>WBMW01004675.1:14787-33334 GCA_013396635.1 Penelope pileata
TTTTTTTTTTTTTCTCCCCTAACTGGAGAGGAAGTTAAGGGAGATTAACCCCTTGTGCCTCAAAACTAGTCCTTATGAATGTCACTTATCTCTTGGTGACACCAGTCATTCACATCAGTAGCTGGATGCTGAGCAGTGAAGTTTAGACATCAAAATTACGAGGTCACACTTTGAGAGTGCTTGAAGTTTATTTCAAACAGCAAAATGGGTTGAATCCATGAAATACCAAATTGCCTTTACTAGGAAAATACTGGTTTTGCAGTCTATTTTAAATTGTTTATATAAAATATATTTAAAAATCTATGAAATCAAATAATATCTTTGGAGTGTTTCTCTGACATTGCTCTGCATTTTTTTTTTTTTTTTTTTGTATAGCTTAGTTATGCCTGAACAGTCTGAAAACTTTATTCAGCATAGGAAGCGTTGCCATGGTACCTTGTAACATTTTTCTAATCAGCAGATGGAACCACAAGGGGAAAAAAAAGGTTTGAGTGAAGAATTTTGAAATCAAATAATGCTAAAATAAACTTGTTATAAAAGTGTTCCATATGATTGATGATAAATTAAAGCAAACAGTCCTGTAATGTATCATCTGTTAGTTAAACATGTGCTCTCATTTATCTGATCTGTATATAGCCGAAGTCGATTACTGTATATCAGTAACAATTCATGACAGCCTTTACTTAACTCAAAGATATGTCCCTTTATTTAAGCCATCAACCTGATAACTGAAGGACTGGAAGAAAAAAAATTGGGAGGCTTAATATTTTACCTTCTCAAGAGATAAAGGTAGCGCCATCAACCTGAATGTGGAAATCAAGGGGATGTGGGGGCTTAAGATTTTCACAGGGTTGTTCTGTTGCTGTGATCTGCTCTTTTCTGGAGATGGGTGGGATTTGACAGGGAAAAGACCTTCCTGAAAGATACTAAGTGATAGCAAGGCTCCTCACCAGTCTGTTGAAGACTGACAGTAATGCCTAGCTAAATCCATAGTTCACTAAAATTTTTCGAAGTGCGTTTTCCTCATGAGTGCTAAAATAAATGACTTTGCCCTATTTCAGAATGTCTTACCATTGTGGGTTTCATGATGTTCTCAGGAGATGAGCCATGCAGTGAGGCTTTAAATATGTTTAAATACATTGCTTTTTTAATATAGTCAATCATATGACTAAGCTTTTATAACTCCAACATGCTCATTGAAAACATACTGTTTTATCACTGTGGAGTGCTTCGTATGCTCCACTTTCAAATTTTCACAGGATAAGAATGTGTTTTTTTGCAGCTGTTATTGAAGATGAGTTTATTTTGGATGACAGTATACAAATCACAACATGGATTGTACAATCCATTAACAAAGTGCTGTATTTACTCAAGTCTTGCACTTCAGACAACAAGGAGAATGTTGAGCAGTAAGAAAATTGAATTATTTTTGTCCTGTTTTTTATTTCTCTTTGTGGTGACCAAAATGAGGACATGGGGAAAGAGTCTGAAGCTCAGTCCAAAAGCAATGGTACTTTAGCATGCATTTTGGCTTCATCAAAATCTTTCCTGCTGTGTGAAGCAGGTTAAATTAAGGAGCCAGGTATTTCCCAACACTACAAAGGTAACTGCATAAATACATCAGATTTTAACTGTCACTTTGATCTTACTTTCATTGGTGATTTCTCTGTGTAGACATTAAAGTGCTGTTGTATTGACTGTTACAAGGGCTGCTCCAAAAGTAATGCCTTCTGTTTTATTATGTTGGCCTCCAACATCAGAGGTGGATGTTGGTGGTATGGCAGTAGAGGCTGAACCTTCCAGACAGTACTGTGTTCCATTTTGTTGCCGTACAACAGATGGTAGGAGAGGGGCACTTTGACCAAATGGCGTCTGACATGGAAGTGCATGTGAAGTAAAGTTGCGAAGTTGAATTCCTCCATGTGGAAAAAATGGCCCCCACTGACATTCATTGACACTCACTAAAGAGACCAGAAAGTGGATATGAGCACAGTGAAATGGTGAGCGGTGTGTTTCAGCAGTGGTGACAGCGATGTGAAAGAGAAGCCATGTTGTGGATGGCCACACACAGCTGTCACACCATGAAATGAAGATCATCTTGATCAGCTCATCTGCATGAATCGGCAGATTGCAGCCGTGCAGCTGTGTGCAGAGCTGAATTTTGGGTTCAATGCATTGGAAATGATGGTGGCAATGTTGGAATATTGCAGTTTATGCCAGGTGGTTCCTGTAAATGCTGTCACAGGAACAGAAAAAACATTGTATGCAAGTTTGTCAGGACCTATTGAACCAGTACAAGGCTGAAGGTGATTGTTTTCTGGATTGCATTTTTACTGGTGATGAGACATGGTATCACTGCTATGAGCTGAGTCAAAATGGCAGTACATGGAGTGGTGAGATGTGAATTCCTGGATTTCCTGGAACCTAGACAAACCATCTACTCTGACAACTGTATCATGATGCAGACTAAGCTGAAGGCTCAAACTTCCAGAGTCAGGCCAGAGAAGAAGACAACCTTTCTCTTGCACCATGGTAATGCCAGGCCGCATACCAGTTTGAAGACCATGGAGCACACTGCCAATCTTGGCTGGACTGTCCTACCACACCCATTGTGTATTCTGGATTTGGAGCCTTCTGACTTCCATCTGTTCAGGCTGATGAAAGAGGGACTGCCTGGGCAACGTGTTGTAACAATAATGTCATTGTAGCAGCTGCGAAAACAGTGGGTCACCTCCGCTGCTGCAGACTTTTATGGGTGTGGCACGCAGGCTTTTATTTGTTTCTGGTGGAAATGCATAACTAATGATGTTGACCACTTTGAAAAAGAGTTTTGTAGCTGAGAATTTGCTCTACCAAATAGCATTATTGTGCTCTTTGTATCTGTTGTAGTTTCCATTGAAATAAATAGGAGGCATTACTTTCAGAGCAACCTCTGTTAATAATGCATCTCTTCTTTGAATGAACAGAGAATTTCAGTATTCAGGATGGCACCTTTAGAAACATTAAATGCGTATGCAGTCACTTCAAAATGGCAGAATGTAATTAGAACTGTGAATTTGACAGTAATTCCTACAAAATTACAACATTTTTCACTGCATGGAAGGCAAAACTAAATGAAATGGATGCTGTTAGCATCTGGTAAGCACAATCACAGTTTTTTGAGATGGTTTGATGTCATATTTATGGCACTCTTGAGTGAGATCTATAGCTGTGGCTAATGTTGCCTTACCACTCAGTAGTAGCATCTCAGTCTGCACTTCTGTAATTGGGCATTACGGAGGATGCCTGTTTTTGCAACATTAACTGTGAGGGGAAGGGATCCAGGTTCCTTTTTTAGCCATTCCACCAGAAGTGCTCCCCTGCAATCATACCTGAAGCCACATGCTAAAGACCTGTTATTTGGGAATGAACTATCTAATTTCCCAGTGGAGGTTATTAACAGGAACAGAGTAGATCCCTTGAACGCAATTCTCTGCATCCAATTAAGACTGGGAAGAAACAATATTCAGTTCCTACAGATCCTGTGGTCGCCTTCTCCTTCCTGTTACACCCTGTGTGAAGTTTTTTAACTGCTGATTTTGCTGAATGTATGACATATTAGCATATGTTATCTAGTGTTGAAAGAAGATATTTGATTTGAGGCAGAATAGGTGTAGGTTATTTGCATAAACTGCTTGCATTCTTCTAGTCTCCACAAATTTCAATCAGTGGTATACTAAGCAGGTATGTGTAGTTACTAAGAGTGAGTACAATCAATTTTCAGTCCATAGCCCAAAATATGTACTTAAATATTTATTTCCATACTCCACAGGTCTCTTTCAGGACAGTTTGGTCCTATGTGAAGCCTCCTTCTATATCAGATTTTCTTGGACTGCAAAGTTTCTTATTTTTTTTTGTTAGGCTTGTTGGTTGGTTTGTTTTCATGCAGTGTCTTGCAGCGGCATTATGTTCCATGGCATGTCACTGTAATATGAATATCGAAGATAATGAACTAAGGTAACAGTAGAATGGTCCCAGATTTGTTTTCAGGATGAGGCCCTTCTCTTTTGGTCACAATGCTTTAGTGAATATAAGTGCTTCAAGTCTGGAAGGGTGACAGGAGATGAGTTTATAGAGCAAACAGCTGCTCTGTTGATCCTGAGGAGAGGTGGGGGGAGAGCTGTAGCTATAAGGAGGTAAAAGGGAACAAAAGTGAACTTTGTTCAAGTGAGCAGAAGGGTTAAGAATCCAGAGATTCTAATTTGCTGAGCTGAAAACAAACCTTCTAAAGCAAATGAGAAAGATTCCTGTAATCTTGCACTGTTTGTGCATTGTTGCTAATTAATGGGCTTTGCTACTCTTAACTGGCTCATCAAAGTGTTATAAATGAGAGAAGCATGTATCTGCTGCTGGTCTTTCTCTTAGACATTCCATAAAGAAAGTTATATCCTACTGAATACTGACTAGGAAAATATTTAATGGCACAGCCAAAATATTGTTCCATTTTATACTTGAATGAAATGTGCTTTTATTCATTAGTTTATTCATTTATGTGTTTCTTCACCTCCAAATATTCTCACAATGGGAATAAATAGATGTGGTACCGTTTCTGAAATGTTTATAATGAATTACCTGTATTTATCTGCAGTAAATCCCAATAAATGTTGCAGGGCCCTGGACCTGAAAAGGCTCCTTTAAGATTTATTGCGGAAATGCCTCTCAGTTTCTTAAGGAGAATAATAAAAAAAGTAGCATGTTTCCTTGTTTGTTTTCAAATAAAAGCTAGTAGCTAGTATATATGACAGGTTCTTTAAGGTACAAAATGAATTCTTGACTTCTCTTCTGTATGATGTTCCTAGAATGCAGAAACTGGTAATGAGGAAAGATCTATAGATAGATTTTCCGAGCAGCTATGATATCATGTAGACTAGAAGCTATTGTGGATATGCTTCTTTTTTCTCCAGAAGAAAAGTGTTGTTTTGTTTTTTTTCCTAGAACATTTTTAAATAGGTATCTATTAACTTAGCAATCAGAAGGTGATAACATCTAAAGATGTTTAAAATTCAGCTAGGGTTGTTTTTTTCATACTTGTTAGCTTGTATTTTTTCAATTGCACTCCATGTTTTTGTGTTTATTTAGCAAACTATATTTGGCTTAGAAAATGTATTATTATGTTATATACCCTTAGTGGATAGCTTCCAGTATTCATATTGTTAATTTGTTGATGGTTGAAATGGAAAAGGCAGTAATGCCCTTGTTTTTCCCTTTCACCACTTTCCAAGGCTTGCCGTATCATCCTATATCTTGGGAAAGTTATTTAACTGCCAACAAATTATTTGCCAGAGTTGTTGCTTTTCCAAGCCCTTCCTATTGCTTTTTGGAATAAAACTGACAAATGCCATGTTACTTTCCCAGGCTTCATCTTATAAAATACTGTGTTTGAAAGAAAAGACGTTTGGGTTGTGGGAACAAAAGATCCTTGAACATCAGCTGTGATATCTGAGAACTCAGGATGTTTTTAAAGTATGCTAAGCAATCATGGACAAGCTTCTCGCCCACCTGTAATCTAAAAAGGTTGTTGTGCTAGTCTCTTAGAAGATAAATTGTTACTCATTTACTACCTAAGGAAACAAGATGAGAAAGGACAAATAATATATTTTTGATGATACTAAATACAGAAGCAATGATGATTAAAAGGCTACCAAGTTGCTTTTCACAAAAACAGCTCATGAGAAGATTGAATTAGGGGAGAGAAGTAACACAGCTCATTTAATGATTAGATGAAATTTATTTGTTCCGAATGCTATTCAAACATTCAAACTGCTAATGCAGATGGCTTCAGTCTGAATGACAGAATAGGATATTCGGTAAATTAATTTGGCTGTGTTAAACTCTGATTAGTCCTGTACAGGTGACTATTTCTTTCAATAGTCTGTTGAGGGCATTTAGGATGACTAGATTAAGACCCTCCAATAAATGGCTAAAATTAGGTGTGTTGAACATGGACTTAGGGGACATGCCACTCAGTTACAAATCTAGCACTGAACCTGGAAACTCCCACTTGCAATCTGTGTATTAATGTCAGAAACGTGCTTTATATGGGGGGGATACAAGCAGTTGTGCCGTTACAGTCACATGGCATTTCTGCTGAGATTATTGTACTTCAGATGGCTTTCTGTGGCTGTTTTACACACACTAAGTTCTCATTAACAGATTTGAACTCTACAAGCAAGCATTCATAGGTGTCATTCATCACTTTTATTTGTGTATCTGAGAAGACTCATTTGTGTTGATCAACCTCTAACTATCTAGGAGTTAATTTTCCACAAATACCACAAATGGCAACAATGAATTATAAAAGCTTCTTGATATTAGCAATCTTTTTAAAATTGAAGGTCTTTATCTTCCTCTGTTCATCTACACAGCTAGTATTGGGAGATTGTCCTCTTTACGATAAACTTATCAAAGACTTGGTTTCCAGTAGTGTCAGCATTACTTTTTGCCTTAGTCAGTAACCTCGTTTGGGCTAAACCTTGAAGTGAACCTATTACAAATTTGATGAGTAGTCTATGTCCTGGCCGTGATAATTGCAGAATCAGTCTCATGTTACTTTTTGATTCTAGTTAATCATCTTGCAATTTTGAAACAGTGGAGGGAGGTTAATGTTATATTCTTTATCAACGTTTAGGAAAAAGTATTTTCTCTTGAGTAATATCATGCAGTTGTTAACATCACTCAAAGCTGAGCTTACTTAGGAGCTGGGTAATCTTAGATTTCAACATTAACAATGCTCAATTATGTAATGTAATTTATCACCACATTGATTAATTTCCTTCAAAATGTAAGGCAAGTGTTTTACCACACTGATAACCATTAGTACAACATCATTGGGACGCAGGACAATTTTATGTTCTTTTGATTAATTTTATCTCATGCTATTATAGGAATATATTTTTGTACTGGGGATTTAGTGAACAGGTTGACCAATGAAAAGCATAAAGGACAAACCTCACCATTTTCAGATTGCTGTTTCAAATTCTGTGCAGTTCTAGTCTATGACAGCTTTTTCACACTCTCCGAGTATAATAGCAGGATGTTTATTTTGTTGTTTTATGAATTTCTCCAATAAATTGTTTAATGCTTTACTTGCAACTTTTAAGCAGGGATCAATGTCTTTGTGAGCAGCAGATGTTAGCTAGACATATACTGAGTATTTGTTTTTGCAACCCATCTCTGATAATATTTTCAGGTCTGTGTTAAGAAACCCAGTTGCTCCATCCAAGATAAAAAGCTACATTTCTTTGAGGACTTTGGTGTTTTAAGTTCACTAGTTATTTCAAAACTAAACTTGTCCTATTACAATCATAAATGTATTTCCAAATTTCTGCTGAGTTGATTGCTGTTATTCTTCAGAGATATTTCTTGTCTGTCCGTTTTTGTTTTTCTTCTTCCTTCATCTTTTTTCTTAACTTCTCTGTACAGAATTTTTTCTTATTCTTGATGTGCAAGTTAGGACCTTCATTCTTATCTGCATCCATTTCCTCTGTAGATAGGGCAGTTCATTACCCTTCATAGGAAAGACACTTAAATAACAAGGTTTGTATTTTTTGAATCTCCTTTGGTTCCTTTTCTGTTTCTTCTTTTTTGGCTTGTGTTTGGAAACTAATTCCCACAGTTCTATATGCTTTAAATATGTGCTGGACAGTGTTTTCATGTCTTTCATGTCAAAATAAAATTAATTTTATTCTGGTAACATTTCAGCCCCTCCAAATATGCCATCATGAAATTCTTCAGCTTTCAAGCCTGGCTGCAGGGTGACTATTTTTCGTGATAAACGAGAGTTAAAATCTTCACTGGTTTTGTCTATGCTTGGATATAAGATAAGAAGCTGTAACATCTGCTGCTAAGAATGATGTAACTGAGCTGGTATTTAAAACTGCCAGAGTGTGTAGGTGGTGGTGGGAGATGATAGGAACACTTTTAGCAGGGTCCTTGTTTTCCAGTAACCATGGACTTAAGGTACGGATTATAGATACACAACTTTTCAATGTATATTTTTTGATTTTTTCACTAGAGTATTATTTGAATTTCACCTTTTACATGTAATGTACAAATATTCAAACAACTAAATGATTGTATTTATAGGAGTAGTTAACAGGCATATGATAGATCAAGCCAAAGATAGAATTCACAGTGAGTAAACATGGGACATAAATAGGAATGTGAAGGCGAAGGAATCTATTTCAGAGCAGGGAGCTGTTGTGCTTTTAAAAACCCTCGGGAACACACAACAGGGTGTTTTTTTTGTTGTTGTTGTTTTTTTTTCTTTTCACTGCTAAAATTGCTTTCCTTTAGATTTTCCACCTCATAGTGTCCACTTCATTAAAATATTTTTTATCGAAAGTTATCTTAATTCAAATGCTGCAATTCACTGTTTGTTTTGCTTTGCTGATTAATGGATGCTTCCATTTTTATTTTACTCTTTTAACAACTTGCTTGAGATATCTAAGCTGAAGAGAAAGTGAAAGAACCATTTCACTTTAAGGCTAATATTTGCTGTTGCTCCAAAGAAAAAAATTCTATGAGAAATAATGTTTTTGTGTCTTTTCCGTGTTAGTCATATGAGCTGTAACTCGTCTCATTATAGCGTTAACCAAAGGCTACATGTACACCTACAGCATGGAATTTTGTCCCTGTGTGTTAGAGCTTTCTTCTCTCTCGCTCTAATGCCGTTCAGTTCAGCACTGGATGCTGCAGTCTTCTATTGTGGTGCAGGTCACGTAGCAGTGAATGAACAAGATTGCATGAATAATGTGCTTTTTGTTCAGCGATTGGATAAAAACGAATGCCCTCTACACCTACGTACATCCAATCTCCACCACTTCCTGTGTGCTTATTCTTCCTGAAGCTTTAATTATTTATCCTTGGAGAGAATTTGACACTTACAAGTAGTAACGACTCAGCAGATTAACCCTGCAAACACCAAAACCAGCCTCCGTATCAAGCATTCTTAAATGTCTCATGGAATCCAGCTCAGTTTTGAAGTGATATTACTCCCAGTTAACAGAAAAAAAAAAATGACATGACTAAATACTGTGTATTTTTAAATCTAACAGTCTTTGGTGAAATCAAAATTGATCTAATGTACTTGCTAATTTTAGCAGATAGTCATTGAAGACTGAAGAGTGTCATATGCTCTAAATACTGAGAATTTCATTCTGCTGTGAGAATGCATTTTCAGGCGATAGTGGTCAAGAAATAGGGAAAGCAGCATTTCTTACAAGACAAAATATGTGTATGGCTGCCCATCATACAGTATTTAATACTGATGAGAAACTAATTGAATTACAGAATTAAAGGTGTTTTGTTACATTGTCTTTATAAAATGTGTTCAAGTTATACAAAAACTGAGTAAGTAATAGAGATAAGTTTATAGATTAAAAGAAAAGGAGCTTTAAAAATAAACTAGCTCTGTATTTTTTATACATAGAACAAGGGAGAAAGAGTATGTGTGTGTATGTTTGCGTATATATTTATATACGTATGGATGAACGCTTGTTTACTTGAGCTGAGTGAAAGAAGATCATCGAAGCAACAGTAGAATTATTTTTCATGTCAACATTTGCTTTACTGAAAATACTTGCTACACTGCAGCATTTTAGAAACTGATGCTAGGAAGTTCAATATTAGGATACATTGCTGCAGCTCATTCTTTGCTAAGTCTGTTGTGTCCCCTGCACTCCACTCTCCCTGGCAATAATACCCTGCATGGATTCAGAATTTTTTTCGTTCTTCCTTTAGGGAAGACTTCCACAGCTGTAAATCAAAACCTGTAACAATTGAATGTTGTTACTCCTGGGGTCCGTAATCAAGATCCAGAATAACACAGTTTTTACCTTCGGATGTGTCCCTTTTCTGGGGAATAATGTTACTGTATTATCTGACTGGGCTGCATGAGTCACTGTAGGTGGCAACAAATCTATGTCTGTGTGATTAGTTTGCATAATGTAGGAATGTGCCCAGCACTGGTAGCTGCTAATGGGATGATTTAAGCCTTAAGAGTTACACAGAAAATCTAAACTCGATACAGACCTTATTTAGCTCCCTAAGAATAGACTCCTAAGTATAATGTGACATGTTTTTGGTTTGTGCTTCTGCTTACAAACAGTAAACGATTCAGTAATTGATTATGGTAGCAATTTACCTAGAGCTGTGACAGTTCCTCTACGTTCTTCATAAAAACGAAGTATTTTCCTTGAAAGTACACAATGGTCCATTAAAGAATTAATTCAAAGAAGATGTATTATGTGAAAGATCAGAGTAGATACTGAGTGACTCCTTTTTGTCTTTTTTTTTTAGGGATTACTAACTGTGAATATTAGAGTTTAGCTTATTCAAGCCTACTGGTAAACTGCTAATTACACAGTGACATATTTAGTGCTATTGAAATACGCATATGGACAGCTGGATTAGTGGTTGGAATTTGCCAAAATACTGAGGAATCCTGAGTTTTGTGTTCTAATTAGTGATAGTAATCATAATCATAATGGGATGGATCTTTGACAGATGAACTGAACCATTTCTAATTACTTTTGTACATGGAATTTGGCAAACATTTAAATTTTTTGAGTGTTAGCATGAGAGATATTAACCATATGAAATAATTATAATAAAAACAAGTATACAGAAGTACAGTGGTAAGTTGAGCTCATGTCAAGTGATTCTTGTAAGCATTTACAAGAAGGGTAAAAAATAGGTTGGTATATTTTGTGAGATGTCTTAAAGGCATATGAATAATTTCAGGATTCGAAGAAAAAAAAAAAAGTGGTCTGAAGCTTCACACACATTATAAAATCATTTTTACTCCTAAGTGTAAATGCAACCCTAGGGCGTAGTGCAAGGTCTTTTCACTCCAGCACAATGACAGCAAAACAGCTCTTGCTAATCATATTGATTATGTTGCAGATGTTTTGGGCACAGTCTGTGAGTCTTCACAGTACTGTTAATATTTCCCATAACAATATGTAGAGCATGTTTATCAAAAGCATGAACTGCAAAGAAAGAGGGCATTCATCAAAATACCAGTGGAAGAACAGGTCTTGGAAAAATATTCTACTTCTTTGGATAAATACATGTTTTTAGAATGATCCTGTGATTGGCTTGGCTGGTGGCTAAATACTCTCAGTTAAAACTGTTTCTATGAGTGGAAGCATTTACAGAGTTTCTCTTGCTTAGCTTGTCTAAAAGACTCTCCTAGCTAATTTTGATTACCTTTATACAATTTAAATTTATTTGGTTTGATTATTTGTTTAGATTTTGTATCAAATTTACTTTTTATTTAGATTCTAAGAAGGATGGCCACACACCAGCGTGTTCCTCTCTGTAAGAAGGGGCAGAATTTCACCTTTTTCCCTGCCTGACTACTCCATGAATGTGTTATTACTTGACATCTCTGAAACCTCCTCTTCTCTGTAATATTTGGCTAAAGCTGGCCAGTGGCTTGTTTTATTACTTGTTGATTGAACAATAACACAGAGATGGAGTTATAGAGTTACTGAACTGCTACAGAGGTAACCAGGGACTGGAAAGCAAGCTAACAGATGCTGGACTTCGATGTGATAGTCAGTGTTCATAATTAAAGGACACTTCTGTGCTAGTTTCCTAGCAACTCATTTTAATTTACCTTGGCCAATGTTCTAAACAAAACAAATGATGATGATTTAGAAAATAAATAGCTTTCTCAAAAGGCACTTAACTGTCCTTAAAGAACATTTTCATATTATTGAAGTTCAGTAAGATCTCTGATGCTGCCAAATGAATGTTCTGCCGGTTCACTGTACTGCTTACTTATTAATAAGATTCTGGACATCTGCTGTACTGAGAAGTTTCAACTTGTAGTAAAAATTACTTGATTATAAATGAGAAAAACAGTTGTTGGGAATAGAAAGTTAGCTCTTTTGCCTTTGTATTTTTGACATTTGCTACCTACGTTATGAAGAACGTACCTCTTTTTTAGTCATCCTTTTAGTCTCTTTGCTGGTTGATAAATACAAGATAATTTGGGGGACATAATTAAAAATGACATAAATATGAACCATACAGTCCTCCCTACACTGCTCATGCCTCATCCTTCTATTTATTGTGCATCACCTCTCCTGGCATTCCTCCTTTGTCTTGAATAATTCTGTGATCATTTCTGCTGCAGAGAAACCCTTCAAGGCTGAAGAAGGCAGTTTATCTATTGGTGATATTTTATAGACTGCATTGTTTCAAGAGCATGAAAAGCTGAAGCAGCAATTGATTCTGTTTCATTTATTTGTTATAGAGATACATGTGCTGGTCAGTGCAATATACTGCTGAAGAGATGTGAAAGGCAGAACATTGCTGCCCTCTTAAACAAGATTACTTTCTGATGGACCACACTCAATTCTTTCTGCCATAACATGACCTTGCAGGGTCTTAGATGCAAAGTTTTCTTTCTCCTTATTTCCTCTTTTAGGTGTGTTTATCAGGCTGGTCATTCAGCTGCCCTTAGATTCTAATGCTCTAGAGAGTTAATGCACTCTGTAGAAGGAAAAGCTCCTTCCAGTTTCTTTTGCGTCTTGGACACCAGAGGGCGTGTTTCGTATGACTTAAAGTTTATGTTGTGTTTTCACAACACAATGCTGTGTGCCTATACATCTTGAAACTGTCTGTGCCTGTGAAAGAATTACAAGGATGTAGTATAGATGCTTTTTTTTTCATATATGAATATTTTTTTTCTAGTAAAATGTTATTCTACTTCCTTTTAAAAGCTTCTGTTTTGACTGAAAATGTTAAAACAAAATGTTACTGGCAAGGTAAAAAAGAGCGCCAAGCCATGAATTTTACCATCTACATAATGCATCGCTGTTCTAAAACTTTCTAATATCTTAGGATATCTTATATAACTGCACAGGAAACAGATGTGTGTATTTCTTATGATACATAATTTTGTGCAGTAGACTTATTTTGACATTAACTGTTGCCAGTTTTTAGTTTAATTGTACTTAAGGATTTTGTAGCCACATGGCAATCCTAATGCTTACATCTAAACAACAGATTTCTGCCAGTTTAGATATGCTGGTCAGGCATATGTTGGTCAGGTGCTGTGCAGAAGCAGGCTTTTGGTATTTACACAATGTTATCTACAAAATCATGTTATTATTGGTGTAATTTCTTGCACTTGGCTAGATCAGTGGCATTGCTAGGACACAGCACAGCTATGGCATTGTTTCGGTGTTGCTGGAGAGATAAAGTACTGCTAGTCATATTAAAATAAAATACTAGTTTAAGGCTAACTATCATTAATGGTGGCCAATAACAGCTGTTGGAGAAGAGGCTTAACAGGTTGTGTTGGTGACATATAGTAATTTCATCCTTAATGTTTCCTATTGCAGTGAAATTGAATAATAGCAGCAGACAATCAACAGTTATGCAATGCTAGCACATTGAGTATAATAGTAGTGTTCACTTAGTCTCTCAAATGTGCTGCTGCTGAAACAGGTTTAACTACTCAGAGATAACAGCTCTGTTGCTGCCATGAGGCAAGTCTGATGGTTTTCAGTGCCACTTAACAGGATTTTTCCATCTGCTATACTTATTGCCCTAATGAGCCTCCCCTGGTCACGTGGTGGCTTCAGTGTCCCTTCTCTCTCTTCTGTAACTGGGAGCTGCAGTGTGCGTCTCTGCTGATGGCACTTCTCCTGCCCTGTTCATCGTGGCACCTGTGCTTTGTTAAAGCGTGGTTATCAGTGGCCGCATGGCAATTTGAGAGTCAGGCTACTGATTGACGCATTTCTGAACACACCTTCATAGCTGCCTGGGATAGCTCATCTGACTTGGAAGTCCACCTAAATCCTGTGTTTGGCCAGGGGTCATCAAATTCTGCAGGCCTGCTCAAGCTGTAGCCAAGTTTTTGGCTGCAGCCTCTCCAGTGTGCGCCCTTGCTGCATATTTTTGTTGTTACTGAAAGCTGTCCTAGCTCCTAGACCTAGGAATGCCACCAAGGAGGACCTTGATGGGCTTGAGAAGTGGGCCTACGTGAACCCAATGAAATTCTACAAGGCCGAGTACAACGTGCTGCACCTGGATCAGGGCAAATTGCAAGCACAAATGGAGGCTGGGCAGAGACTACACTGAGAGCAGGCCTGAGGAGGAGGACTACAGGGTGTTGTTGGCTGAAAAGCTCAGCGTAAGCTGTCAAGGTGTGTTTGCAGCCCAGAAGGCCAACTGTATCCTGGGCTGCATCAAAAACAGTGTGATCAGCAGGTCGAGGGAAGTGTTTCCAGATGACCCCACCCTAGAATATTATTTTCAGCTCTAGGTCGCCCAAGGTAAGAAGGACATGGATTTATTGGAAGGAGTCCAGAGGAGAGCCATGAGGATGATGGGAGGGCTGGAGCACCTCTGCTACGGAGGAAAGCTGAGAATGTTGGGGCTGTTCGCCCTGGAAAAGAGAAGGCTCTGGAGAGATGTTGTAGAGGCCTTCCAGAACTTGAAGGGTGCCTACAGGAAAGAGGGGGAGGGACCTTGTATTAGAGTATGGTGATAGGACAAGGGGTAATGATTTTAATCTAGAAGAAAGTATCTTTAGATTAGATATTAGGAAGAAATTGTTTTACTCAGGGGGTAGTGAGGCAGTGGCACAGGCTGCCCAGAGAAGCTGTGGATGCAGAAGGCGTTCAAGGCCAGTTTGGATGGGGATTGAACAACCTGGTCTAGTGGGACGTGTCCTTGCCCACACCAGTGGGGTTGGAAACAGGTGATCTTTAAGGTCTCTTCCAACCCAAACCATTCTGTGATTTTTTGTGAATCTGTTATTCATGGGACCGAGGTCCTTTGGAGGTCCCTTGGAGAATGGCTGACTCTCAGAATACCAGTAGCTTCCATCCTTTCTCAGGTCCTTAATTGTTTTCAGGTCTTTGACTGTTTCAGCACACAAAATAGATTTTCTGAGGGTACCGAGAGAGAGAGTCACTGTATACTTTTGCTACTGCAGAAGAATATATGAAATGCTATGGATGACCAAGTAGACTACTGCACAAGTTTTCATTTGCATTGCTCCACCACTCTCAACACTTTTAAAGTCCTTTAAAGAGTGAATGATATTTTCCTCCCTTCTGGTCTGCTTCAAAGTGTGAGGGCATGGGGCTTAAGTTTGAGTTTCTCAGACTTCCCATTCACATCTGCGTTGTTTATTTCTTGTCTCTCCTTACAGCAGATTTTATAAACTTCAGTCCCCTTAAGTGACCTTTTGAATCACTCTCAGCTGTTTAAGTTGTGTGCCTCAAATGTAAGGAAGGCGACCTATCTGAGAAAACACATATGCATATCTGCACACACGTCTATGGCTACCTCTTCCACATGTTGTACCCTGAAAGTGCTTAACAACCAGGCCAGATAACAAGCAGCCAGTTAACAAGCAGCATTATCATAAACAAGTACAGTGACTCACACCAGCAATTTGTACAAATAGTGCAGAAGTACCCCACATTCTCAGTTTGCTGGGATGAGTGCTGGTGCCAGTAACCTTCCACAGCCAGTTATCCTCTGGTGCAGGATTGCTAGAATTCTTTTAGTGAAAGCAGTGATCAGTGGTGGCTTTGCTATAAATACAGCATGGTGTGTAACTGTTCGCCAGGAAAATCTGTACAATTCGATGGCACAAACTGGTGGATTATATTTTGGGGTGCGAAGAGACAATCAGGCATTTGTCCTGGCCTATGCAATTAGTACATTTCCTCTCTTCACAGTCCGCAGCTGCCTATACCTACGCTTGCTCTGCCCCTAATTCAATTTTTTGCTCAGCAAATCAATGTCTAGAACTTGTCTGCCTGGAAAAAACAACCATTTTTTTCTGTATTATTCTTCAGACAGGTGCCACATCATGCATTTTATGCCAACACAGCAAAGGTGATGCCAAATCAATGAAAGGAATGTGAAAGCAGGCTGAACAGCTATGGAAACTGCCACCAAATGTCTACGCAAACCTTCAGGATTTTAATCTGATGTACAGCACAAGGCGAAGGTGCCATTTGTGCTATCTCATGTTTTTCTGTTCTTATTATTTTAATTGTACGCTTTCAATAAGAGGAAGAGAACGCACAGATTTTGGAAATTCCAGCATTTTTAATGGACTACTTCCTGCTAAGACAAGGCATATTTAGCCCTTATACCAAAAGCTACAAAAAAGAGCAGTGTGCTTTGCATAGTGCTGAGGCTCAGAACAAGGGTTTCAGGTAAATATTAGGACCTGCCTATGGAGAGAAAGTTTTGGGGTCAGGATCCTTAAATAAGTTATGCTAGTGCTGTGAAATGTTGTACATGTGGAAAGTTCAAATATTAGTGCCCTCACTACCATCATTCTTTCTGTTGCTGTTCTTGCCTATGTTTAGCTATCCTAATAAAGCATGTACTCACGTAGCTTCTGGTGGTGGTAAAACATGTATTTCTATGATGCAACATATGCAATTAATTTTTTTCATGTGTTTTACAAAGAAAATATTTTTTTAATTGTATTTTGATAAAGATACACAGATACTGTTCAAGTGGCAACCTATAACATATATTTTAATAAGTTACAGCATATACAAAAATATAAATAGATACCTTATTACAAAGTAGAAATGAGAAAAACTGAATTATTAAATGCATCTTGTGAATTGGAACAAAATGATGCATAGTTAACCAACCTTTAAATAATTGACTGCCTTCTCATTAGAGAGAGACAGGAGTTCTTTTATCTTCTGCCAGTAAAGTAGGTTGCTGTTTACTTTCTCCCACAAATCTTCAATTTTCCTAATTGTTTAAAATAAAAAATCCTGCCTCAGACAGGTTGAACATTTATCTTGATTTCTGATTTGCCTTTGTTTCATAAATGGATTGCATTATTAGCACCAGCAAATTTTAGAGTGTTATGTTTTAACTGCCTTATTGCTTTCTGACTTTCAAGTTTCATTTAGATGAATGACAGCTTTCATATCCTCATACATGAGACACATCCTCATTCTCAGCTTTCACTCGTGTCCCCTGTAACAGCAGGGAGAAACACTTGGGTGGTAACAGGTGTTTGCCCAGAAGAGCTGTCATTTCCATCAATGCCAGTGTATCACAGGACCAGAGAGAAGGCTGTGGGTCTCTTGCTGTCTTGCACAAAGCAGCTCAGTTTGTTAGCCATGTGATAGCTTGTGGACATGGAAGAAGACGTGACCAAGGGGTATTTCTCTGGGAAGCAGGTTCCCTGTCCAGCGTGGTGCTTCAGCTGGACTGTGGCACCTGCTGCAGAGGACAGGCAGTAGCTCTTGACCCCTCAAGTTTGTGCCTACATTGAGCAATTTCTCTGCAGTCACTCTAGGGAAGACAGGTCTAAAGCAGTTCTGCTGAGCTCCTTGTGCATCCAGCCTGGTTAGGTTAGGGAGGTTGTTCAGGTTAGAGTATGTCACTTCATGTAAAACACTTGCGTCAGCTTCCCTATATATTGCCCGTGAAGCAGCTTGAGTAGAGCAAGAGAGAAAGAAAAGGGAAAACAGAGGAAAAAAATGAACAGCAAAGAAATCATGGAAGCAAGCTCAGCAGTCAGCAAGAGAGGTCGCATTTTTTAAACCAATAATGGAAGCAATGTAGGGTGTATAGAAGTTGTTGGGGAGGGTGGAAATACCTCTTAGTGCAAGCGGGATGGGAAGACAGACGGGCAGAGCCTGCAGGTGCCAGCAGCTCACACAGACACAGCTGTGCTTCAGGTTGTGCTTAGAAGGTACAGCCCTATTACACTGCAGCTGGTTGTCTTACTCACCTCAGGGGTTAGCATAGAGAAAGGAAGAATTTGCTATAAAACTCTATATTTTTCTTAAGAGCAAGTTCCATGTTACAAGGTTGATTTAGTGCTGGTTTGCAAACTGTAATGGACTTCCCTGCTTCCTGTTTGGATTTGGGTATTGTCGTGGATCCATCTTTACTCTGAACTTCTATCAGATGTTGACTTCTAGCATTAGGCCCACAGGAACCACTCATAGAGCATGAGGAGTTACAAGCTTCATTCTCTGCCAAGTATTTAATGTCATGTTTCACAGGACGAACGTGTCTTAAGGCAAAATTGGTTCAGTATTTTCAAGTAACAGGCTAGCATCCTGCTTAGGGTCAGCTTCTGGCTCAAAATCTAAGCATTTGCACAGATATTTGTAGACGTACTTCAGACCATAATTTGCATTACACTGCTGCAAATTAAGCCAGAAGTTGAACATTAATGAATAATAAACACTGGTTTTAAACAGCAATATTTCCAACAATGTGGATATCCAGAGAAATAACTTGCAAAACTGCAGATAATGTTCCCATTTACTCATTCAGCCCACCCTTAGCAATAAGGTTGCCACGGAAACAGCAAAACTGATCGCGTGAGAGAGAAGGGGAGAGAATGAAAGGGAGATGAGGGCAGTTTGCAGCAGGTTTTTGTTGAAATAAATCATCTAGAATTTGTTAAAATAGTGGTTGGATTTTTTTTTTTTTGTCTTTTTTTGGTTGTTTCTTTTTTTTCTCTTTTTCTTTTTTT
>WBMW01004675.1:33403-113912 GCA_013396635.1 Penelope pileata
TTTGTTTGCTAGGGCAGAACTGCAGACATTGCCTGCAGGCCTTGTGCTTTCTTGCTGTTGTTTGTTTTGTTGTTTTTTTTTTTTTCCTTTTTGGATAGAACTGTAGTGCCATATTAGTCTTACAGAAGCTGAGATCTGTCTCAGACATGCAGTAAGTGAAAAATAAAAGTGATGTGAGCCTAGTCTGTGCTTTTTTTCCTGCAGACCATTTTGAGATAGAGGTACACAGTCACGGCTCTTTTTAATGACACTAGTGGAAACTTTGGTTAGTTTGGATATTTCTGACAGCTTTGTGACGAGTTTCCCTTACAATCACTGAGCATATAACTAAGCTCTGTGTGCGTGCGTATCAGAGACAGGGAGGAAGGCAGAAGGTCACATGTTAAGTATGTACAAACAGAATAGATAGATCAAAACTAAGTAGAATATTTTCTTAAAGTAGCTATATGCCTTCTTAAGAAGTTTAGATCATAATGCTTTTCAACTTGTCATAATGTTATTTTGTCTGTAACCATGTCATCTGAGGTTGTCTTACATACATAAAGCTTGTTTAAGCCTGATGAATACATGGATAAGAGGTTACCAGAATATGTCTAGCTCATGCGAGGAAAGCTGTTATTTTCCCCTCTAAATTAACGAATCAGGAGAAGAAATATCCCCAGAGGACGTTAGAAACCTTTGTACTGTTGCAATGCTATCTTCTTATGTGGGCAATCAACCACTTGTGATATTAAATAGTCTGCAAGATGATTTACTAAAACAGAGCATTAACCCTTGTGTCTGTCAGATTACGAGGACAAGAACAGCATCCTTGATGCTGCAGATTTAATACTGCAACATAATACCATTGATTATTTAGGGCTTTTTGTAAAGAGGAAGGTCAACTACAATAGCCCTTATGACTACTTTGTGTGTGTTGCAATCAAAACTCACAGCAGCATCTGTATTCAAAGTTATCTGATGCTTTCACTGTATTTTTATAATTTAGCTAACCCTAAGTCAAGTTGGATTCCTTTTCTTCCAAAATCATTGTCCTTGTCATGCTCATTGTTTTAAAAATTCATTTTAGTCCAAAAACAATTTTACCACTGCTGGGCAGAAATGCAAATAGCCTTTCAGCACAATTTTAACATTGCCCAGTACATATTTACCACTAGGGTTTTTTTTGCCGATTCTGATATGATTAACTTTCTTTTAATGGAGAAAAGTTCAAAACAAGAAAGGGTATTCAGAGATGCCAAAATTAAGGACAGTTCCGAAGAAATGCTGTACTTCGCTAGAGATGGCTACACCCCCTCACTATGTAGGTATTGCTAGAAGTGTGTATTATTTTGCTTTTATCAGCACTGAATTTCCACCTGCCATTTTATTACTGAGTCAACAATGGACTCATTGTTCCATGGCCATTTATTACTCATGGTGTCAGTGTCTGGCTCACATCCCTGCGAAGAGAACAACAAAAAGGCTCATTTTTAACCTGGATCCCCTTTACTAGCTGACCTAGCGTGGCTGCAGATAGATTAGAAGGAAATGGCTCATTGAATGTCTTAACAGTGCCCTAGTAGTGGTAGTGAAGAGCTCAGTGGTTTCAGGTTCACATGCTATCGTGTGTGTGCAAACTACAGGCTTGTAGTCAGAAACATCTGAAGATGCCTTGTAGTGCTTTGGCAATACAGATGAAGTGACTAAATTCTCCTGTTAGTTGCATTTTAAGGCAAGTTCTCCTAATTTTATTATCTCCTGGAGCTGGATTTGGGCCTGCTGTTTGCAGGTCAAGTTTTTCCAGCTTTTCTGGTCCCAAGGACTACGGTAGGCTGAATTTTCAAATGTTCTATTCTCCCAGTTTAGGGATGGATTTTCTTAGGAAACCAGTTCCCAGTCAGACCAGATTTCAAGCCCCTGGGGCTTCAGTAGCTACCGCTCCTTTGTTCTGCTATAGCATTACATGTCAGATTTCCAGGGGAGCTCAGCATCTGTTAGAGGTCCTGGTGGTACGTCTGTGGCCACGTCAGATGTGAGTCCTGCTGCTGGTGGCCTGGGAAGCATTTATCCTTCAGCTGTCCCTCTGCCTCTCTCTCACTGCCCTGACGATCACAACATTTTTAAATATTTAAATATCCACTGTGCTAATAGGGCGAATAAATATCTGCTTTCATTTTTTTTCCAAAGCTTTTTTTTTTTTTTTCTTCTTTTTTTTTTCTGCATCACGGATTTCTTAATGCAGACCTGTAAAATCTGTGAATCTGCTGGTGCACAGACAGAGCAGTCAAACATCAAACAAAATGTGCACATTCACATTCCCACCCTGGATGTAAATGAACCAGCTGAACGAACAAGATGGGGAGAAACCTAGCTCTGACTCCCAGTTTTTCCTCCCCTGCTGCCCCTTTGGACACCCCTCGCATTTCTCCTGCAGCACCCTTTCTCTCGCAGGGGCTTTGCGATCTGCTGTCACTCGCCCTGGCACCAGCTTCATTTTTTGGGGCTGTTGCAAAAAAGATGCCGCCTGTGCTCAGAATGGGATCTTCCACTATTTAGCAAGCCTTTGCTGAATGAGTCATCAAAGCCGGCTGGTATTGGCTGGGCTGGTGAGCACCCAAGGGATTGCCTGGCAGAGGCTGCGAGGCCTCACTTCATTCACAGAAATGTGGGGATGCTAGCCAGCCCTTCCATTCACACACACGGCATCTCATTCACATTTTGCAGTTTCGCTAGCCGCTTCTAATGAAGAGAGCCATTTGGGAGTGATAGGGTTTTCTGGGCAGTAGAGACAAGTAAATATAAGCTATGGTGTGTATATTTACTGTTGCTGTGCTAGGAGGATGAAGAGAGGAATGAATGCTATGTGGATGCTGTAGCAGGTTTGCAGTGTGATGGTGAGAGGCTGTTCTGCAGATCACTAGAAACCTGCTTTCACACTACCTAGGACATTGCCATTACTCATCACTGCGGGGATAAGAGGTGCTGACTTAATTTAATGTCATAAATATACTGATCAAATACCTGTTTTTAAGCTGTTTTGGTGTATTTGCACTTTGAATGCTGCAGCCTTTAGTTAGGGGAGAGGGAGGGGATACCACAGGATTTTTCCTTTAAAATCTTCTGCAATTAATCATTTGTTTAAAAAACAGCATTGCACTTTGCAACTTCTCTGATATGAATTTGATTTTAATGCAGGGTGTTGTCCTGTGTCTAAAAGATGTTTTGTGAAGAAGATCAATTTACAGAAAAAAGCTATGTGGCTTGTGATGGGCATTGTATTTCACAATGCTGTATACATTTTGCACTTTTTTTTAAAAAAAGATAAATAATACATCTGTTTTCTCCATGTTTTTCTGCTCCTCAGATCAAGTGCTTGTGGCTGACATTTATGCTTAATAAGAGCTGTTTTTTTTTTTTTCTTTTTCCCACTGCAGGGCGCCAGTTTGGTGGTACATGGACTTTTGAATATTCTCTCAGTGCTTCTCAGTTTTTCAAAATTATGACAAATATTCAAGAGAATGGAAGATCTATTTCACGTTTTTCTTCAGAGTAAATATCAGTGGTGAAAGAAAAAACATCTCTTATGCCTGTTGTCAGACATCAGAAAAATACTTTTCTTCACACATAGGTACTTTACGTAATTTTGCATTAAAATAGAAGGTTGCTGTGGAGTTGCAGACAGAAGGATTGCTTTCTGTATAAGAAATTGGATGTAGCAATTTCTGTGAGAAACAGCATTGACACAAAAGCTTGTAAAATCTGTTAGGCTGCTTTTGTGAAGGAAAATGTGTATTTTCTTTATTTCTATAATCTGCCTTTAAAATACTTAAAGGTATTCTGAAAACCTTCAAGGTATCTGTGTTTTGCTGGGGGGTAGGGAGGAGAATGTATATGTGTATATATTATCCAGATATTTGTTATCTAATTGTGTCATCTTTACAGATTCACAAATATGTGAGGTGGAAGAACATTTAAACAGAAGAATTAAGTGTGGTGTTTTATAAAGGCTGTTAATTCCTTTTTAAAGGTAATTGCCTTTGGTATGAAAAGGGATGGTGGGTGGAGGAATTAAATGTTGGAAGGAAATATCTGTTTGAGAAGATAGGAAAAGGAAATTTGAGAATTGATTGGTGCTGGTGTGCTGTAAGTGGGTGGATGGTTTTTTTTTCTTCTTTTTTTTTTTTTTTTTTTTTTTTGCTACAGGAAGTGATTTGCAGTGTTCACTGAGCCTTTTGTTGAAAAGGGTCCTTCTCATTTGTGTGAGTCATGCTTTTGCTGTGAGCGAGTTGGCAGCTCTAAGCAGGACTGGGATCTCTGTCATAGAAAACTGTTACTTCACCCAACCTTAACGTGGAACCATAAGAAATTTCTTAAAAATATATATTTTTTTGTTCTTCCTTATATTCTTTGCTTTTTTACCCCAAAATCTTGTTATCTGTCTGTGTTGCTATGAATTGCCTGCTATGTTAGCACGGGCATCTCCTGCATTGGCATCAGATTTGCCAGAACATATGCAGGAAACTAGATAGAAGGGCATGCTTCAACGTACCAAGTATAACCGCTTCAGGAATGATTCGGTGACATCAGTTGATGATCTTATTCACAATTTGTCCATGAACAGCAAGGTCTCAGCAGTTGCTACGACTTCAACAACGCCTTCCTACCTCGTCTCTCCAGAGGTTCTCCGCAAGGACCAAGAAGATGGACCCACCACCCTGTGTACTCTCATCCATAAAGTGTCCCACCTGAAACTCTCTAACACAGGCAGCCTTTTGGGTATCAAAAATCTGTCCTCTGCAGTCAAGGAGCTTGCAGTCTCTAAGTTGCAGGGAAGCTCAAGTGCTTCTAGCTCAGCAGCAGGAGCTTCCGACAACACATGTAACCTTGTCTCTGCCACTTCGTGTTCTCAGCAGGACGTGAGCAAGATGAGTATGGGGAAAAAAACACGGTCAGAGGAAATGCACCCGGGAGGTGAAGACTGGAATCAAAGTAGCGGCTTTGTCAATAAACCCTCTCGAGGATGGCTGCACTCCAGTGAGAAGATCCTGGGACCTGGTGTGACGTACGTTGTGAAGGTTGGTCTGATTTCTTCCATTCTCTGTTTTTATCAATGAAAAATTCTCGGCTGGTTTTGGTGACAGGCTAGACAGGCTGAAAGGATCTCTTTTTGTATGCTCCTTTTTTTGTGCATAATGCATGGTATATAAATGCAGAAAGGCAATGTTGGAAAGCAGTGTGAATTTCTGATACTGGAGCAAAACTGCAAATAGACTTTTTGTTAGGTAATATTATTTAGCTGGGTAAAAATATTGGTTTTTAGCTAAAAGCTGTTTTTCTTACTTTTTTGGTTGCTGCCCCCAGCTTCCCCCCCATCTTCCTAGTTTAGATTTTCAGTGTTACCTAGCATATTGTATATATTTTGGATACATAGGCTTCCAATATGTCTGGTGCAATCTACAGTAGGAAAGAAAGACACCTTGATATTTGAAGAACTATTTTGCATGATATTTCAGTTTGAAAATACCTTTAAAGGCATGTGTGTTTTTACAGTGAAAGTGTAAGGCACAGAGTGTAATAATTCTTACCATGTTCCACAAATAGAAATACTGTTATGGGTAGAGCAGGAAAATGCTTGTTTTACATAATGAGAATTCAGCCACTTTAAATGTTATTGCTCTTTTCAATTCATTGATACTGCATGTCAAGAGCAGCAAATCATAAGTTTCCAGGGTAGTATTTTGGTATGCTTTGAAAGCATTTTGAAATGACCTATTAAATTTGAGCTTTTGAGAAACGGGTATGTGCAGTGCTTTTTGTAGCCAGGTAAGATGCTGGTTGTGCCTTCCAGCATAGCGTGCACTACGTGTAAAAATAACATTATTGTCTAGAGTTCATTCTTCAGTCACCCTTTATTTGCCGAGTAGCTTTTGCATCTTAAATGTTAACTATTTTGTTGCAGACCATCAATAAGATTGCAGGTCTATTTTTAATCTGGTCTTGGGTGTAAAAGTTGCAGTGTGACTTTGTATCAGGATGCTTTAAAGCTGAGTGACAGCCTCGTTACTTAACACTTAACAATTTTTCTGAAGTCTTATTATGAAAAGCAGAATGCATATTTAACAGTTGGAACACTGGAAAGCAGTTTTCATGTCGTTCTGCTAGCGGTACATTTTGAAAGCCATGGTAGATAAGTATGTTGGCCAATTCAGAGCACCGGTAACCTGAAATTGCACTTTTTGGCTATTCTGAAATTTACTGGAACTAGAAAAGAGTCACTGCTACCTTTCAGAGCTATGAATTGCTGCTCTGTTACTGTTCAAGAAGTATCTGGATAAAAATGTCCCACTAATGCTAAGTGTAACAGTGTGGAGACCCTTTTCCACAAGAAATATTCTAGCTGGCAGAAGATCATTTAACATTCTCCAGCTCAGGAAACTCAGATATTTTATTTCTTATTTTTCTTTGGATACTGTAAGTAGGCTGGCAGTCACTGTGAGAATTCACTGCTGCTGTTTGTTGTACCTGAAATCAAGCACAGCATTCGTTTTCTATGTTTTTCAGTGGTTGACCTTATGTATGCCAGAGGAAACTGAAATACTTGAGTGGAAAAGAAAATTAAAATTATATACAAGTGGACTTACATTTAAAGTTAATCATTAACCTATTTCTAATACTGCTACTAGAACCAGAATTTTAATTAGTGCAGCTGGTTTCAAATATATGAAAGTGTATTTCTACATATTACATGTATTAGAATTTTCAAAACAAATCATTAGCTCTATACAACTTTTGTTTTTGGCATTTTTTACTTTCATTACAATTTATGGAATCTACTTTATATGAAATATTGTGTCTATTAAAACAGGCTGATATTTTTAGCTTTGTGCTCTCTGCCATGATATCAAAATCAGTGGTTAATGAATGAATGAAAATAAACCAGTCCTGGTTAGGCCATAATATGTCTGTTCATTAAGTGTCTCAGAATTTTCCTCAGCAACTGCAGCATTCATATAGATAAGAATAGAAGTGCAGTTCCCACATCATTAAACATTGTTAGTTCCCAAGGCTTTTATGCATTCAGACCATCAAATCAATACATAGATAATGTACACTGAAGGGAAGCATTCCTTGGATACCTCATGGCTATATTGACTATCTGGGGGACTCATACCATGTTTAATTAGTACCATATGCCTTGCAGAACATTCCATGTGCCATTAGTTAAATGAGACAAAAATTAGATTTGTTGCTAGCCAGCAAAGCTTTCATCATTTTGTGTGCAAATGTGCACTGGATTACATTTTCTCATTAATCCGTATTCAAAACTTGAAAACTGTCTGTGGGATAGGGTGAATTGTCACTCCTGGGCAGCCTGGTAAGTCATATCGGACTCTCCCGAACTAAGAGAAATAAAGCTCTACATGCAGTGTATGACAAATCTGTAACATTTTTATGACACTCTTTCCATAAGTTTCTATTTTCCAAGCCTACAGTGGTCAGCAAAATAAAAATTGCTAACCATTTTTTGGTAGTGCTTATTAATTTTTTTGCTTAGCTATTTTTTAAATGGAAACGTTACTGTAATTCTTAAAAAAGAGTGTAGGGTTATGGTAAACAGAAACTGTGTTCTGATTTTCATGATCTGCTGCAATGGAGTTATTTTCAGCCATCAAGCTACTGGCACTTTCTCTATTTTTTTTCTCCCTGTGGATTTCATGCTGAATTTTTATACATTATTTTAACGTGAAAATTTCTTCACAGAAAAAAAAAAAAAACAAATTGTATAACACATTCAACTACTTTCACCACAGCCAGAACCAGGTGCATAAAGTGATGAGATACTGATATTTTGAACAGTTTAACAAACTATGGATTAATAGAAAAAAAATGAAACGGTTTGCAGTGATGGAACTCATTGAAGAGCTTTGTGTTTTCCCAGTAGAGGGACTGACAGAGTGATTTTAAATTTTCATGTTGTCAGAGAATCAAATACATATAATAAAAAAGTGTAAACTTCTGAAATGTAACAGCAGTTGAATGTTTCAGTGAAATCTATTTATTTTGAATGATAAATATTCACTGATGAATTGAACTGGGTAATGGCATAGATGTTTTGGGTTTTAGTTCGTTTAACTTAGAGCACAATCAACAGTCATGAGAAGAGGCAAATATACATCTGCCTTTGGGTATCTCATGGTTGGGCTTTGCAATAAGTGCTGAGGAGTTTAAAATACTATTTTCCAGCAGTTCAGAACTAAACAAAGCCAAAACACTGTAGTATAACATTACAATTGTCTAATCAGTTTATCTGAAAGAGCCTTAAAAAGAAGACAGTGGCATAGAAAAGACTTGGGTAAATCTCATATTAAAAAAAGGGATACGAAGGTAATATCTAATGGAGAGCAAGGAAAAAGGACTTTGTCTGAAAGAAGCACCATAAGTCTTGCAACTAGCATTGCAGTGAAAAGCAAATTAGGTTGTTAAGATTGTAGTGAAGTATCTAGAGTGTAAAGCCTAAGGACAATTGTTTCTTTCACATTTTAACACTTTCATGTCTTGGGAGGGGTTAACAGCAATTTACATCTAATGAAGACAACAGACATCTTGGTGAAGCTGTTCAAACATCACTAAGTGAAGGCTTCAGTTCTGCAAGCACTTCTGCATGACGCTTCTTACAGGAATACTCTCATTGAAATAACTACTCCTATAAGCCGAAAGTTAAGTATGTGCTTAAGGATGAACTGAATTACTGAGTTATATGCACTTATTGTATTCTTCTGTGCTGCACTGTAGTATTCTGTTCAGCGTATGTGCAGGGCAGCTGTGATTTAAGCGGACCTCTGCAGATTACCGAGTTTACAAAACCACATTTTAGTGGTTATGAAGGCTACAAAGCATAGCCTTACATGGCGCTAACATGGTGGAGACTGCAACATACATGGCCTTTTTTTCCCATCTTTTCTAAGCAGAACTGATTTGCTGCTGGTTTAATGTAGGAGTAAAATACAAGTGCTTCATGGCTTTGTACTCTTTGCGCACCTGTTTGTAAGGTATTCTGTGTAACTATAAGAAAAAACAGAAGAGGGTTTCTTGCTTCTTTCTTACTCCTTTAAATAGACAAAGTCAAATTTACAAGCTATTTTTAATCTTTTTATTCATTTATTTAAGAGTAGTAACATTACAGCAGCACTTTTAAGTTTCCTGTTTGATTCATGCTAAATTTATCATCCTTTCTTATAGCAAAATAAGTACAGGATTTTTTTCACTTTGTTTCATTTTTTTGTGTTCAAATTCTGCTTCTACCAGTCAAGTTGCAGTAGTGTTAGAAGTTTATCACGGATATTTTGATGTGGCATGAGTGAAAACCTAGTTAGTAGCATTTTGTATGTGTGATTCTAATAACAAGAAAAACAGTCCCCAAGCATCCTGTTTGTTATGAATTTACATGTTTAAGAAGTGGGTTCTGTATTTCAGGGAAATTGTGATAATGGCACTGAACAATGATCCTTTAGTTAGCCATAGCTCAGAGACTTGTAAGCCCAGCTTATCACCTTGGATTTAATGGCTGCATGCATGCATTTGGTAAGGAGAGAGAGGAGAAATAGATGATAAAGACAGCAAATACAGCATTGGTTTTAGCAATTAATTCCTGCCAGTATGCTGTATTCCTTTGCAATCAGTTGGTATCCTTCACATTTCCTTTGCTGTTGTTTGGGCTGTAAAAGAATGATATGATGATATGATGCTCTGTTCAAAGCCCCCTATTGAGCTTTCTGCATCAGAAACGCTGTGGGTTTGTTATATAGTGCACTGATAAAAAAAGTGAGTTTCCTGCAGAAATTAAATCAGATCCTATGAGCAGAAATCATACAGTAGAGTCTTTAATTACAATATTATTCTAATTACATGAATCAAGTATTATTACTGTACATTTGCACACCTTTCAGAGAAAGAAAAGCTCCTGATGATTTCAGTACTGAAGGATCCAACACTGAACATGAATCTGCAGTACAGCCAGGATATTTGCAAAATTGCATGGAAGATTTGGTACAATTTCTGCACCTAAGGTTGTTTTTTAAGTCACACAATTTGGGCACTGTTACTGTTGATTTGAATAGTTGAAGTTAGAACTACGTTTTTCTAAAAAACAAAAATTACACAGTTTTAATATCTACGGATAAATTTAGCTAATCATTTTAGGAGGCAAAACTACATTCAGCCAGAATTCTTTCTTTGTTTTCCCTTACGAATTGGATTGTTGTTTTCTTTATCTATCTTCAAATAATGGTTACCATAAGAATACCCTGTGTCCCATTTAAGTATCTTTCACTACAAATCTAAAGAAAACTCATGGATGAACCAGGACCTTCAGGGAAAACTCATGCCTTTCTTTGCAGCTAGTGGCAAGGCACGCCTTTGTCCTGGCTACAGGGCACTCCTTTGTCCCCCAGCCACATAACCCATCAAGAAATGTTGTTTCCATTAGCACAGTAGCTGTACTTGTGCTCCATACTGGCTTCATTTTATTGTATGAAGTTGAAGTGAATGCACAAAGTATTACTACTAAATTTTCTTGATGTTTGCAATGGGAAAAATGCAGATCTGCCCTGGGACAGTGCCGAACAGGCAACGTTCCCGGCTGCTGACGCACAGGCAGGGTGAAGCAAGCAATGGAAGCAATGAAACAAATTCCATTGTCATAGAGGAAAAAGTGGTTGCTTGCATGCATTTCTGGACAGTCCTGGTGTATTCCTCTAATATGCGACTTTGCACTCCCGATAGCCTTCAGTACACTGCTGCCTCAGGCTGTGCCAGGCTGCTCTGGGGCAGAGACCATCCATTGCAGTGGGAACAAGGATGGGGCCCAGTGCAGCCACATCCCAGACATCGGGTACTTTTAGAGAGGGACAGAGATAATTTCATAAGGCTAATCCAGTATGTTTGCTTAATAAGTGATAGTTATGTCCCTAGTTTTTTTCAAATGAGTCTTTCTTAGAGCCAGAAAAGATTTAGTCTCAAAAGATTGACAAGGCAAGTTGCAGCTGAAAGTTTTAAAAATGGGTAGGAAAGAAAACTGTTTAAATTAGAGAAGGATGGCAAGCAAGAATAATAATTTAAAGAAAATAAACAAGGTGCAGGGAGACACAAAATAACATGATGTAAACAGAAGAAACTGCCTAGGACTTTTTTCCACAGCACCATCACATTATATTTGCTGATACAGACATTTTGGTCTTTAAAAGAAAATATTTCTGAAACAGATCCTGAAATTAGTTACAGTAATTGGCCAAATACCAGAAATAACAGGAATAAGGCTGAGAGGGAGATATGGTGTCCTTGGGACTGCTCAGCACCATTTGTGTCCTTCTGGATATGCTGTTGTTCTAACAGCCCTGTATTACCATGTTTAGTTCTTATTAGCGTGGAAATGGTACAAGGGAGGGCAAGCCTCACTAGAAACCAGCATCCTGAATAGCATTTGACACTGTATGATTCTGATGAAGTGATTACTGGAAACTGAGCTTGTAAACAAGCTTCTTCGGTCAGCCACAGAACATTTATAAAGTACCCTGAACTTTCCTAGAAATTAAATGTTTCAGAAGTGTCACCATTGCCACGCAGTGCAGGGGTCATGCTTCATTTCCAAGTGTTGAGTGCAGTCTGGCTCATTTTGACTCACTCCTCTGCTGAAGCATGAGCAGGAGCAGAGGGAGGAGGCTGGCAGGGAAAGCTGTGGAGAGGCCCCCCCCTCCCCGAGAGGCAGCAGCTTTGTGTGAAGCTGCCCTACAAGCATGACAATGCCTGGTGAAAAACGCCTTGGTGACTGTGGTGAACCTACCCCAAAGCAGACCAGAGGCAGCAGCCAAGAAGGCACTCGGTGCCTAGCCTGCTCCTGTTACCCTACCACGCTGGATTAAAACTCAAAAAACGAACAAAGTACCCCTGGTAGTCTGATTTCCAGGCTACCAAATCTCTAGCTGAGCAGGCGGAGTAGGCAAATGCTGTTTTAATTTTCAAACTGAGCACATTTATGGCAGAAATCATAGTAAAACTTTTGAAGGGACAGAGATGCACCTTTGCTCTGGTCTGCAGACCCTACCTTTGAATCGTCATGGTCTGTCTGCTGTGACGTGCTTGTAATCATGATCAGAAAAGATCACGTGCTACACAGTGCCTGCCACAGCTGGAAGAAAGAAAGGATTTCCCATCAAACGCATAGCTAAAAATACTCCCAAAAAAAAGATACATTTTTGAGAAACGCAGAGTTAATACTCTGTATGGATGTTTTTTGCTGCATCAGGGTCGTGGAGAATAGCTTGGATGCAGTGAGGTACAAGATAAGTTTTGTTCGTGTTAGAAGCTTAGTCTGATATATTTTGCCAGCTTGAAGTTAGCGATATTTATGAATGCATTGTTCAGCTCAGTTTTCAATTGCAGTTTGGGTTGTTCTGTGGTATTGAGTTTGCTGCTTGATAGATGTCTGCAGAGCAGGAACTGATGCTTAGCCCACAGTGGTTGATTCAGTAGACTTTTCAAGATGAGACAACTTTCTCTAATTTTTGACCTTTTGTAAATTAAGATTATAGTCATAAAATAGGCAGAAACCACTAAGTAAATAGAACCACTTCCTCAACCTTCTCTTGCGGGATGTGTCCCCCTGCCAAGGAGCTGAGAGAAGGGCTACTCCGTGGGGCAGAGGGGCTGTGGGAAGGGATCCCATGAGGCTGGTGGCCTCCAGCCCCCATGCTGTTCTGCCAGGGGTTGTCCTGGCTCCCCAGCCTTCCAGGAGTCCTCAGGGTCTCCTTGCTGCAAGTTGAGATTTGTTGTGCTTTAAATCTGGCCCATGATGCCTCTAACCTTCCTTCCTCTGTTCTGCATGTTGCAGGTCGTATTTTGGGCACTCTTACTGCAAACACAAGAAATTATAACTTAAAGGCAAGAAAGCTGTAGGCTGATAAAGATTCAGGAATAATGTTTATTAGTTGCTGGACTCTTGTGATAAAAAACAGAGGTACCTGTAGCACTGATACAAGAAAGGACTCCCTCTCACTGTGTATTTTGGATTTTCAGTTTTAGCACTGATGCTATGCTTCTGAAATCACACCTTCAAATGCACAATTTTGAAAGCATAGCATTATTTCAGCAGTTTTTCAGAAATGTAGCTTGAGTTTATATCCAAGTTAGTGGAAATGCACCCGTTAGATCTTCCATCTTTTGGTTCTGTGCTTCAGTAATACCCCTCATAAAGAGTTCTACTTAATGTCTAACATAATATGAGTTCTTCAATAAATGAATATATCTGCAGTCTTCATATTTATGGTTTTCAGTATCTAATTATGATTTTCAGGTTTTGTAGCTTAATGTTTTGGATGCAAAAGATTTGTATGTTTGTATTAGAAGAAATCTGATGCAGAACATAAGCTGCTAGAGTTAATCTGCAGGATGCTTTGAAAGGAAATGCATCTTAGTGAATATTCAAGGTAGCAAGCAAAACAGTCTGGAAATTATTCACCCAATTAAAGTATGCACGTGTGAAAACAAAACATTTCACTTGTGATACTGTTGTGCATTTCATAAGCATCCACACTGGCTAAGATCGCACTGCAGTAATTGCATTCACGCTGTGTTGTATGCCTTGAAAAGAAGAGCATGGAACTAAAGTATAGAACTGAACTTTTTGTGCATGCAGCCTCGTTTTTCACTAAAACTTTTGACAAATACGAAGAAAATGGCATAATACAAAACATGTTTGCATATAAAATCGTAGGGTAAGTGGTTGCCCAGTGTGTGCATTCCCGATTCTAACATTTCCAAGGTTTTGCATGCAGAAAACTATGTTTGTAAAATAAAAACAAAATAAATGTTGTACATGTAAAACTACTGATATTTTTGATGTGGAATCTTGTGAAGGCCCATTCCATTTGGCATCTGTACTGTGTGAGTATTTTTGAGCTAGGTTTTAGCAATCTTCCTTCATACTCATACAAGTAAGAAATGAGAAAAAGGTCTTTTCTTTGAAGATGTGTTGTTTTCAACCCCATTTGAGATGGAGATTAGAAAATTGACAGAAGTGAAATTTGCTTCCCAGCAGTATCTTTCCCCTTACTTGCAAGAAACGAGATCTTAGAGTTGACTTAAGAAATTGCTTTTCAAGATAAGATAAAATATATTCTTCTTCCCCTAGCTGAATCCTTAGCCTTTTTTTAAAGGAGTTCTGAATCATTACCTATGATTCGATTGTGAGATGCTGCCAGAATGTTTTCACAGGGGACAAATGTAAATCCACTATTAATATCTTGTGAGAATTACAGATGTAACCCAATTGGAATGGATTCTTCTTTCTGTACAGAGGTTTACGAGATAGCTCCCCCTCTCCCATTTTTTTGTCTTTTTGGTAAGATGACCTGTTGTGTGAAGATTTCTGTGACTACTACTATCTGCAACCCTGATACAAAAAAAAAAAAAAAAAATCCAGCTTATTCTAGCAAAATGATGTGAAAATACATTTTAGCAACAGAAGAAAACTGCACTTTGAAGCATGGTGAAAATATTATAAATTGTTGCACATCTTTTCTTCAAATACTCCTTTCCCCCAACAACTGACAACTTTTAATCATGTAAAATCTTAGTCATACATTGAAAAGTATGTTAACAGACATAGAAAGTGTTGCTTTGTATTGATCTACCTTCTATTCTTCTGTCCTGATATTGGTGGCACAGAAGTACCTTTTCTTTGGCAAATGCAGCACTCTTTCTGTGACTCATTCCCAGCCAGAACTGGAGACATTCAAAAGGTGTTCGTATTTTCTTCAAGGCTTCTTTGTTTATATGAATCCTCAGCTGCTACGGAGGGACTTAACAGATTTTTTGATGCCTGTGGGAGAAAGAGGATAACCAATTTCCATCTTTTTCAGTGTTGGCAAATCCTGGTATCTTCTTATGTATAAACTTACAAGCTGTTTTATTAATAGATACATGCAGCTCATATGCCAATTTATTAGTATATATACACAGTTGTCCACAAAATATTAAAATAGTTACATTTATTTATATTCTGCTTTTCAGAAGTAAGAAAAAAATGGTGTTTTTTTTTTTTTAGTTATAATGATTCTTGATAAATATTCTTAAGAACAATAGTATTGCATATTTCTGCATACTTGTAGTCAATGCATAGGATTTTAAGGTCTCTGCATATATATATAAAACACATACATACATATATTAAACATACATATATATGCTCATATATAAATTTAAAAGGATTTCTTTTATATGCTAAGGTGGATTGATGCCATTTTTTTTATCATTTAAGCAAAAACATGAAATATAGCAAAAAAAAAAGCTGCCTTTTGTTTCAAAACTGGTATTTCTACTGGCAGTGGATCATACTTAGGAAGAATTTATTTAGATGAAGAAGTTTCATGGTCTTTCTGTATTGATCAGTCAAAGCAAGACAATTCATTCTATTGTTGATCTCAGAATCCCTCTGGAAGTCAGTGTCCCCTTACTTACGTGACTGAAAGCCTTTATAAAAACCTTCAGGAAATTAACTGTAAAAGGATTTACATGATTAAAGCTAGGCGTCTAGCAAATATACAGTGACTCACAGTCATGCAGTGAAAATCTTAAAACGCGACCTTTCTTTTTATTATTTTGTACTCTGGGTGATAAACAAACACTGTTACTGTTTGGTGCAGTGAATCAAAATATATCAAGGCACGGATATACAGAGAAAATCTTATTTCCCTGTAGTCTCTTACAAAGGTGTTTTACAACTATGATAATTAAATCATAATTAAATAATTACCTTTTTTTTCAAAGGAGTTTAATAATGTAATTTTACCAGAATTCCTGTTACTAGAAAGGGTCTGTCTGAAGGACAAAATAGAGAAGCTATACATTGTAAGCTTTACAACTTGCCGACACAGCATTGCTTTATACTAAAAATAGTATTTTAGTGAACAAATGAATGTATGTAAGTCATGGAAATAACTTCTGGGAGGTATTGATCTCATGCACAAGAACCATGTTTGTCTCCTAAATCCTTCTATTGCAGTTGTGCAAAAGAGCCTTGCGTTCACATAGGATAAGACAGTTTTTTGAAAGAATAGGCTAACCTTCACCAGTTAAGAATTGTTAAAGTCTGCGTATATAGAGACTGTTAAAGTCTGCGTATATAGAGACATCTAAAAATTTAATACTGCTGAAGCTAGATTTGTACAAGACAAAATAGGAAAGAAGTAAGTGTTGGTCAAAATTGGAGGTATTCTTGGGAGTGCTGTATTTTCCTCTCAACCACTGTTGAAGCAGGGAACTACCTGTTTTCAGTAGAAATACAAACCTATTGACAGTCATATCCGTCATCGTTTGTACTATTTCAGGAGTTCTGTTGGTTTACTTGTCTCATGGAGCAATTTGTGATGATAAATTTACAGCTGAAGGGTCAGTGGTTATTTGTAGGTGAACCCTGAAGAAGATATGCTGTTAGATTTTCCATTCCATTTCCATCCAATCAATTCTTACTTAGAGCTTTCTGTATGGATTAGAAAACACATTCTTTAATGAGAAAAAAACCTTTAGGGGAAATATTGGTTCACTGTACAGCTCTATACATGATTACTTACTGGTATAAAAATTACCAACTGCAAAAGGATGAAATCACAGAAAAGTACTTTTCTGTTTTTCACAGCAGCATGTGTTTATGACACATTTTTAGTGTTAGATTCTGACAATCTCTAAATATAGCGCTTTTCCCTCATTCAGAACGAAGCTGCCAATGTTTCATTCCTACAGCACTGCTGAGCCCTGGAGCAGGTGCACCATTATGCAGATGCTGGGGAAGCACAGGGGCAGTGATGCAGAACATTTCCCTCAGCACTTGCCAATAGAGCACAGGCACCAGGTACCCTCTGAAGCAGCCCTGAAGATGGGCCTTGCCCCAGGGGAAGGGGAGCAGAGGACAGGAGGCGGTGTTGGGGCTCCCCAGGAGCACGTGAACAAGGGACCTCATCACCTGACGTGTGTGTCAGTACAGCTCTGTGGTGGTCCTCTGACTTGGTGCAGTCGTGTTGTGGAGATAATTGCAGGAGAAGATTAGTTTGGAAGTTCAGAAAATGCCTGTGTGCATGAGAAATCTCTGAAAAATGTGCATGTTTCTTTATGTAGCTACAAGTGCATCTTAGAGAGAAGATTGACGAAATTTTGAAGAACTGACTGTAAGATTATTTTATGTTACTTTATAATGTGCATGTACAGGGTAACACTGGTGTTAGGTAAGATTTTGATATTATATTACTTGATAGCTAAGTAGAGCATTTAAAGGCAAATATTTATATCCCAAACTACCAGAGAAACTGAAATCTCTAGCAGCTGACTTGAAGCTCTGTGACTGCTGCTCATACAAATTTATTTCTCTCTGAATATCCAGTCTTCCTTCTGCCCACAGCTTTTTCTAATATTGTAACTCACTCTACATTAGAAATGTCACAGAGTTAATCTTCTATTCCATCCTTGTGCTTAAAATATCTAGGTATTCTGACATAACTCTCAACAGCCGCGTGCATGCTGAGCTCTTCTCTCTGCACTGCTCTCTGCTCAGGAGATGGTACCCCATGTTTGCCAAAAGCAGCCCTTTTTCCCAGTGGGCACCTTGCTTTATCAGCAACACCTGCAGAGGAGGGGTGTCTGCAGAGGTCCTGGTGCTGGAGCTGGGGCTCGGTGATGTCAGGACAGCACACACCTGTTCTTCCCTGACCAGAAGGAGGTCTGCCTGCAGTTTGGCAAGCACCCTCTTAACACTTGGCAGGTGCTAAGGTTTAAAAAAAATAATAGAATGCTTTCACATATTTGGAATGCAGGTCTTCAGAAAATGCTGGCTTTTTGGTGATACAGAGAAAAACCTCCCTACAGTGCTGCATTTTCTTCTGGTTTGGTTTCAGAGTAGGTCTGATGCAATAGCTGACCCTTGAGTCCAGCTCCTGCAGAGACCTGGGCTCCAGTCGAGTAGCCAAGCCCCTAGTATCTGTGTGTGAAGTCCTTTATATGTACTCTGTTTCAGTGTGAATACAGTAACACTATATTTAAAAGATTTCAAGTGTAAATTTAGCCTTAGGAGCTCCCCACAGTGTTCAGTCCTTACAACTGACCATGATGTCCGCTCGTATACTAACTCTTTGTCTCCTGTGCTGATGGAACGTGTATGGCACAGCTTCAGCTTGTGCTATGTGGAGGTGTCTTCACAACAACTCTCCTTCTAAAGTGATCCTTTTATTCAATGTATATTCAAAATGCAGGCTACCCCCATACTTAGCCTAACTAAATGAACAATTTACCTGGTTGGAATGGCTCTTTCTGCTAAACGGAAAGAGGACTTATGCTTTTTAAGCTTCAATATAAGCACACCATATTTTATATAATAATATTAGAAACAATATTTTATCCAAACATATGTAAGAACTGCAAATACCTATTGATGTTAGCTGTGGCTAAAAACTAAGCGTATTAGCAAATGATTGCAGTTAAAAATAACTGTGGAGAGGAAGCTTCTGAAGAACTTAGCTGGGCTCGGGGGTAACAAGCAGTGAATCCTCATTGTTACTCAGCACATGCTCTCCTTTCCTTCTTTTCATTTTGTTTTCCTAATTGGTGACAAGGTGGTTCGGGGTTCAAAAGTACTGTTGGTAAAGAAGAACTCAGGAAGCCCAATTTTCTTTGCATTGGCCATTTGTTGTGATCAGAAGAGAACAACTCTTTCAGATGTTAAAAGAGGATTGACATAACTATCTGGGCACAGAGCTGTGCCTCCAGACCTTCAGTGACTCTCACACATGTCCAATGCAGTAGCCTGATACAGGGGGTGTGAACACCATGTCCCATTCAAAAGGTGCAAAACTATTGGCATGAATGCTTTGCATCCCCCTGGTAGAGGCAGCCTGAGTAAGGGCAGGAGATTTGTCTCCAAAAATGTTGAGCAGTTAACTTTGTGGTAGGAAGTGGTAGGAAATGTCCTGCTGCCAAGTACGATTTTGTTCCAGGCAACAAACCAGGTAACTATGTATTTCAAATTCTAAGCAGAACAGATCCATTTTGCCTTAAAATATAGCAAGGACTGTATTGCTACCATATTCCTTCAGGCAGATGACCCCAGACAATGACTTCTTGCTGCCTCTGTTAGCTAATGGGTAATATGGACTATCTAGAACAGCCAAGGAGGGGGCCATTTTATGGATTTTGGCAAGGATTTCATATGAGAAACTCAACATGAGCTGGCAGTGTGTGCTTGCATCCCAGAAGGCCAACGGGATCCTGGGCTGCATCAAGAGAAGCGTGGCCAGCAGGTCGAGGGAGGTGATTCTGCCCCTCTACTCTGCTCTCGTGAGACCTCACCTGGAATATTGTGTCCAGTTCTGGGGCCCCTAGCACAAGAAGGACGTGGAGCTGTTGGAGAGGGTCTAGAGGAGAGCCATGAAGATGCTCAGAGGGCTGGAGCACCTCCCATATGAGGGCAGGCTGAGAGAGTTGGGGCTGTTCAGCCTGGAGAAGAGAAGGCTGCGGGGGGACCTGATAGCAGCCTTCCAGTACCTGAAGGGTCCTACAGGAAAGCTGGGGAGGGGCTTTTTACAAGGACAGATAGTGACAGGACAAGGGATAACGGCTACAGACTGGAAGAGGGTAGATTTAGACGAGATATAAGGAGGAAATTCTTCCCTGTGAGGGTGGTGAGACACTGGAACAGGTTGCCTAGAGAAGTTGTGGATGCCCCCTCCCTGGAAGTGCTGAAGGCCAGGCTGGATGGGGCTTTGGGCAGCCTGGTCTAGTGGGAGGTGTCCTTGTCCATGGCAGGGGTGTTGGAGCAAGATGATCTCTAATGTCCCTTCCAACTTATACCATTCTATGATTCAGTGTTGTCAGGTGTCCTTATGTATTTCAGATAATTGTATTTTTTCTCCCTTCTCTTTTCATAAAATTTCAATGTTTTAGTTATGTTTCAATGCTTCTAAGATTTCACTGTCATCACAGAATTAATAGATTTACTACTGCAGAGTCCTGTGTAGTTTGTTGATATACATACAGCTAAGGTACAATCTGCTTACGAAGTGTAGGAGCAAAAGTGTATTGCGATAAACTATCCTCCTTTTTCATGCTGATTAGCTGAGCTAAGTAATGTGAGCTGCATGTCTTACTCCAATTAATAAGGTATTCAAGGCAATAAATGTTAAGTTAAAGCAAAATTTTAAAAGATTATGAACTATTTTTGCAGTTTTTATTATGTTTTACTTAGTTTGTTTTATCAGTGAGAGCACCTTCTGACGGCAATTCTTTTTTTTTTTTTTTTTTTTCTTTTCCCGAATTCAGTGGTTTAGTAAGTGGGCTTTGTAAATTCAGTTAGGCTGGGAAAGTGGTATAATGTGATACCACAAGAATACAAGTTTATTCTTCCTTATTAATTTGCCAAAGAGAAAAAAATCACTTTGTAACATGCCAGTAGTTAACCTTACACTCTCTGACTGGGACTTGGGTTGCTTTTGTTATGATTTGGTTTTCTTCTTTTCATGCATCAATATGGGTATTAACATTACAGATACATGATTGGGTTCTCAGTTACGTGTGGACAAGTTTGTCATCTTGAAGGCAAGTGCTTATCTGTCACTATTTTTGTATTATATCCTGCTTGTTAGTGTGTATCTAGACTTCAGTCTTGATAGGGTTTAGGACAGAAGACAGGCTTCCAAGTAATTTCTAAGTATTGTAGAACATTTTGGAACTCTTAGTGCTCTTTTCCTAAGACCCTTAGGCTGTTAATGGCAACACCTGAAATTATGAAGAATTGTTGTTTTGATGCAGAAATGAACACATGCTGCAATAAAAGTAAAATAATCAGAACGTGAAATAGAAGATCTTGTTCTGAAATAGGAGTCCTCAACGGGGCTTAACCAGCAACAGTCAACTCATACTAACTGATAATTTATTTTTTTGGCAAACTATAATTCTGGACTAGTCCTTTACTTAACAAGAATAAAATGAAAAAAAAGAAAAGAAAATGTAAGGATATTACTGTAAATACAGTGAAGAACAGTTGTGGAAAGTAAAAAAAATGCCCTCTTTTGCATACTTCATAAGTAAGAGCACAGTCTGAGCCTGAGGGTTAAAAACTTGCACTGAGTTGTCCAACTTATTAGAGAGTATTACAGAGTACCTTATAATATGTTTCAGAGCTTTCTATTTTCAGAAATTAGATCTAGGTACACCACCCATAATCACAGGTTGATACCTCTATTTTTCTTTGAGCCCATAGGCTATTATCAGTATTTATGCAAAACTAGAGCAGATTTCAGATACCTGAGTGTCTGAAGGCACTGGCTAATTTATGGCAGACTATGCCAAGTGTGTGTCTGTTTGCTGATGTAACCATGTTATCTCTTATATAACTCGCATTAGGCTCTGTGCGTTGCAGGTGCGATCTGCAGTGCTGTGAGCCACTTGGATTGATAGCAGGTGGCTGGTTGCACAGATTCATAACCAGCCTGACTTAATTTGCTGGGAATAACCATGCGGTGTTGGTGAGCTGATGGTACTCCAGTAGTTTAGATTCAGGGATTAGGTTTCCTTATTTTGCCTGAGAGTGGGTGATGGGTGTATCTTAATGCTACCAGTCTTTTTGGCAGACGCTCATCTGCTAATAGGTACAGCCCATGCGTCTGCCATTCAAGTGTTGCTCCTGGGCTGGACTGCTGTAGTGCCATAGGTGCCTATGTCTTCCCACATTTTTATAACAACGGTTATTGCTGTTGCTACTACTAGCTTCTGACACAGAGTGTAAGATTTCTTCCAGCAACTTGTTGTTTTGAATGAGCACATTATGAAACACTGAACAAGGTTTTCATAAACAAGGGGAAAAAGGCAACTCTGATGGTGACTACCCTCACTTGCCTTTCCTCTTCACTCTGCACACATGAACATGCTCAACACTCATTTGTTGAACTGTCTGTTTCTGACACATGGTGAGAGAACTTGATACCCTTTCTTACACAGAGTACTGTAAAAAATTGTAGTTGTTAAACAAGAATTTTCTGACTGAGCAATAGAGAAGAAAGATACTTCAGGGATTTTGGAAAAAACCTTTGCGTATAGGATGAACTAGGCACCCGAAATGAGTGATGTTTAGCTGAAAAAATGATGACTAGCCAAGATTTTGAAACCTCATGCAGTAAGAGACATGATTCCAGGAGTATGTGACACCGTGCTGTCAGTTACATCAGCGTCCTGCAAGGCCCTGGTTAGAATGCAAAGTGTTGAGTATGAGTCTAAAACCTCTAAGTGAGAAGGCATTAATTCATCTGAAAGATGTCACCTCAGGGCACGGTACCATTCAGTGAAGGTATACAAGCTGGAATATTCTCATTCCAATATGAGAAACTTGACAGAAGGCAGAACATTACCAAGAGAACTTGTTAGTCCCAAATTTTCCTACTTCCAGGTGGGCTGCATTTAGTGCTTTTGTTTACTGAGCAATGAGAGGGAGGATGCTAAGTGGGAGTTCATAAATGTCATGGTGCACAGTGGCTGATTGGTTAGAATGTGCATTAAGTGTTGGATGAAGAGCAGTTTTTTGAAGTAGATTGTTTTATAACTATATTGTAAATGTATCATGGAATGCCTAAAGCGAAAGATAGCATTTCTTTTTAATCAGGATATATATTTGTTGAAATAAATGAATAATTTATTTACTTGCTATCTTGGTTGTATGTCTCCTTTCTGTGGATCCTTGTCAGGATGTACTTCAAATGGATATTTTTAGAGAGCAATGTTGGTCTTTGGGAATAATTGAAGCATAGCAGTAGGTGAGTTATATGTCCCTGTAGTTGGCCTTTGGACCTTTTGAATGTCGGTTTTTATAGTAATTTCGTTACTTGAAAACATGCCGTGGTGATTAAGTGTTCACATCTTTTATCCCAGAAAATCAGTTGCCATCTTTGCCTTGATCAGTCAGGAAAACTGCAAGCCTAACTATGTTGTGTTCAGCTGTCTCCATGCTATACATAAAACGAGTACAGGACAATTTTTCCATCTGACTTTCCTTCAGTCTGGCTTTGTCTCTACTTTTGTTAATGCAGATCAGGCAGTATGACTCAAAGGAGTCTAAATGCACGCCTTCAAAGTATGTTTATGGACATTTGTCTAATTACTTGTGTGTTTATCTCGATGTGTGTGCACTTGTGTTTGTGTATTTATTTGCACGCCTGCATGTACTTGTGAAACTAACTTTCAGAGTTTGCTTCTAAAATGTTAGACTTGGTTTGCAAAATTGTACAATTACTTAGTTTTAAAAAACTTGTGGCAAATATAGACAAGTGAAGGAACAAGTGCAATCCAACAGTCTTTTGGTATTGAGTGGTCTAAATGATTGTGTTGACAAGATGTTGAAAACCAAATATTTCAGTAACCAACAGTCACTGGGAGACCCTTGAATAGTTAATACAATTTACAGCATATTTAATTATAAAAACATATTGTATTAAATAAAGATTTAGGAAAATTTAAAAGCATCATAGAATGAAACCAAAATGATGTAGGGTACAGGAAAACATCTTTCATTGATGTATAATGGCATAACTTAACTGAGTTCAGCTGATTATCTCAATTGACATTTAATGAACTTCATCTCCAAGAAAATCAAATCACTCTCTAAGATACTTAAAAATAGAATTAAGAGCTTAACTTCCTGCATCAGAGCATGACAGTATTTTTCTGGATGCTTTGAGCACTCAGGCAGAAGTATATTTAAAAAAAACAATCTACTTGTAACAAGGTACAAGAGGTTACCTATTCTTACACTGATAGAGGATTGGTGCTATTCTAAAAATCTTGAGATTATGACCTTTAATTTGAAAGTTCCGTGTACCAGAATCTCTGTCAACCAGACATTTCCTATGAGGATGTTATTTATTTTTTTTTTTTTTAACAAAACCTAAGATAAGAAAAAATTGATTTTGAAACAAGCCTTCCCAGAAACTGTGGGCTATTATAATCCAAATTTGAACAATTTAATGAATATGAGTTATTTGATATTCTAGTTTGTTTTATTCAGTGATGTAATGACTTCATAACGTTTTATAAATGATAATGGACATCTGAAAAGAAACAAGAAATTCCCTCAACTTGTAAACACTTTGTGACAAATATGTTTCTGTAGAAAAAACATTGTTGAAGATCCTGATATCCAAAAGATCATTTTTTCAGTAGAATGAAAAAATCCTAAGCAGGAGCAAAATGCTGATCTCACTTGGTTTTTGCACCAGTTTTGTGTCTAAATAGATGTCATTACGCTGCAGATAGATACTGTGCTGATGTAAAACCACAGTGCAAGAATAGCATTATCAAGCTCGCTACCTAAAGACTCATCGCAGCTTCTCTCTGCTTTCAAGAGTCAGGTGAATGGCTGAGTGCTTACCATACGTGCAGCGTTACTGCCATGGGGTATGCCCTTCGTAAGCGGCTTTGTACAAAGCCACTGTCCAAATATGTTGCAAGAGCTGCAGCTGAGGCTGTAGGCTTCAGCACATGCAAATTATGCCTGCTTTTGGAAGCAAGCTCAGAATTCACCTGAGATTTTCTCACTCCTGTGATAGTTACTGTTACATTTTAACATATTTTTGAACTCTCTTTTTCATAGAGATGCAGGGCAGAAATCTGGGCCAATAAGTCTGACCTTTTCCTAAATATTAGCCAGCCTTCATGTCCCTCCTCTCTTGAATGATCCTGTTGAAGCCATCTCCCAGCATTTATTATTAGCATATTTTCTTAAGATTTTCCTTTATCTTTAGACTGTTATCACTAATAAAAGTATTAATGAAAATACTAAGTCCCAGCCATCCCTGGGACTGATGATCATTAAGGAATCTTCTTTTGATTTCTGATGATGTTTTCAGCTTCCCTGCTGTAATTTACCTTTTTTTCCTTTTTTCCCCACTAACCAATGCTAGTCGAATTTGCTTTTCTGCACTTCCTTTTTTGATTAATATTAATTTGAATAGCTTTGTATGTAAAATCAAACAAGACAGGCGAGAACTGAAAATTAAAAATCAGCATAGTATGAACAGGGTATATTACAGAGATTAAACATAGATATGTTGAATCAAACTGGAGATTTAAGTGAAATAAAATGTTTATGGAATAAATCTGTGTTATATAAGAACATAATCATAAAAACCTACCTGACACAGAATAAATCAAATGTAAAAAAAAAAATTGTACAATGCCTTTCAGTGAGCATTTTCTCCTAGAGCTCAAGAATAATTATAATATGTTTTCAACTGTTTCTTTTTCCTTACAGTACTTGGGGTGTTTAGAAGTCTTACGCTCAATGAGATCTCTTGACTTCAATACTAGAACACAAATCACAAGGTAAGACTTTGTATGTTTTTAAAGTAACTTCTGAACTGTGTCACCAAAAAGGAAAGGGACAGGAAAATAGCAGGACACATAGTACATACATTTTTGATACTTTAAGTCTGCTTTGTATTTTGCCTTTAAAAAAGCAAATATCACATCTGATGTTAATATAGCTCCAGTGGAGCTTAAGGGATATCTTCCTTTCTCTCTCTCTTTTTTTTTTTTAATGTGCCTGGTACTGCATTAGAAAATTTTTGTCAGTTTGTTAAATGATGTTGCCCAATAAGACACTTACATGGCTAACACTTTAGTGACATTTAAGCTACTGAGAATCAGAACTGCATTTGTCTACAATTTGTATACAAATCTACTATGCATTTGTCAAAATTAGTGTAGGGAGATGATTGGAAGCCTTGTGTTTATAGGTTTTGGTAGTAATTTTTTATGAAAAGATGTCAGATTACAAACCAGCTGTACAAAGAGTATAAATGAAAATACATCAAAAAATGGATATCGAAGAGAAATGAAAAGATGTGGTCTTTTCCAGACAGCACGTAACAAACAACAAGCTTGCATTAGGCTCTCACTGTAGTTCTTTTTTTAAATCTATCATTGTATTGTTCTAAAGGTAGTATAGTGTCTTAAGATGTAGCCGTGAATCTATTATTTCTAATAGATTATCTTATTGATAACTGCAGCAAATAGTGTTTTGGAGACATTTTCACTTGAAAAGCTGAGCTCATTGATTGTGGTGTTGACATCTAGCAAATAGAGACCACGTTTCAAATGCCCATAGTCACAGTTACCAGTAGTCTTACATGAAACATGGTCATACTGTAGACAGCTATGTATTTCTCTTATTCAGTGAGAAAAACAACTTACTTTTAGGCTTGGATGCCGTTCTTATGATCTAGATGCATTGACTTTGAGTTACACTTGCATACATCACCTTTGAATGGGACCCTATGGGACCCTAAAAATGTTAATAATTTACTTGTCAAGATGCTGCCTTGGTGAGGAGCATGAAACTACACGGACAGATTAATGGTAGAATTCTGGATTTAAGACAATCTAGATTATGAAGGCATCTCAGAATTTTCTTACTATGGTGTTTTAAACTCATAGTGTACGTTTCTGCGATATTTGCGACAGTGACCTTCTAAAGTGATTTCACGTCCAGGTAGACTTACAGTTCCAGTGCAGATGGCATATCTGTGATTACCACTTGGAAGTTAACTGATACTGGCTTATGAAACAATTGTGATAGTTTTTGTTTCTGTATTACATATCTGAAGATGGACCGAATTCAGCTTTATTTTTCTGCACAGTTTCTTTATGTTTTATGTCTTTATTGAAATAGCATTACAATTTCCTTAATATCTAACTTACACGCACAGCTCTGCCTTTAATACTTAAACACATACATAAGCATAAACTTAAGCATAACGATGATCTGAAGCAGTATGGTCTGCGCACACGAAGTGTCCTTGTCTTACAGCTCTTTCAGTACAAAAATACTTTTTGGCTTGGAATCACATTTTCTTTCTGTTATGTTACAGCATATTTGACTACATGCTGGGCATTTTCTTGGCTTATCTTCCCTTGACTATATCTAGAGCACAGGATATTTGTTCAAACAGGAAGCTATATTTTCATGTTTTGCTTGTTGTTTTGCATTTGCGATTTTCTGTTTATCATAAAATAATGAGGACTTTTTAATTCATCATTCTGATCACGTAATTCCTGACTAAAACTTATTTTAAAGTTGGAATCTTTAGTTGAAATTGGAATCAGAATCTAGCATCTTAATCTGCATTTCATTAATTCCTCTGGCTCCAGAAATCCTCATGCCATGCCTGAATTACCCCCAGGAAGCAGTCTGTGCCAGGCTTCATCATGTAGCATTTCACATACAAGCCTATTTTTTTTACTAAGTAATAATTATTAACGAATTATTAAGACTCACATTTGCTGATTAGCTTCCTTATGTGCACTAAGAAGCATTACGTAGGCCTAAAGGTATGTATTGAATTAATACAACTGACATTCTGATATTATAAGCACCAGTTCCCTCTCAAAAAGACACCCGGCACAAACTCTGTGCAACCCTTTAATTACAAATTAAATGGAAGTACCTGAAAGCTACATGTATTTGAGAGTGATAATTGTTTGACAGCTTACCCGCGTCTGTGCTCAGTCCTGCGCATCAGTCCCCTTGGCTCCTGTCAGAGCGGTCGCTCTTTCCGCGGCCTGCTGCCAGCCAAGGCCTGCACCTGTGGCCCGGCTGCTCATGGCAGGGCATCACTGGGGCTGAGCTCTGTGTGTCCAGAGCTGTTCTCAGCTCCTGGCAGCTACGGTTTGAGCCCTGATGTATGAGGGAGGGTGACGGGATAGCTTTGTGCTTTTTTCCATAACTGGAGAAGGAGACTTCTCAGCAGCTCTGGTCCTTTTCTGACCCATAACTTCGTAGTTTGAACCTACTGTGTAGATATGAGCATGTATCACAACTGTTTAATCTAATACTGTTTTTTTCCAAGACTTTGCAAAAGCAGTCACAGAAGAAAGTGATTCATGTTGGGTGATGTTGGGCCAGTATTTCTTTTGGTATCATGCAGTATTTGCATAAAAACCAGTTAGAAAAGATGAGTGATGTTATCTGGTCTGTGTGGAAGTCTGGATATATCTTTTCCTAATGGATGTGCATTGTGCTTGACACATACAAAACACTCCCTTTCCAGTGCAGCATCACATACCTGCACCTGCTTGCTTTCTTGCCCTTGCTCTTTCTCCACATTACAGAGCTCCAACACAGGACACCAGTCTTTAAGAACCTACATATGCCTTTTTTTTTTTTTTCTGTCTCCTGGTTGTTATGTACATCATTTTATATCTCTGCTGCTCCTGAGCAGGAACAAATGCCCAAGAAAGATGAGCAGCACCAATTCATGGAAGAAAAAAATCTATGGCTCGGTCAAGGGGTGGTTGTGTAGTCTCTGGCCCTGCTGCAAACATTGGGCATGATTTTGAAGAACACATTAGTCTCACTCCCAGATATCTGTGGTGAAGTGAATTAGCGCTTGTTACATGGCAGTGACATCATTGGTGAACATTTAGAGATTACTTAAAAATCTGGCTACTGTTCCCACTTAACTAGCTGATTAGATACCTATATTACATAGGAAGCAAATGAGAAAAGGTATTTTGGATGGCTTTGAAAATTTCAGCCTTTATAATTAATACACTGTGAAAGCATATATGTCAGTGTGCATTCATGGACCATTCTGACAATGAAAAACTGTGATTTCAACTCCAGGAACTGGATAGAAGCCAATTGGCCTACAGTCTGGTCAGGGATCTTTCCTTTCTTGTCACAGTCATGGGGAGAATTACAGTTATTATCAATCCATGCCATCTAATGCCATTGTACCTCACCTATGACTTGCTTTTTTACATCTTTTCACTATTTTGTAAATTAAAATGTTAAGCTTGTAGCAATATGTTTATCTTTGTGTGAAAGCAGTGAGCAAACACTTTCACTTGTCGTACTCTTCATCGGATCTTTAACAATCTTGGTGGTGCCTGACAAAAGGTGTTGTTATCTTAATTCTAAATCTTGTGATGAGAAATAAACAGCTATGTACAATTTATAAGAGAATTTTCCTTTATCATTGTGTATTTGAAGTTTTGAGATTCTTTCATTACACGAAAACTTCAGTAGTACTAACCAGTTATATTGCATTTATTCTTTTCTATGAATATGAATATAATGCTGTGTATTTTTGAGCAAATAAACGAATGTGCAAGCCGAAGGTCAGCAGTTAAACATAATGAAAAGTAAAAGCCACCTGAATCCACATGGTGCATTATTAATTATCTGGTGACAATTCTTGCAACACTTCTGAGGTCAAGATGACTTTCATAAGCAGCAAGAAGAACAGAAGTATTTAATTTTCGACATAGAGGAGGAAAAAGAGGACTAGCAGGCAAGAATGCTCAGCTAACTGGAGGTGGCAAGAGGTCCCAAGTTCATCTGAAACATACCACCGTCAACACAGAAAGGTGCTGTGTGGCTTTTGAGCTTTTGTGGCCAGGCCATTTGTGCCCGCAGGTTTTCTATAAAACAAAAATCAGGTAAAATACTTTTATAATGTGCTGTGTTTGCAGTACCTCTAATATCTGTATGCTTATTGTTAAAGAATGTCTTCACTGCTTGTTGTATGCATGAGTGTAGTTATGCAGTGCATCGAATTAGAATAATGTCGCATGTACTGTTTGTTGTACGCTGTGTGTTCACTGGTATATAAGTGAATGCAATCTCTGCATGCAGCTTCAAAAAGTCACACTTCTTCTTGCTGAGTAAAACATTATACTGCATGCTGCGTTAATAATGAGTAGATCAGGGGAGTGAAATACTTCATGTCAGCGTTGAACCCAAATCCAGACTCTGATCCCAGTCTTCTCCTCAGTCTCTACTGTGATGAATAATTTAATATTCCTCTCCAAATCTGGGGCCTGAACCCATCTTCATTAAGAGTGAAAATTGAACTCACGACGATATCCCAACTTTTGGAGATATGATAACGCGAATCTGTATTTTAGAGCTGGGTTCTAGTCCAATGCTAAACTATGTGAATGCAATTCAGTCGATACAATGTTTCCTTCAAACATACCTGTGTTTGCAGAAATTCACTATCAACAAGCATCAGTGAAAAAGGACAGAAGACACTGGAAAGGAAGAACCCTTCCGCTGTGATTTCAGAGGATGGGTAGGTACTGTGTATCATCTACAGGGAATTTTGTGCTCAGCCTTCCCTACAACAAGCCCTCTGGTATGGAAGGTGTGTGTTGTCCACCCCTGCCTTCTGCTGTGTGGGCTCTGGGATGGGGCAGCGGTGAGGGGCAGGCACAGAGGGAAGTACAGGGCACAGCACCCCGGGTGCGCAGCTCCCTCAGGGCAAGGCTGGGAACAACACTGGTCCGCTTTGCATGGGCACACCTAGCTTGGGGCCAAAGCTCTGGGAAGCTGGGGTGCTGGCCACTGCTTGCTTTGCCAGGAAGCGTGGCTCCTAGAGGTGGCTGGAGAAATCCTTATCATTCAGACAACAGGCCACTAAGTGGGTCAGTGACGGCTAAAGTGGCTGATACTGTCAGGGAATAATTTACCTTTGCTTGTTTAGCTGTCATTAGCACAGAAACAGTCTGGAATAAAAAGGGTTCTGTATGCCTAATAGTGAGACCTTTCACTTTAATGTATTACTAGTGGGGAAAATGTTAACTGGTAAATGGATTGATTTGACTAATACATGGCAATGCAAAACCTGAGTGAGAGTAATTAATTGAGCTCTCCCACTTCTCTTGCCTTTGTGAGAAAGCAGAGAGCCTCTCAGAGGAGGCTGGAGAGTTGAAGCTAAACGTTCAGGGAAGCAGTTAGTTATAGCTGCACCCTTCATTTTTAGAAAGCTGGTAAGCCCACGCAGTTCTACAGAAGCAGCAGGACTGAGGCAGAGTGGTCTTAACATGTTTAAATGCAAGTCATAACTCAAAATTAACAGTTGCCTAACACCTTGGGAGTAGAGACACACTCAAGTCTGTTAATAGCGCTGAATGATCTGATTACACAGAGGAACGAAGGTGCATAGTGAGTGTGTGTGCACTTTTTGTGACATGTCTTTTCACACCAGACAGTTCATCAACACTGGGCAGGCCTTTTTGGCAAATACAACTTGTATGTTTGTAAAATGTCATAAATCTTATGGGATTGTATCAAAGCACAATTTTAAAATGTTAATCTTCTAATAGATATCTTCCAAGACTCTTTTTTTTTTATTCAGAAAATCCTGCTTTAGAAGTTAAGCTGATTAGGAGTTAGAGGAAAATATTCTTTAGACTAAATTTATTTTATTTTATTTTTGTAAGGTTTACTGTGCCTTCCTTTGAAATGTCTGCTACAAGCTGCTTTTTGGGAGGATACTATAATAAATGGCCTGAGGCTGGACCCCGTCTGAAGGTTACTGTGATCCTGGTTCAGATCCTGCCCATCTCCCTGACAACTACCAGAATAAACAGCTAGAGACCAGGCTGAATGGAAGAATGTCTGAAGATCACAAAAGCAGTCAGAGGATTGGAGCTACCTAACAGTATAAACTTCCAAGTACATTTTCTTTCTTTTTCGTGGACCTTATACTTGCACGATGCAGGGATGTGCAGAAGGAAAGGTTTTTGTAGGTATGCATTCAGAACCAAGGTTTTGTATACCTCCACTTTATGTTCCCAAAGCTGTAAAGGATTTTAAGAGCTTTCCTCTTCAAAAAGATCCCTGAATTTTGGACCAAGATTATCAGTCTAAACAATACGTAATTGCACATGTATGACTGTGTTCCCAGCAGCCTCTTTGGCGTCACCTGTTGGTAACATACATTTGGCACAGATGTAAGTTAAAAATCACCTTGGTAGCTTTGTTCTTGCTAAGTGCTAAACCTGCTGTGTGTGCATGCAGGGTAAACAGATAAGGTGTGCTATTGGACAGACAGCTTCACTGTGCATTTTTAGAAACCAGGGCATTTTTCAGAACCACTGTATTAGAAAATGCAACCAAAAGCAGATGAACTTCTCTGTTGGTGATGAATAAAACAGAAAAAGTTTCTGAAACTTGCATGTTACGAAAGAAGGTACAGATTGCATTGAAGTTGCCTCAAATAGCACTTAAAGTTAGATTACTGTCTTAGTTTCTATCAGAAGTTACTTCTCTCACAGTGTTTGGTATGAAGCTATGTTTTGTTCCCAGAAGAGAAACAAAACTGATAACACCTGGCAGTGCTGAACACAGCCAAGGACATATTTTGTTCCGCAGTGAAGCAGTTAGAAGGCATAAGGAGCGGGGAACTGGGAGGGGACAGGACCAGGGCAGCTGGCCCAAACTGACCAAAGGGATATTCCATACCGTATGACATCATGTGATATAAGGAAGGGAAGTGAGCGGGGATGGCCCGTTTGCTTGGGGATTGGCTAAGCATCGGTCGCGGTCAGTGAGCGATTGCTTTGTACAATCACTTGTTTTGTATATAATTATCATTACTGTTATTTTACTCTATTTTCCTCTTTCTGTTAGTAAATAGTTTTTATCTCAACCCACGAGTTCTACCTTTATTCTCGATTCTCTCCCCCATCCCAGCTGGGAGGAGGGGGATGGGTGAGCGAAAGGCTGTGTGGGGTTTCCCGGCCTGCCGGCTGAAACCAGAACAATTACCTATACTGTCATAAAACATATGGATGGATCATTTTTTTTTTTACATTAAAAAGATAAAAAAAAAATCCACTTCTGTTTGCAAATTAATGTTAGTCTCACAGTGAAGATGTAGGAGCATTACAATAACAGCCACGTTGCCCTGCCTGAATTACCATTGAATAGGTTACGTGCTGTGTAGCTAATGGCATCCTGTACTCTAATGGTTGCCAAAGACAGCCTTTACTATTACATGAATTTTGTCCAATATACCAAAGATGAATTTGGCCAGCTTTCTTTCGTTTTCTGCTAATAGATTTTCTACATGTAAAAAGGCTCCATTTCAAGAAACATAATTTGAGGGGAAGAGAAGGACGAATTGCCTGCTGCTTGCCCTACCAGTTGACCACAGCTCGCTTGCCAGCCTGGTCTCACTCCACCAGCCCTTTCTGCCTTCATGCCACCAGTGACTGGCAACACGTTGGAGTGGCAGCGGTGAACCAGCGGCCTCACCATGTTCCTGTGCCCGCTGCATCCTGGGGCTCCCCGTAGTGTGCTCCTCACTCCCTGGGTCATGGCAGCAGCTGTTTCCACCCTCTGCCTGAACCCTGCCCTGCCTTTCATATTCCCTGCTCTGTTGTCATTAGCTGCCTTTTCAGCCTCACATCAGCTGTCAATATGCCTGTTGGCATTTAAAGTTCTGTAAACAGTAATGTATTGGTCTAGTCTTCAGAGCTTGCATCTGTCCCCTCTGCTACTTCAGGCAGCAGTCACTCATTTTGCCTGTTTTGCAAACGAACAAGTAATATTTCAATCATTAAACAGATTTCTGTAAGTGCTTTTTGGTCTCTGTCTTTTTCCAGAAGCAAGTTATGTTTATATTTAGCATAGACTTTGTTTCTCCTCAGCAGATACTGACTGGTACATCTGATCTATGAATTATTAAAAAAAGATTGGCAGGAATGTAACAGTGTTAAGAAATAGCTGGGAGCCTTATGTACAATTCTCCAAGATGTGTCATGCTTGCATTAAAAAAAGTCCATCTTTTGATGTCTATCTTTAAACTTGTGAAGCCCTAGCCTGTGGAGGTGGCAAAGATAAAGCTGGGAACTATGAGATTCTGGAGGATATTAATGAGAGAATATTGGTAGTTTATTAGTCTAGTCATACAAAATATTTCAGACTTAAAACTATTCGGAGTTGCTAGTCTTAGTACTTGAAGTTGCTGTTCTTTTTCTAAATACATTTATGTGCTGTCATTTCCCTGAAATATGAGTTCCAGAATTCTGATTTTTTCAACCAATTAGATTGTATTAATTAAAAACAGCAACAGTAAAGCCTGGCATCCCAGCCAAAAAACAAAGAAGCAAACAAACGTTGAAATCACAGGAAAGGAAGGTATTTTCATATGCAGGTGTTTAATAGAGGAATAGATTTGAGCTTCTTGAGTGGGCTACCTTGTATAACAGTTGGAGAGAGATATGACTAAAGCAATGAAAAATATCAGGGCATTAGCCTTTTTAATGGAACAAAATGGCAATGTAAAATGTCTTCCTTTTTCTGTCTGAGAGAGATGTCAAGTCATTTCAAATAGAATAGGTCAGGCAGGGAAAATGCATACGGGTAATTTTTCGCTGGATATATTTGCATGCTGAAATTATGTTCAAAGTACACAACAAGTTTTGTGCCAAGAAAATGACTCCACAGTAGGACCATCTGTGGAGCAGGAAATACTCTTGGACAGAGTTGGAACTCGACATGTGGTTCCTCGTGCAGACAGCACAGTAGCTAATTTTACAAGATATCAGGATAGCACTGATATTAATCTCTGCCCAGCTAATGAAACAGCATGTGGCATAGAAAGGTGTAATGTCTGCCTATGTCAAGTAGTCTCCTACCAGAAAGAAAGTCTAGTCACATCCAACTTTTACAAAGTCTGTGCAACTGTTTAACCTTGCAAATATGTCCAGAACTTCTGCTTTTGTGTTCTGTATGCATGCATTTGCATGCACAAGTCAGATAATTGCACTTTCAACCCAGCAGCTGTTTCTATTTCTGGGTATGATTCGTGGCTCAGGTAGTTAAGCTGCATAGGCATTTGCAAATCTGATATGCTGAAAACAGAAATTATGTCTCCTCCGTACTGCCTGGCAGTGCAAGCTAGAACAAAGCCTTTAGGATGTCTTCTGCATCACCAGGTTATTTGTGTAAAGCTACCAGAAGATAATCTAGAATGCTCTGAACAGAGATCCAGAAACCTTCTCCTGGGAAAAAAAAAAAACAAAACCAAACATGTCTGTGTGATGGCAGATATTCATCTGTCCTTTTTCTTCTTGTTTTCATCACCTACTTCTTTAAGTCTCCTTAACTCCCAGGCAGAAAATTACTGCACGTTTTGTTGCAGGTACATAAAGGACTGCTGCCAGTCTGCACTGATCTTGCCTAGGTAATTGCTTTAATATCTTTTAAATTCCTAGCATTGTCACCAAATGCGTGAACTTAAACCCTGAAGTTGCTTGAGTACATTTACTATTCACAATGTTTTAAGAAATGGACTTTAAACAAATTGTTAGATTTCTGTTCAGATGACCTGCTTACCTGACATGCATCTCAACCAGATTTCTCCCAGATAACTAATGACAGGACGAGAGGGAATGGTCACAAGTTGCGCCAGGGTAAATTTAGACTGGATATGAGGTAAAACTTTTTCTCTGAAAGAGTGGTCAGGCACTGGAATGGCCTGCCTAGGGAGGTGGTGGAGTCACCGTCCCTAGTGCTGTTCAAGAAGCATCTAGATGAGAAGTGCTAAGGGACATGATTTAGTAGCTTAGTGGGTAGGGATGGTGATAGGAGGACGGTTGGACTAGATGATCTTGTAGGTCCTTTCCAAACCTAGTGTTTCTATGATTCTAGGATTCTATGATTCAACCATCTGTCACCTTTCCCAGATCTTCCCTCCACTGCTAGTGTTCATGCAGACTTTGGGAACATCAAATTCAGTAAAACCCAAGTATTTTACTGAAAGGAAGACCTGTAACTGGAAAATCTGTAGTGTTTTGTTATTGAGCAGGAGGATGAGTGCCTGGCTTTTCAGCTGATCTGTGTTCTCCCACAGAAGCCAGTGCTGCCCTGCCTGCCCCCAGCCCCTCTTGAGCTGGTTCATTTCCTGTCCCACACTCAAGCCATCGTGGTTTTGATCAACAAAGTCCTTGAGTCAGATTGATCTATTGAGTTACACTCTTTCTTCCCAATAATCAGGAGATGCCAGGCACAAAAGGCAGTAGCAGAAACATTACAAACCCCAACCCCACACCAGAAAAACAACATACTTGTAAACAGTTTTTGTCAGGCGCACTGACCAGAAAATTCCCTTTCCTCCCTGCTCACTCCATGTTGCTGTAAGAGATAGAAGATGGGGAGGCAAATAGGAAGAGAAAGGAATGTTGGGACAAATTCATCCATCAAGCACCATTCATGTCTCTGAAGCGCAAATCCTTTCAGTGAGAGGCAAAACCTGTGAGAGACCTTAATGTGCCTGTCAGGTCACTGGTAATGACAGAGCTGCTGGCATGGGATCAAAGAGGGTGAAGTGCTGGTGGTGCCTCTTTGACAGCAGTTTGGAGTTGAGGAAGCATGTGGCGTGCGTCTGAGAGTCCTGGTCTTCAGCCCACATTGCCTTCACAGGGTTTGGTTCAGTGCAAGAAGGAGATGGGAAACCACAAGGTTGAGGGGATGCCTCTGTATAAAGTAGTGTCTGCTGGTTTTGCTTAAGAAAGCCTTTTCTGCTGGAGAAGAAGAATATTTATTTTTCCTGATTACATTTTCAGAAGTAACCTATGTCTGAGTGTCATGGCAATAAGTATGTGTGATGCTTGCTGTGCTGTATTTCTAAGACACATCAGAGCTGCTTGCTTAAAGGAACTGAGTTTTTCCTTCTATGTAAGAAAAGTTAGTAGCTACTTTAACTAAACGATTTGTTTGGATTCAAAGAAAGCTGTGGTGAATGTGGGAACTAAATATGAGCGCTGAACTGTGAAATGGAGTGCTTTTGTAGTCATGATGGTCTGAGGACACATGCAAGGCAGGGTTTGTAGTGAGAGGCAATTTTATTAGATGAATGGATGTAGCTGGGAGAAAAAAAAGTGAGAAAGACAACCTTTGGAACAAACAGGCTCTCCTGTAGGCCTGAAGGATTGTGTGCCTGAAAGCTTTTTGATCATCTGTTTCTATAAATCTTGCTCTTCTCCAGAATGACAGGATTTTAAATTTGCTGTAAGGCCCGTTCCTCCCCTACTCTCCTCCTAGAAAAGTGTGCAGTTCTTTCAGGTGACCTGTGTTTTTGAGCTGCCCTAGGTAAAACCACCACAACTACATAGTAATTACTGAGTGCTTATGGATAAATCTGTGACATTTGCTGAGCCATTATATATTGAATTCTGAAATGTATATGGCATTTCTCTCCTGACTCACTTGTTGATCCCGGGCATTCACCTGCTGTGTTGTTGAAATACCATCCTGCACATGGCACAGAATTAAAATAATATATATTATTATCAAGGTTGTATTTCAATACTTTGAGTATTTTGACTGTTCTTTAAGTCACAGTTTACTTTTTTCTATTCTGTTTTATTTTTTTGCATAAAATGCATGTTACTTGCATATTTTTAGGTCTACAAATAATGAGTTGTTACTCCCAATTCATGTTTAGAACAAATAAACGAGGTTTGCAGTCAACTTTACTGGTCTCTGTGCAACATTTCCATATTACAGTGTCAATGGGATGGATCTGTTAACAATATAATTAGCATTGTTGCTAATTATCACAAGAATGTCTGGGTGTACACAATAGCATATTTTGAACACAGACCAGATTGAATATTTAGATAATCACTTGTTAAATACAGGAAGATTTGTTGTTGCTGTATTATTTGAAAAAAAAAAATCTAGTACGTAGTTACTCTCCTAATTCAAATTCATTTTCAGCATACTTTTCTTTTGCTCAACCTGGATATGATGGGAAGAATGAAGCAATATTAGAGAACTGAGGAAAAATGTTCAAGGCATTCATTTTGCTTACAGAGTAAAAGAGGGTCACAAGTGGTTTGTTTGGATCATATTGAACAAATTATCAATTAAAATTTTGTAACAAATCATACTTCCAATATATTGTATACAACATGCATATTACTGTGAATATTGTAAAATTCTGATATTACCTGAAGAAAAAAGGTGTTTTTGCTGTGACTGGAAAGGTGTTTAGTGCAGGAGTGAGGACAACAATTGTTACTAACCCTTACTTTACAGGAAAGGTTTAAAATGAAGGTGTAAAGCAATGTTAGTTAAAGACATTTCTTATGATCAGGTTTCTCATGGCTTAATAAGGTACAAAAATGAGAATTGGAAGAAGGTACTAAAGTAAATATTCTAGTTTAAAGTATGGAAATGTCTTTATAATAGTGCAAGAAAACATTTTTATCCTTTGCCCTTCTCAAAGAACTCTTCCTTGCACCAATGCTGACTGTTTGCTGCCTTCTGCTTTACTCTGAAGTACTCTAAATCTGAATGGCACCTCTCTTAGTGGTGAGGAGATCTCACTGACCTGCTGACTATGCTCACATGTGAGCAGAAATAGTCTTTCCTCTTCCAGTGCATTTCAGAAGCACAGTGAAGAAACCCACACGTTCATTTGCCATAAACCTTTTTCCTGTCTCTTCAGGGAAGCAATCAGTCGTGTTTGTGAAGCTGTGCCTGGTACCAAAGGAGCCTTCAAGAAACGAAAGGTATTTTTCTTTTCTTGTAGTGAAGTTGACTGTATTTTCTTAGTCCAACGCCAAGGAGACCAGGCACAACAGGCAGGTGTTTTAAAGCAGCTTTGAGAATTGCAGATCATTAATCATTTACAATATTGACTGTTTTCACCCGCTGTATGTTGCCTCTTGCCCTTTTGGTCAGAATTTTTTTTTACAGACATCTTGAAGTATGAGTACACCTTGGAAACAGAATGCGGCTTGTTCCTACTGTAGAAACTCCATTTTATGTGTGTGTTTTCTTTTGTGGATTTGGAGGTGAAAGGCTAAAAACAAAGTGAATGGGATGCCTTTTCTTTCAGTGCATGAGTAAATTGTGAAAATCAGTGCTGGAAAGTGTTGTAGAGGCCAAAAATATACATGGTTTTGAAAGTGATTAGATCTGTTGATGGAGCATAGCTCTGCTGGTGACAAAGAGTTTGGAAATTACTGGTTTCTGGAAAAGGAGAGAATGTACCCAGTGGTACCCTGTTTCACATGCTCTTCTCATAAACACCTGTAGCCAGATGCTCAGTGGCCAGCCCTGAAGGCGGATCTGAGCAGCATTGGCCTGACACAGTTATTACAATGCTTTTATTCTTATTCGTGTGGTAGGAATTAGGCAAGGAATGGAGGAAGTACAGGCTCATTCCCTGCACGGTGTACTCTTCCACGTGCCCTTGAGCAAAGCTGGGATTTAATACTGACCCTCAGGGAGGGAGCAAAGAATGCCATTAATTGTAGCGCTTGTGTGTGTTGCTGGGTGTAGCTGAACAGGCAGCCGAAGGACATGGTCTGCCTGCTGCCCCTGCCTGGCCATCTGTGCAGAGGCCCTGCATAACAGGGTGACCGAAACACTGCTTCTGCAATGGGGAACCTTCTGTGGTTAAAATAAGGCAATGGAACTACTTCTGTGACAGCATAGCTGGAAATTGTCTCAGAAATGAAACTGTGATTTTCTTCTCTTTCCCAACAAATCTATCTCACTGGCATTTTTTGTTTCTCTTTAAACCTGAAGGCAAAGAAGAAAAGGCCTGCCTTAAAAATGCACAATGGTGCATAATATGAGTCCCAAGTGCCTAGTGGGACACCTTGCTGTGTTACTGTATTTAGAGGTAGTGCTGCTTATTGGCTCTGGAAAAGAAGTACTAGTCTTAAAGTAGGTCTACTGGTTGAGAAGGAACTTTGCGCAGCAACAGAAATTCAGCAAAATGTTGAGTAAAAGACAAGTAAAAGATAAATATATTTTGCCAGGTTGTAACTTCCATGGCTTTGCCACTAGTAGTTTACAAGTTCAGTTGAGGTTTCTTCGTGAGGTCAGTTTTTCACGCTTTATTTGAGCTGTAGAGAGGGCATCCTCAGGCACCGGCTGGGAAGCATGAGGATTTAAAAAAGAAGAGAAACAAGAATAGTTAAAAGAGCTCATTTTAAAGAGCTGTTGGTGAAAATACTAGTAACATGATGAATTAAAACCAGTGCAGCACAAATGTTGCATGCAAGCAATATGTAGACAGTGCATTTTTAACCAAACAAACAGAAAGGAAAAATCTAACAATGAATTTAAGCCTTAAGGAGGAACACAAAATTGGCCAGTACGCTAGAGATAAAGCTTAGCAAGCTTGCAGGCACCTTATCACAGACACAGTTGCAGACAAACACTGCCTTCAGTCACAGCTCTGCTTTTATAACCTGGTTACCAGTGTCCGTACCCAGCAGAACATCTCCTGGGCTTGGTCTCTTGTTTCTGGGCAACCTGCTCTTTGGTCTATGTTTACCTGGACAAGGCAGCTGTGTGGTTCCTTCTAGCTGCCAGAGGTGGGAAGTTTGTGAGCTCTGTGGCTGCTCTTAGGTAACCTCCTAGGTTACACTGAGGTCAAGCACCAATGTACACCTGCCTAACCTATCAGTAGTAGTAGTGGTAATAGTATAAATGAGAGATTATTTCCAGAGGAAAACAGCTATTCCAGTGAAGTCACCTTTGAAAAGTCAGCAACTTTTTAGAAACCTTTATGATTTGGACTAACCTTGTGTACAAGGAAGGTCATCCAAATAAGCAGAATGAAAATGTGCTTTTCTCCCCCTCACAGCCACCGAGCAAAGCTCTGTCTAGCATCTTGGGAAAGAGCAATCTTCAGTTTGCAGGAATGAGCATAATGCTGAATATTTCCACCACCAGCTTAAACATAATGACTCCTGATACAAAACAGGTAGGCGTAAGTACTGTATTAATTTGTGAGACTTTTGGTGAACAGCCTGGTGCACAGTTATTTGCTGTCTGCCAAGACACTCAGTTGCTCAAGGTGTTATTCCTCAATAACATTAATAAAATGAATGAATATAATATAGTAGGAATCATATTTTACTCAAGTATTCAACACAGCTTTGATTTTCTCCTTACCATGTTTTAGGGTTTGCTCTCAAGAGGCCTGTAATATGAAATGGTGTTTTCTGGTTGTAGGAGTTCTTGCTGGGTCCAATTGCAAACTTTCAGAGTGTTCAGAGGGATACGTCTGGAGCAGGTGACTAAAGGACTGAATGCACATCCCCAATTTTGTTTTCCTTCTTCCCATTTAGAGCCTTGAAGGGCAATCTGTTCCTAAGGCGCTGATAAAAATACAGCTGCAGGGATTTTGCAGTGCAGAGAAATGCCAGTCTTTTCAAAGGACAAGGCAGCCTTTTTCAGGCAGCCCGTTTCTTCTTTTCTGTGCTGAAGGTACATGCAGACTTTGGGGAATCACTGCAGTGGATTGTGAATGATGTATGAGATGAAAAAAATCCTTGCTCAGGGTATATATGAAGAGAAAGCAGACAGACTTGCATAGTCACTGCTGTGCTATTTGCTGTGAGCCACATGCTGCATTAAGGCACGCAACTTTCTGCCCAGATACAGCCAGAGAAAAAAAAATTCTGCTGTCCTTGAGAGCCTCGGGATTAAAGAATAAAATGGAATGCATACACTGCTTGTCAAAAAGCTTGCTGTTTATTATTATGATTTGTCTTCATTCTTGTCCTCCATTTAGAAAGCACTGTAATCTTCTACAGCGAGCACTGAGACTGTGAGAGCAGCGTTATGGCTGCTTGCAGAGTTTTGGAGCCTTATTATGCAATAGATACAGCAGCATTTTTCATGAGGATGGTTGACCCCAGTCAGAAGCATAGAAATTTGAAGTTTATTATATCTATTAAAGAAGTGCCAGACCCTGAAAGCTGACATCAGGGTAGAAATGGAGTTAAACATTTTATTGCTGGAAAGGATCCTCCCCTGAATGCTTTGCTTTTTCTCTGTGAATGATGAAGTGATTCGCAGTGAGCTGAAAAACAAAAACAAACAAACAAGCAAAAAGAGTTGACAAAACTGCTTATCTTTCTCCCACATCATTCTTTTGTCAATGGGCTGGTCTGGGTGCTGCAGGCCTGGGAACCATCTGGTTTCTCAGAGATCCCCAGTTTGAGTGTAGTCTCTTGTTTTTGCCAAGCAGTTGGTTTGAAAATAAGCATGGCACAGCAGCTCTGCCCTTTGAGGCCTCACCCACAAAGGCAGTTGTGGACATCTGTAATAGCCTGTTTTTTCCAGAGGAGCTGGAAGGAAAGAAAAGAGGATGTTTCTGGCCCTTGGATAGCAGGCAAGCGATGGCTTGCGTCCCTTCACAAAAACATTGTGACCATGCTAAGCAGAGGTGCACAGAAGCTGTCTTTTTGTTTTATTTTGCTTTGTTTTGTTCTACTTGTTTAAAATGCAGATTAGGGTAGACTGAAGAATTTCCAAATTGTGTGCTAACATCAGCAAATTCCTTCATTTAAAGTATAGCAAGAGACTGACGATTTGACATGCCCTGTCCCAATACTCTGTTATTGGGGAAAATATACCCCTGCCTCAACATAAACCAAAATGTTTAACTATGAAATTGAAAGAAGTCTGACTTGAACTGACAGTTTCAAACATTTTACATTTCCTTAAAATTTGCAACAAATATTTTTGAGGCAATCTGAGTTTTTTCTTTCTTATGATGCAGAACAGGTTGTTTGCACAATACTAAATGTGCAGAAAATGTTTGTTAGTTCATTTTTGTTGTTAGGTTTACTTCCTCTTCATGGGAAAAAAAATAAGGCAATCCTCACTGATGATTAGAGTGTGTTGGTTCTGCACGGAACGCTTAAAAATTAATGATATATTCTGAGGCTGCTGTGGACAAGCAGGAATATTAAAAAGGAAATGCTCTTTGCATGAAATAAGCACTTCAAGTTGTTCACTATGATGATTCTATCCGACTCAGTGAAGCAGCAAGATGTAGAGAAGTTCATGACAGGTGGTTTTCTTTTTAAGGAAGGATGGTTGCTTGTTCAGGTCTTTAAGATTCAGGATGAGAAAAGATCTCACAGAATACTTTTTATAGACTTTCTCCCCCAAAGCACTTCTCTTAAGTGTATGGTTCCCTCTCCAAGTGAGGGATCCAAATGACTACTGCCACATACTCTGAGGCGCTGAATAAGGGGTCTGTCCTAAAACAGATGAATTCTTTGGTACAGTTTCTGTGAATCAAATGATCAAGGGAAATTTTCTCTCAAATGACCTTTTCTTTCTTGGTTCTTACATGATTTCATTATTAAAAGATTTCATAAGTTAAATCTCAGAGTAGCAATGCAGCAGAGCTGTTATCCTTGTATTAGAGATTCACGACAATTCATCTCTTCCCAGAGAAGTATCTTATTAGTCCAAATTATACATAAGCAAATCGAATTAAGTTGTTTCAAAGCGTGGAGTATGCCTGTGATTTTGGCCATAATGCAGCCAGATTGAAAATCCTCTTTGCATATTGCAAATGTTTACGTTTGGAACATAAAACGATGCAGTAGCTACTGGAAGGAATGTTAGGAACTTGAGCTGGTGTGCAGGTTGGCATGATTTCATTGATTTCACCAGAGTGGCATCTGCAGAAAAGTATTTTGATGTATAGGACCCTTTGCTTCATTTGTCACTAACTGTGATAAAGAAAGTGAACTTCAGCAGATTGGAATTCCTCATACAGACACTGTATGACAAGTCTGTATGATTTACTAGAGTTCTAAGAACATTTAACAATGTTGCTGTGTCCTACTAGGTTCCAAAGAACATCAGGATGAATACTTACATCCTTAAGTTTGTTTATGCTCTCATGTTACTCATGCAATCCGTGTAGGTGAAACAGTTTATTTTGATCTTGGTTTTGGAATTTTGCACCCAATAAAGAAATCAAAGGGTAAACTGTGTAAGAAAAACCTACTGACTTGCACTTATTTCTTCTGATCCATACAGATCATAGCAAATCACCACATGCAATCAATCTCCTTTGCGTCTGGAGGTGATCCGGTAAGCATTTCTTTAAAGCTTTCCCCCACATAGATACAGCTTTGAGGGCTGTGTGACAAAATTTATCTTGTAGTTCACTGTAAGAAAAGTGCAACCACAATAGCTCCTGCTTCTTGTTTCATAAATTCTTCTTGATTGTTGCCATCAAACTCTTTTTGAGGAAAACTACTGACAAGCAGTCATAAATTCTCCACTTTGAATGGCTGAAACAAAAAGCATCAAAGGGCTGTGAGCATTCATGTAATAAATGATAAGTGGGGCTCTGTTTTTCAGAGTAATGTGTAGTCATATGGGTATTGTGTGAATTTTCATCCTGTTTTTTATTTTGTCCTTTTTGCAGTAACAAGCAATTATGTTGTGGTTACATTTATAGTACTTTTTTTTCTTCTTGTCTTGAAGTATACAGTGAAAATAATGTGCTAAGTACTGCCTTCAGTCTGAAGACAGGCTTTCAAGAAAAGGCTAGATCTTTCTTTGTAAATTTGCAAAGCTTTCAGATACACCTACACATTTGATTCATTTAGATCAAAGGGCACACTTTGGCTTGTTGTGCTTTTTCCTGTTTTTATGAGCAGCCCATCCAAAGGCATATCAAATTTACTCAAGAAGTATTTCTCACCTATGAAGAAGTGTAAGAATTATAAAACAGGAACAGTGCTAGCCTCATAACCTTAGAGGTTTGAAAGCTTTTAAACCTAGACTAATTGTATGAGTCTGCCTTTCCTCCATCATACGATTATATGTTGTTTATCAGTTATAGAGTATGGGTAACGTGACTTATAGCCTGCTTTTTAAGTTATTTTTCTCAGTTCATCTCTGTTAAGTTGAAAACTGGCAGCACTCCCTGTTCATTTCACCATCCTTGGTAAACAAAAGAGCGAACCTGAGTCTTTGAATAGCTCTGCTGAACTAAGTTCCAGAAGGCAAAAGGACACCATATCGTAATGATTTGGGTAACAAAAAATGGATCAACAGCAGCTTTCAAATACAACAGATTGCAATAGATGCTGTAAATGAACAATTCCTGAAGTGGGCAGACGAGTGATTAGCACAGTTCCCTGCCTCTGTAAGAAGATTCTTCGCTCCCCATCTGCCATCCCAAATGCTAAGTCCTGGAAACACCATTGCACGCTGCCCACTGATAGAGTGATTTACCAGAGAAGAGAAGAGGAGCAGCATTAGAGATTGGACTTGGAGTAAACAAGCTCTTCCAAATGTTTTAGTGAGAAAATCATGCTACTGAGTCAGTGAGCTACCAGAGAAATCAAATGGCATTGTGTAAGGCAGCCTGTAAGAGACATGAAATTGTAACATTGCTTTCCCAGTAAGACCGCTGCGTGGTGATCTCATTCTGGAGGTGGAGGTGGTAGGTGTGAATATCTAATGATGCTGTGCAGGTTCCTCTCAGTGGGCTAGAATATGGCACAACTTTAAATCAAAAGCTTGTTCATAATGCAGGTGGTTCCTTTGTCCCAAAAGTGCAGGAAAGAAGGCAAATGCTAGGGATGTGATTTAAGTCACTGCTTTATTAGCCCATCTGTGGGCTATCCAGACATAACTTCAATCAGCCCTTAGTGATTTCCTCTTGGTCAAGGATTGCCATCACCAAACCTTGTCCCCAAACACAGTTGGGTCCCAGTCCATAAAATCATCTCCTTATATAGGATTCCAAGCGTAAGGAGAATGGCCATGCTGCACTAAGCATGAGGAGCTCAGATCTGTGCCCAAACTACTTCAAGGAATCTTCCCTTATACTGAATTTTGAAGTTTGTTTTTTTTTAGAAGTGAGTCTGCCCCCACTTCTCAACCCATCCATTTTTCTGCTCAGGATTTCTGCCACAAATTTGTGCCAGCAATTAGCTTTGCAACTTTCCTCCCACTCCCTAAGCGTTAATTACCTTCATCACTCAAAATACCTCCACTGGAAAAGTGTTCCACAGTCTTGGAGAACAGCTTGAGTACCATATATATTCACAATATTCCCCTTTGCAATGAGTCAGACAGTTTCTGTCTTTATTAGTACAGAGGAGATTAAAATCTTTCCACCAAATCCTTTTGCACACCATTTCAGAATCATTTTTAGTTTACTTCCAAAATGGTGTTTTGGATCTGGTTTAGCAATCTTTAGCCCCTCCTTGTGATACAACAAACATTTTTTATCCATAGGCATTTCAGGTGGCTGTTTCCAGGCTGCTAGACAGGCTGCTTGGTGACTTTGGAGATGCCTGTTGAGATTTCAGAGGCAGATCTTGTAAGTTCTTATGAGGCATATCTCTCGGTGGTATCTGAGTACAGCAGCTGATCAGTTTCTGTGTGCTTCTGTCCAGCTGGTGCCTCCAAATGCATACTCTTTTGAAGGAAGCCTTCTAATTTATTCACTTTTAGATGTGCTTGCCTCTTGTCCTCAATGGTTCATCATAGCTTGCGTCTGAAAAGGCTTTGGAAGAGTAGGTGTTTCCAATCTCTCACACCCACACTGAGAAATGCTATGAGATAAATCTAAGATTTACTCAAGCATAAATGTATCCATTAGCTCTGTCTATACTAGTAAATAAAATTACTTGTGGTCTGCTTTAAGGACCAAAACCAAACAGAACAGTGCAATTTACATCTGCATATCCATTCTCTTCCCTCTGAGTGGTCTCTTGGGATTGATGCCCAGCATGCACTGTTCCCTTGGACAGTTTCAGGGCATTGCATGAGAAACCACTGCAGGCAGACATGAACTGCTACGGGACAACTCTCAGGCTTTTACTTTGGCCATGTTTTGTTGGCTATTACAGACATAGCTACTTTTCCCTTACTGGCTGATATGTATCATTACTTCCACTCAAGTCATTGCCCAGATGCTGTCACTGGATGCTTAAGAAATTACTAGACAAAATGCTAGGGCAAGTCTGCTCTGCTCTACTGCTCTGTTGTTCTTCTTGTTGTTTTTTCTTTTTTTACAGACCAACCTCATTACTTCTGTGCCTGAGTGCCTTCCAATAGTGCATTAAGTGATATGGCTACCCATCTGTCACCAGAACCATGAATGCACTTCATCATTTCCCTTATCCTCTCCTTAGGAAGGAAATTGCATATACATGTTGCAGTGATTTGTTTTGGTTGGAGTGTGTGTGTACTTGTTCTAGAGAGAGCTAAGTTAAAGAAATCTATAATTTAACTGAAGATTGATGTTTGCTGTGACATTAATTCTTGGTATAATAGTCAATGGTCTTGAATCAATGTGTATCCTATATATACCTCAATTAGCTTTAGATATACAGACTAGCCAGGCATGTTAGGAAATACTGGATCCAACCAAAGCTCCCTGATTGCATCAAGGATACCTGCCATTTTCCAAATGTGTCAGCAGACATCATATTTCCTGAGGGCATTGGCCCTTCTGCTTCATCTGCACGGAGATTATAACAGTTTGCACCACTTGTACGCACGGAGAGAGTGACAGGACAGCAGGCAAAAATATCCCCAAAGAGGATGTGAACTGACTCTTGTCAGCAAATCCACCTGGCATGTGGGAATGGATGGGAGCTGCTCATGGACAGAGGGAGATTGTCCTGGGAGACTGCTTTTAACAGCTGACCAGGCATTGAGAACCTTTGTGCAATACGTCACTGTAGTCAATAATGTAAATACACCTACTTGTCACCCATGAATAAACTACATTGCTCAGTATTTCTGAGGAGTAGGGTCATCAGTTCTACTCTTTCTGCCACACAACCAGTTGCTTATTTGTATTCTGTAACAAACTCCATGGGTACTTGAAAGATGAGGACTTGAAATTTCTACTCCCTTCTAAGTTACTCCATATCCACATCCCACTAGATTTGTTTAATTGATTTTCAAGGGCCTTGAAAGAGATTTTTAGGTGATGCTGTAACAGACCATGCTCTAGAGAAAGTAAAATGATGGGATCAATACCAAAGCCCCTAAATGTTTTTATAGTTTTAAGTAGTGTGTAACTATAGACCAAAACATGTCATATTGAGCCCATAAACACAGGAATACATGCATTCTGGACTGTGATAATTTGATATAATCTGTGCAAGATTTTTTTGCGTTCAATGTAGATAACATTTTTTTTCAGGATACAACTGACTATGTTGCATATGTAGCTAAGGATCCTGTCAATCGGAGAGGTAAGTTAGAAATGTCTGTTTGGCATCTATTGTCCTTTGAGAAACATGAATTATTAACTATGTAGTTCAGTATTTTTTTTTTTCCCAGAAAATAATAAATGCAGTAAAAATGTTGCCTTGGACAGAGTCACGGAACAATTGTGTAGGAATAAGAACAGCCATACAGAAGTTGGTTCTAAAACTTGGAACAGACCTTTTCTGTAGTTCATCTCTAAATTTCACTTGGATTCTCTTTATCTCTGAAATCAAAAGCTTGGCTGCATGAGCTTCTAGGCAACAGCTAACACATACCTAACCTCAGTTGAGATGCAAGAAGTAAGCAATCCTCTGATTAACTCCTGTGATTAAGAGGCTGAATCTGTTAGGTCTCAGTACATGCCAAATTCTTTTTGATAGAATCAGGTATTTCTACCAAATGGTGATCTTTTGAACCAACTTGCTGGAGGCTATAAATCGTCTTTCTCTGTGAAGTTTTATTCATACAGATGCCTGGTTCTGTTGCTTTATCAGTGAAAAGTGAGGAATAAGAAACCTCTTGCTGATTGTCTTCAAAGACTGAAATCCAGTGCAGAGTCTCAAAAATAATCATAGATTATAAAAAATGTGAATTACAGTGTGAAATAATAGATATAGAAAACATTTCTGCTTGTAATGCGGAAAGTATCATTAGGTCTTAATGCTAGACACAGAATATTGCATAAGGTTCATGAGAATCTTTTTATTATTCATAGATTCATAGAGAAAAAAGACTAGCTCCAAAAAAGTCTAAAGCATTTTCAACAGGATTTCTGCAGAATGTAGACACTTTTACTCCAGCCCTGCAAATCCAGGGCTACCACCATCAGCACGACTAATTCAATAGCTTCTGTATTTGTGACCTTTAGTTATCTTCAATATCTCAAAGATCTGTTGTGTCCATGTGCAGAAATGTCCAGACTTGTCACTGTTAACTTGTAAATAGTACGTCTCCTAAACATGTTAGTATGCTGAATATTAGTGAAGACCCTAGAAAACTCATGTGGAGTGGGAAGCAGAGAAATAGTTCAGTTCCTCATCGTCCTGTTACTCTGTTTTACCATCATGTGTCCCCCACTTGAAAGGCTCAGGCATCAGACCAGAGGCTATAAGGTGCAGCCCCCTCTTCTTTAGCAGTGCTGTTCTGCTGGTCTTGATCAGAGAGATCTCAGAGGCAGTGTAGTGAAATGGCACTGCAGACAGATGCTCTCTAGGGTCTGGAGGAGCCCTGCATTTTGTTTTCCATTCTTGTGTGAATGGATTTTATGTAAAAACTGTTTTATATGGACCTCATATCTAACTTGAATGCATTTAGCCTTCTCTTTCTGCCACAGTTTTGTGCTATGCTAGTCTATCCTAGATTGAGGAATCATCTAAGTACCTGATATTGTTTTCCTGTGGTGCATTTAGATCATGTTACTTCTCAGTTTTTAGGAAAGATTTATCAGGGTGAACTCTGTAGGTCTCCAGCTTCAGTTCATGTCCTACATCCTTCACGTTGTTTCTGTTTCTCCTTCTTTTCTGCATTGTTTCAAAAATTTAGATGATGTCTGTTATTGTTTGGAGTAGTCTAGTATTAATCTCAGCAACCTATAACAGAGTTTGCACCTTCCTACTCTTATTTGCTTCTGGGCTCATCATTAACCAGTTTTCCCATTAGCCCTTTTTGCTGCCTTGTAGCACTGTTACCTCAGGTGAAATTCTTTCACGCTGTGATCTTTAATCCTTCTGAGTTACAGCTTTCCATAAGAGGTTTCCACAATTGTGTATATACAATTGTAGATCAGTGACTTCTCATGTGCTTAGTAGTAAAATGGATTTTCTAAAAGGTCTAATTTACCGAGGGGTCCAGGTTGCTGTCTTTCACCATCACTGGATGTTTCTGTCTGCAAATCACTTCAGAAATGAGTTTGAATTTACTTATGTGTCTCTCAAAAACATTACTGCTACTCTTACTGACACTGACAGATGCTGTACTACAGCTTGCACATGCTTTAAACTAATTTCTTCCCAAGACTGGAAGTGCTCTCTTCATGCTTTATATTCTGCATCTAGCTAGCTAAAGGCTGTCTGTCTTCTGCTGTAATATACACAAGAAATTATCTCTGTGTGAGCCAAACCTTCTCTTCCTTTTATAAGAAGCACATCTCCTATCTGCTGAAAGTCCATTCACGTATCCAAGGAAACAGGTTACTCATTATGTCACCTACTGAAACTACTTAATGACTCACACTTCATTTCAGCTCCAGACAGGTTTAGCAGTGAGCAATGTAGCCTCTGTATATGCCCTCTCTAGTTACACAGTGCAAAAATTATACCTTTCTTTGACCTAACTACTCTGGGTCCACTTTCATGGACATATGTCTGCAATTTCTCTGGAGCTGATTGTTTATCACCGCTAACAGTATTGCAGAAAATAAACAACAAATAGTCTGCTGCTAGCTTTGTCATACTCTGTCTTTTAGTACATGGAGGTTCCTGGTTTGGGCTGACAAATCCACTTCCAACTTCAGCTCAGGGCCATTTTCCCTGAATGAGACACTGCTTCGGTCTGTTGGTAGGCAGAGCAGAAGCTGTATGGTGAGAAGACCGCATCTCACAATTTATTTAGCAGGGCAGCACAATTACTGATCCTATCTCATGATGTGCTAGGATCTGTTGCTGCAGCGAGGGCAACAGCTTGGTCTTAAACTTTCTTAATCTCCCTACATTGCTTGAACTACATTTGTGTTACACAAATGTCATGATCAATCCACATTTGTAGGACATTGACATCCAAAGCTTTTGATTCCACTGAGTTGGACACTGAGCATAAAATGCAATTTTTCAAGTAAATAGTTTATTTTCAAGTTATTAAAGTGGTCAGGGTAGGATGTCCCATGGTTATATGGAGGGCTTGGAAAAGATCAAGAGTCTCAAATCCAATCCAGACTGTAGCAAATAGACCATGTTCATTTCCAGCACTGAGTATGGAAAATGAATTTGCCTTGGATTTTCATAATGTCACAGAGATATTGCTTGATCAGATTCCTTATTGGTGAGAATGGTGTCCAGCATAGCACCTCTCCTTGTTGGCTCCTCCATCAATTGGAGGAGGAAATTTTCATCAGTGCACTCCAGGAAACCTCCTAGATTGCTTATGCCCTACTGTGTTGTCCCTCCACCAGTTATCAGTGTGGTTGAAGTCCCCCATGAGTATGAGGATGTGTGAATGTCTGTTTGTAGAGGACTTAATCTGATTGTTCTTCCTGGTCAGGTGGCCTGTACCGGCCCCCACTATAATATCACCTAGCCCTTTCTTCCCTTTAATCCTTACCCATAAACTCTCGGTCAGCTCCTCATCCATCCCCAGGTTGAGCTCCATGCACTCTAGCTGGTGATTGACATAGAGGGCAACACTCTCTACTTATCTCCGCTGCCTGTCCTTCCTAAAGAGCCTTTATCCATCCATTCCAACCCACCAGTCATGGGAGTCTGGAATAAAACTAATGTGAGGATAAAATTAAGGAAAAAAGAAAGCATGGAGTGGTTAGATTTTTTGTAGTTAGTGTTGTTACTATCTACTAATGTCTTTATAATCTCAACTTAAAGCTCAGAATTTTCATACAGCCTGTTGTATTCAGGTAATCACAGGTGGAATTTTATGAGGTTTCCTGTCTTTATGGACCTGTTAAAATTGTGGAACTCATTCTCTCATCTATTGCAATTACAAACCATAGCAATTTTATTTAATCTTTAAAGACTCCATTGTCTGAAATTCACTGTGCCTGCGTTAGGGTTTATTGAAACGTTCATATCATGAATAGGGCCTGACGTGCAAAACACATGGAGGTGTAAACTCTAACATAAGTAACAATTTGCATGTGTTAATCTTTTTCATGTAGCTTGTCATATACTGGAATGCTCTGATGGCCTTGCCCAGGATGTCATCAGCACTATAGGGCAAGCATTTGAGCTTCGATTTAAGCAATACTTGCAATGCCCCTCTAAGATACCTACTTTCCAAGATAGGTGAGTATGATTGCAGAAGACTGCTAAAGAATCTTCTTTAATGCTTTGTTTACTTATTAAAATGTGCTGGACAAAATTGCTGGAGAGGAACGGGATTTAAATGCTTCAAAAAGGGATTTCTGCTGAATTATCAAAGCAGGGCTTGCCTAGTGAATATGGAAGAAGCACAACTGTCTTAGAAGAATGGGCTAAATATGGATTCCACAGTGGAATTTTTAAAATGATCATGTGTTTTCCATTGTAGTTAATATACAGAATTGGATGGCTAAGAGTGGATGTTATTTGTGGCATTTTCTTGTTGTTACTGTCATAGTAGCTCTGTCAATTTAGATGAAGTGAACTAGAGTTGCTGGGCTTCCAAAATGACTAGTGATGTAAATGGATGTTAAATGTAGACTGAAACCACAGATCCAATCTCTTGATTTCATGAAGCTTTTCCAGATTTACACTGATGATAGAATAGATATAATTAAAGATAATGTTTTAGGGCTTAGTCAGTCAATGAAGTAATAGTACTACAAAGGCTACTCTGAGGTAAAATCGCATAGTTTGCTAATGCAGTTTTTAATGTCTTTTGAAGCTAGGTAAAAACATCCTTTACTCAGACTAAAGAATTTAATCCATTGTAAAGGGATATTTAGAGTGAATTTGTCAAAAGAGAGGGTCTGCTGTGCGATCCATTGTTCCTTCTTAACTTACAATGGTAGCTGAATTTTCCAAATAATATGCATTAGTAATCCCCTGATGAGCAGTTTTAACATGCTGCAAGTATTTGTGTTTTGCAAGTGAAGGACAAAATGAGGCACTCTCTTACAGGATGCAGAGTTTTGATGAGCCATGGATGGAGGAAGAGGGTGAGACAGCAGAACATCCCTATTACAATAACATCCCAAATAAAATGCCCCCTCCTGGTGGCTTCATTGACGCCAGACTCAAAACAAGGATTTCCACTGCTATGGACACAGCTCAGGTCAGTGCAATTCCTTCACTGCCTTCCTGCTGATGGATCAAAAAAAAAAAAATTTTTAAGAAAGTAGATTTTAAGATGGATACATTGGATTGGGAACATAAATGTGTGGCAAATTTAATTTTGAATGATCATTGAAGATCTAGGAGACTGATAGCGTATGTTGAAAGCAAAGAGAGGTGAATTCTTCACAGTGTTAAAAAATGACATAAGTTCAAAGAAGGTAAACCCACTGAGGGTTACTACATTTGTAAAAACCATATTTGTCTCAGAGAGTTTGAAATATGAGGGCACACTAACTGAAAAAAAAAATGATGCAAAACCTTTTAAACAGCCTAGCATTGCAGTTATATAACATGAACATAACAGTTTGTTATGTTAATAACTCAGCAGCAACCGGTATTCAGACAGGTTCGCAGGTAAATCTTTCATCTTACATTGAATTGAAGCCAGCTTGAATATTCCTACCAGCAATGTTGCTGGAAGTTTGACTGCAGTATCAATATAGCCACTTAAGAGTTTTAGATCCAATACAACTCTGCTAAAATCTAGAGGGGCCTTGTCTTCAGAAAACATTCTCCTTTCAATACCTCAGTGAGTCTGACACACCAGAAGGCTGTGCTGCCATTCAGCAAGACCTGGACAGGCTGGTGAGTTGGGCAGAGAGGAACCTGATGAGGTTTAATAAAAGCAAGTGTAAAGTCTTGCACCTGGGGAGGAATAACCGCATGCACCAGTACAGGTTGGGGATGATCTGCTGGAGAGGAGCTCTACAGAGAGGGACCTGGGGGTCCTGGTGGACAACAGGTTGGCCATGAGCCAGCAGTGTGCCCTGGTGGCCAAGAAGGCCAACGGGATCCTGGGGTGCGTTAGAAAGAGTATTGCCAGCAGGTCAAGGGAGGTGATCCTCCCCCTCTACTCTGCCCTGGTCAGGCCTCACCTCGAGTACTGTATCCAGTTCTGGGCTCCCCAGTATGAAAAAGACAGGGACCTCCTGGAAGGAGTCCAGCAGAGGGCAACAAGGATGATAAAGGGCCTGGAGCATCTCCCTTGTGAGGAGAGGCTTGGTAATCTGGGTCTGTTCAGCCTTGAGAAAAGAAGGCTGAGAGGGGATCATATCAATGTCTGTAAATACCTGAAGTGCAGGAGGCAAATGGATACAGGAAATCTCTTTTCAGTGGTGTGTGGGGACAGGACTAGGGGAAATGGACTAAAACTGGAGCATAGCAAGTTCTGCGCCAATATGTCGAAGAACTTCTTCACAGTGCAGGTGACGGAGCACTAGAACAGGCTGCCCAGGGAGGTTGTGGAGTCTCCTTCCCTGGAGATATTCAAGACCCATCCAGATGCCTACCTGTGCGACCTACTGTAGGGAACCTGCTTTGGCAGGGGGATTGGACTCAATGATTTCCAGAGGTCCCTTCCAACCCCTACAATTCTGTGATTCTGTGAGTCCTCCCATATCAATGTGAGTCTTTCAGCTCTTTGGAGAGTGCTTGGGGCATCTTCTGATCCCACGTGTTGCTTCTGAGAAATGCTTTTCCAAGCCACGTTTTGTCAGGGCTGCCTGTGGAGACAAATGTTCTAAAGGAGAAGACGCATCATTTGGGATTGCAGGGGTTAATAAAAGCAGAAAGAAGCGAAGTTTTCATGAAGGTCGCCAGTAATATCTTACTCCTACACAAACGTGTTTCTGAGATATATATTCTGACACAATAACAAATCCGAAATGAAGAGTGGGAATACACAGAATACAACCAAGGAAATTGTCCAAGCCACTCATAGTATATCAGAGTGTTTTAAAGGTAATTGAAATTTTCTTTGCACGTGTCCATTCTAGTCTGTAACAGGAGTGGGGAAAGAGCAAATCTATTACCAGAATCGTCATTTAGGAGACAAATTCAATGAAGACTGGCATCATGAGACTGTTAAGCAAGGTGAGTCTTACTAGTTTTGTCTGTAATACTGCAAGACATCTTGGGTGGGCAAAGCATGTCTGATACCTTGAAGTCTTAAGGCAATGAACTGCATTTTGTTGATTTGTTTTGGTATGAATTTATTGTTGATATCAGTGAAAAGCATTTGGTAAGTACCCCTGGATAAATTATTAAATGTACACCTTCATAAAAACATATCTTTTGCAGAACATTTGCAGATTTGCCCCAAGCTTTCAGCTATCTAACTTGCCATGTCTTAAAATTCTGTGGTATTTAAAGACAGGCTTTTTGGTCTTTTCAGAAAATCTGACTCATTAGAATGTGCAAGATGGAGTTTCCAAAGCAAGGGCCTAAAGTCAGAAACTATTTTAAAACATGGAACAATGCATGTGTTTGCATGTGTTTTAGGCTCTACAAATAACAAATGCTGCATAATTTTCATTCTTCCGTTGTCCCTGATTTATAAGCAAATCACATCAAAACATCTGTATAAAATTTTACCCCATCCACCGTTTGTGACAGCTTTGAGGTGTTTCTGGGGACTCTTTCTTTTCAAATGCTGGAATATGTTATCATAGAGTCATAGAATCCTTAGAGTTGGAAAAGACCTTTAAAAGTCATCTCGTCCAACTCCTCTGCAGTGCGCAGGGACATCTACAGATAGGTCAGGTTGCTCAGAGCCTGATCCAGCCTGACCTTGAGTGTCTCCAGGGACAGGACTTCCACCACCTCTCTGGGCAACCTGTTCCAGTGCTTCACCACCCTTACTGTAAAAAAACGTTTTCTTTAAACCTAACCTAAATTTCCTCTCTTTCTGTTTAAAGCCATTCCCCCTTGTCCTATCCCCACAGACTCTACTAAAGAGTCTGTCCCCCTCTTTCTTATAGCTCTTCTTTAGATATTGATAGGCAGCTATTAGGTCACCTTGGAGCCTTCTCTTCTCCAGGCTGAACAGCCCCAGCTCTCTCAGCCTGTCTTCACAGGGGAGGTGTTCCATCCCTTGGATCATTTCTGTGGCCCTCCTCTGGACACTCTCCAGCAGGTCCATGTCTCTGCTGTGCTGAGGACTCCACGTCTGGACACAATACTACAGGTGAGGTCTCACAGCGCAGAGTAGAGGGGTAGGATCACCCTCACCCTGCTGGCCATGCTTCTTTTGATGCAGCCCAGAATTCTGTTGGCTTTGTGGGCTGCGAGGGCACATTGCTGGCTCATGTCCAGCTTACCATCTATCAGTACCCCCATGTCCTTTTCAGCAGGGCTGTGCTCTATTCTTTCGTTCCCCAGCTTGTATTGATAGCAGGGGTTATCACGGCCCAGGTGCAATACCTTGCACTTGGATTTGTTGAACCTCATGAGGTTCTCCTGTGCCCACTGCTCAAGCCTATCTAGGTCTCTCTGGATAGCATCTCGTCCCTCAGGTATGTTGACTACACCACACAGCTTGGTATCGTATGCAAACTTGCTGAGGGTGCACTCGATCTCACTGTCAATGTCATTGATGAAGATATTGAAGACTATCAGTCCCAGCACCGACTCCTGAGGGACCCCACTCATCACCGATCTCCATCCAGACATTGAGCCATTGTCCACCACTCTCTGGATTCAACCCTACAGCCAGTTCCTTGTCCATTGAACAGTCCACCCATCTTATCCATATCTTTCCAGTTTGGAGAGAAGGATGTTGTGGGGGACCATGTCAAAGGCCTTGCTGAAGTCCAGATAGGTGACATCAGTGGCTCTTCCCTTGTCCATTGATGCAGTCACACCATCATAGAAGGCCACGAGGTTGATCAGGGAGGACTTGCCCTTGGTGGAGCCATGCTGGTTGTCTTGTACCACCTCCTTCTCTTCTACATGCCTTAGCATAGCTTCCAGGAGGATCTGCTCCATGATCTTCCCCGGCACATAGGTGAGGCTGACGGGTCAGTAGTTCCCCAGATCAGCTTTTCTACACTTCTTAAAAATGGGAGTGATATTACCTCTTCTCCAGTCTGCACCTTCTTCTCCAGAACTTCACCTAACTGCCATGACTTTTCAAATATCATTGAGAGCGGCTCGGCAACTACATCAGCCAGCTCTCTCAGGACTCTGGGTTGCGTCTCATCGGGACCCATAGATGTGTGGATGTTCAGGTTCCTCAGATGGGATCTGTTCCTAATGTGCACCAATTCAGTATTTTTTTTTTCCACTTCCTCCCCACACAAGTCCCCAGCTGAATATTAGTTTTGAAACTCATGATCTTTATTTACAAAAACTTCCCTTTCCTCCTGAATAATTAAAAATAAAATTCACTGAAACACAGTTCTGACTCCATTCATCAACATTTTTTCCAGCTATGTTCATCAATTACTATCTTTTCATCTCGTACTCCAGGGAATTTTAAACCTGTGGTGATGGATTGTGATATTATCATCTGGTCATTCTAACAACAATATTCTGTAATATACAAAAAGGAAGAAAAAGAAATCTGTTGAATTTTCTAGGATCTCTGGATATTTATAGTATGCCAGAAGGGAAATTACAAGCAACCCCAGCAGCAGAGATGCCAACATATGTGAACACACAGCATATAAATATGGAAGCTTTATTGGCACTTCAGGCAGATGCTGAAAGTAATGTCAGCAGAAACACAGATAATACCGAAGAGAGCAGCCCAGGAAAGGATCTGTTTGACATGAGTGAGTTCCTTTCCCTTTCAATCCTTTTCTAACAAGAGAATCAATATCTTTATGCATTCTGTATAAAAATAATTCTAAAATTCTCCAGATGGAATTTTAGTGTACCTGGCGAAGTTGTACTGAGTTTCAGAGTTCATGATGGTTTTATATCTGACTGAGGTAAAAATAAGGGTTGCCGAAGTCTTGAAGATATTTTGTATTAGATTTTTGTTAAGCTGAGCTGGAGTCTGTGTTATCCCTAGCATCATCACTAACTATGTCAGAAGGAAAATAAATCATGAACCTTGTCATGCAGGAAAGTGAGTGAATGGCTGGAAAACTACCTCCTTGCCTGTCCTCAGACTATATTACTAGGAAGTCAATGCATGCTGCAAAAACTTTATGCAACGTGGAAACTGGGAGGGAAATTACAAGAGTACGTTATCTCTTGCTTTGGATAGGACTACAATCCTATTTAGCTCTCTATTTTAACTTTGAAGTTAGCTTTCCCAAAGTTAGTATCATGCCTATTGTCTTAAAATAAAGGTTTAAGCATCAGCATAATTTTGATGCGGATTCTGCCCATACATAATGCTTTTAGTCATGAGCAGATACTTAACAAAAAGTATGAGGAAAGCTGTTTGATGCATAGAAAACTTTTCTTGTTGTTCTACTCTTCCTACTTTCATTCAATTGCTGACATGTGATTTATTCAATTCAGTTCATATAATTAAAAGGCAGTGAGACAAAGCAGTTGGTGCCTACATGTTATGTGTATAATAACTTGTCTACATTTCTGTTATCTCAGTCTACTTAAAACTGTCTTTCTGGCATGTTTTTGCTGAGATGTGACTTTATTTCCACAGCTGAGAGAGAGTTGGGATTGAAAGAAAGGGAGTAGGGAGAAAGTTAGAGGGTATATCTATATGAATATAGATCTGAAATGAGAAAAGTCTGCTGTCTGAAATGATGGATGTTAATGCTGATTTCTAGCAGCCATACCCTTAAAACACAGATGTGTTTACCTCTACACTACAAAAAATCTTTTCCTAAAAACGAAAATTGTTTTTTCATCTTCCAGCCTGCATTTGGCTTTATTGACCATTGGGTCATAAGGGAAAAGCAGTATCTGAAAATATGTCAACTAGCCCAAAGTTAGTGGTTTTTCAAGCTAAGCATGGGCTTTGTGCAGACTGTAATGTAGTGAAGGCAAAAGCAAGTTAAACTCAAGAATTAGCCAAATTGTGACAGCTCAGTATGTGTCCAATTTATCTGACCCACAATAACTTCTCAGTGGCGTCATACAAGCATGGGTATGTACCCCTAACATCTGAGCAGTGTATTTAGAGCTGGTATATTGCTTCACAGTATTGCTCTGCAGATGTCCTTTAATAAGTCTAGTGGACACAGAAAACTAGTTGGCTAGATGAACATCTGAAAGTGCAAATAGCTTTTGGTAGGTCAGTACAACCTATAACGAAGGATGCACTGACCTATTTGCTATTTCTGTAAGACTGTTGGGATATGTGATGACACATCTTTTCATTCCATTTTTAGGAAAGTAACACCAAGTTCAGGATTCAGCTGAAATTTAAAAGATTGTTTCCCAAGGATTTATATCACTTAGGTAAATCACAGTAAAGATGTGAGCCTGACTCTGTGTCATAAAGTCCTCTTCCTAAGCTGGGGCCAGGAGTAGGCTAAGTAATCAGGGCAGCTGATTTTAGAGGTACCTGTGGGCTGGGGGCTCAGTAAGGTGAATATGTTGCTTGACGGCAGACCAGATATGAGTATAATGACTTTGGGTACCAATATTACACAGTTTATTTGAAAAGAAACTGTCTGATGTAACTGGTAAGGCAAAAGGAGAACTTTGCTTTGTACCAGAGTATATAAAACAACTGTTGACAATGGCCATTACTGAAAATAAATGAGTACCTTTCAAAAGTTCCTGTCAAGGTTCACTCTGACTTTTGTCACCATCTTTCTGTGTGTAACATACATTTTTAACATATTGCACTCCTCAATCTTAATATATGACATAAATCAGTAGGCCTAGCAGTATATCTCACTTTTTTTTTTTCCCCATAAAGAGAAGCGGCTATAATGCAACATAAATAAAGTTTTAAATGACTGAGATATCACTGTTTTGCAACATGATTTACCTCTCAATAATCTTGCACTCGTTTCTATTTCCATAACCAGAACCATTTGAAGATGCCCTCAAGAACCAAACACCTGAGCCTGTGTTGAGTAAATTCACTTCTATTGAATGTGCTAGTCCTCATTTGTCAAGAGCTGCTGACTGGACTACAGTGGAAGAGCTGAGTACAGAGCCATGGTATCAAGGAGAGATGAGCAGGAAAGAAGCTGAACAGCTGTTAAAGAAATGTGGAGACTTCCTTGTGAGAAAAAGTACCACAAATCCAGGTTCCTATGTGCTGACAGGCATGCAAAACGGACAAGCCAAGCATCTTCTTTTGGTTGATCCAGAAGGAACTGTAAGTGCTGACTCAGTAATACAGGAGATTTCTGACTTGTGTATTTTTTCTGAATGTTTGATCCTGTTTAGAGCATATTAACAACTGACCATAGTGACAGCCTCCTCTAAGGTGCCATCACATCGAATTCTCTCCTAATGCCTAGCAGAAGATGTACTGGGGTAATGACTTCTGCACATTGTAGGGACAACAGAAGACGTCCTGCTTGACATATGCAATCACAGGAAGCCTAGGGACCTGTTTCTTCAGCAAGGTCATGCTTTAGCCGCTACAGTATTGTTTTCATCAGGTGTAACTAGGTCCTTTTTCAGTCTCCTACTCCTAGCTGAGAAGCTGCTGGTGGCAGTGCAAGTTCAGCCACCCTTTGTGCCAGCAATTTTGAGGACAAAGACCAGGTCCCCCAAGCCATAGTGTTTTCCTGCCCTTAAGGGTGGGATACAGCTGGGGTAAAACTGCACCATCGCTTTGTTGCACAAGGACTCCTTTAGCTGATGAAGCCTCTCAGCAGTGAATGGTGAATGCAAAGAAATTCCTGTTTCTGCAGCTGTCCTACTGTGCTTCTGGGGAGGCTGAGCCTTGCTTGGGGGAGCATTGCCACATATTTTATTCTTGGCTCTTGGTAGCTGGCAGCTGGCAACTCCTCTTCCCCTATAAAAGACAGCTTTAAAAGCCTCAAAGTAAATAAGAAGCTCTTGGACAGGAGATGTCCCATTGGCATCCGTTTCCGCCGAGAAACCTGTAGAAGGAAGACCATCAGAATTACGCAGTCTTTAACACCACAGTAACCGTAATACTCGATGGCCTACTTACTTAGCTTTGCCACACGAGGGCAGTCAAATAATGTTTTTAACACTTAGTATGCGCCGCCTGCCTGGTCCTGGGTGTGACCGGGACACCAGGCCCTGGGAGCAGCCTCCTTTGCTAAAATGTTGCCGGGTGCTTTCTAGCTCCTCGTAGGGCCTCCTAATTCTCTTTCCAAAATAGATGCTACAGGCTACTTAAGGCAGAGAATGTGTTGCTCTGAGGTTCTGGAATGTCCATGTGGCAGCTTTGGAAGCCAAAAGGTAGGTGTGTATCTGCTCCTGCTCTCACTGTCAGGGAGTACCCAGGCCTGGGATGGTTTCTGTGCACCATCTTGGCAGGGCTCTCCAAGTATTTCTGCTGCTTTGCGGCAGCTTGGGCTGGCTCAGGAGGCAACATTCAGTAATGACAGCCTTTCCATTGCTGTATTTAGGTTAGCTGAGCTGTCTGTATGGTTTGTGAGGTCCTGACACAGCTGCTGAGCAGCCTTATTTGTGATTTGTCAGAGATCAGAATCGTCCATAAAATGCCTGAGTGCGGCAGGTCTCAGCAGTGTGCTGGTGGCACGTTTCTCTGCCTGGCCTTGGAGTGATTATCTGTAAAACCTGGTTCATACAAAGAGTGCCTGAAAGTCATTTCGCAGGCAAATTGTCCAGTGGCATGTTACAACTCCTCAAGGTGTGTTTTGAGAGCAATTAACTGTCCTGTTGCATCTGCTCTGACTCAGCTCACAAAAAACCTCTAGTTCAGATGAGGAATGCTACAGGCAAGGACTGCTGGCTTTCTACTGATTTGAGGGTTAGAGCTTGAACCCTAGTGTTGATGTGTGCTGCTGAGAGTGGGAAAGCTCTCACTTGAGATGAAGGGACTGGATATGTGTTAGTTTAAATACAGATAATGAAAGCTCCTGATGTTTCCAAGGTATCTTAATTTAGAAAATATAGCTTTGAATAATTACAGGAAGTGATGTTTCAAAGACATATGAAAAATCACGAGAGCCTGCTGGTTTTTTTTGGTGATGCAGTTACAGAGTGCATAGCATCATTGGCTGCCAAAGTTGTTTGTTGCTTTCTTTTCCTGTGATGCTATATCCCAAGTTCTAATAGTTCTGCCAGAACTTAATTATGAAGACTGAAATATTTCAAGTGAGGTGCCCACTGCAGCATAGACTGTTTCTGGAAAGTTTTAACAAAAGTAGTTATCTATTTTTGAGAAAAGTTCAAGGAGAACAGATTATGTACCTTATTTTAGATTGACGCTGTAGAGCCATCCTTATACATTGCTACAACTTTGCCTCTGGAACTATAGGCCTTAACTAGTTTTAAATGTAAGAAGGAAATGTTTTGCAAAGATGAGGTTATAAAATTAAAGATTGCTTTGTAATATAAATTTTATCCTGCCCTGGCTTTTGACTGGTTTACCTTGCAATATTAGTTTTCTCTTATCACAGCTGTAATAATTCACTTAGCAGGATACCAGTACTAGTAAATAGGCTAAAAAAAATGACCTTCCCTGTCCTTAAGTGTTTAATTTTCAAAGTTCCAAGCATGTACCATGCGCGCAGCATGGAGCAAACCCAAGTCGAGTACGTGTGGTGGCCAGTCACCTTCAGGGGAAGGGAATTTTCAGTGGAAGCCAGGGATTTTTTTTGGCACCTAAAGACTATCTTTGTTGAGGAAAACACAGATTTGCTGAGGTGTATAGAGAGGCTCTGGTGTCCCTGGAAGGAGATCGTTTTCTAATAAAAAGGTGAAAATACCTACAAGGAGCCCTTAATTTCTTGAAGAATAAAACTTGATCTAAAATTTCAGCTTACAGTGAAGTAAAATGTTGTATGGAAACTTTTCAAGCAGGCCTGCTCATTGACAGTAATAATAATAATCGTATACTGCCCCATAGGCAGCTAGCCAAGTATCTATTTGAAGATACTAAAGAGAGCCAGAGACAAAGCAGAGACTAAACAGCCAGATTTCTACTGCTTTTGATGGGAGAGGGATCAGTCTCCAAGGCATGATCAATTGTGCCATTTTATTCTTAGGGGGAAAAGTATTTTACTGCTTAATCTATTTTCTTGCATCCTTTTTTTGAAGGTTCGTACAAAAGACCGTGTCTTTGACAGCATAAGTCACCTCATCAATCATCACCTTGAGAATAATTTGCCAATAGTTTCTTCTGGGAGTGAACTCTGTCTGCAGCAGCCTGCTGAGAGGAAACACTGACTGTAGATAACTCCTTCAGTTTTTTTAACATGCCAGCTGTAACTGGTGGAAATTGCAGATCTGAAAACACCTATGTTAAAAAACAAAACAAAATAACATATTCCCTTATATTTCCCGTATGTTTTCCTTAGGTTTAAGAAATCCTATTTCACGTAGTACACTTGAAAATTCTCAATGCTTTATGTAGACATGAAGTCACAACAAACGGCTTTCTTAAAAAGTGATTTCAATAAAATTGTTCTGATCCTCTATTGTGAATATTATAGTGTATATATACACATTATATATAAATGCATTATATATTTATATTTTTCAAGTCAGTCTGTTGACAGTATAGAACTAATCTTCTGTGCCATGTGTTTTTAACAGAAGAAAATTGCCAATTGTGATTGTTCAGATAAAAATAGAATACAGCAGGCTCAATTTCTTGAGAAAAAGAATATTGAGCATCTTATTTATGATTTTATCTAAGAAGCACAATTATGGGGATAACAGTTGGATCACATTGTTTAAATACCATGAGAGGAGACTGAATTCAGCAACTTGTATTCCAACACAGAAATTTAACATAAAAGGATTTTTTAAAGTGTTATTCAGTGTTACTGATATCAAAAACATTTTATCTTTCTGATGTCAAGTCTGAATTCTTATATGATACTACTCAAAGCATTTGTATCTAGCTTTAACAATGATTTGGTGTGATCTCTCTGTGTACAAGATGTATGCATTTGTTTTTTCTAATGATAATATAACAATATTCTGCAACTTCAATATATTAATTTGAGTGGTAAGGTTATTTATAGATAGTTCTCTGATTATAGTGAAGAGCTAGGTGTCCTTGACTGTCAGTTTCCAGTGGAGATGCTGTATACTGAGTAGGCAAGTTCTAATAACTTGTGATTAGTAGGTTTAATGCAAGATATGAGTGGTTCGTCAGACATATCTGAAAAATCTTTTCTTCTTATAAAAAGTGAAAACTATTATGACTCAGTGATCAGCTTATTTGGTGCCTCTGCCCAAAGTATAACTTGACTTGGGCCTTCAGCAAGTGATAGCTATTGCAAATATACAGCTTTTCTCTAAATATCAATTTGAAAAATACATACGCACTGAAGATGCATTTCTGGCAGATATGTCCTTGGCTTTTGGTACTGGGAAATGTTTTAATTAAGGTTTGTACTGTTCAAATGCAAGCACCCTAGGAATTTATCTTCCTGTTTTATGAACCTGTAAAATCTAAAATCATTGAGCCAAATTCAATAGACATAACAAATCCCATTATGGCAAAATTGTGCCAGAGCCATGATTTAGCCTTCAGCGTTCCAAGGTTTCTCTAGCACCAGCATCTCAAATCAAATCATCAGACTTGGTTTACAATGGCCAAAACTCAGCAGGATAAGTCTAGGTTAAGCACCTCCCTGTCCTCAAGGAGTTGATTAGATGTGAAGAATTTGTAAAGTTTAAGAATTTGTTAAATTAAGACAAAACTGATTGAAGAATTTACTTAGAATGAATTTAGATAGCATCGTTATGTATTAAAAAACAAACAAACAAACAAACAAAAAACAACACCCAACAAACACAAAGATCACCACAACCTCAAATGATTTTCTTGTACCTTTTGCTTTGTAATATTGTGAAGCTGCAACTTTGGAAGGTTTTTTTTGATTGTTCTCAAGAATGAAAATTAGTAAGGTATTTAGGACTAATTATGTGACCCATGCAATAAAAGTACATTTGATTCTGTAAACAAAATATTCTGAAACCAAATTAAGACATCCAGTGAACCAAATCTTTCTGATTTGTTTTTATTGCAGATAATTATTAGTTGATGTGTCTAGGTCTGGGTGCAAGCTGAGAGCAAAGGAAAGCAATTTAAGGCTGCCTTTCAAATCAGCATGGCACAAATTAGCATGGCCCCAGGACGAGTGGACTTCTTAAGATCTGGGTTGTCCTTTTACCAGGTTGGACTTTGCAGGGGAAGGTGAAGAGGTGTTATATCCCGAAGCAGTGTCCGTCACACTGATTTTATTTAAAAGCATACATTCTTACCATATTCTCATTTGAAGTACCTCAGTTGTCACCTTTTTCATCATATACAACACTGGTCATTCTGGGCTCCCACCTTCCTACAGCCATGTCCTGGAAAGTTTTTAGTGTGTTATCACTGGCTGTAAGAGAAGGCCTCTTTTGTACTTCAAGCATGATTGTTTATTGCTTCAGTAAGAGTCAGGTGCCTAACTTCTTCAGATGCCTTCAAAAATCCCACCTGCTGCCTGTCTCTATTTTAGATTTGTAAGTATTCTGTCAGTGTATGCCTGGGAAAAAGTGACAAGATATGGGGGTATGACTGAAGACACTGAATATGGACTGAAATAAGCAGCTAATTTTTTACCATCGTTCTTGCTGTAGCTTTAATAAGTTAGCAGCCAAATAACTGCATGTTTTGGAAATCAAAGCAGATGGCAAGGAGATACAAAATGAAAAAGCTTGACAGAAATACTCAGTTCTCCAGACTACATTTCACAAACCTTGCTTCCAGGAAAATGCGGCTATTTTAAGCTGCCCTGCCAGCTCATCCAATTTGCCAAGTATGTCCATTGATGATACAAATGTTGCATGGAGCTTGATAGACATAGTTTAGTCCTATGTGCCTTGGACGGCAACAGTGCTCTGCTGTGACAATGGCCTTGGAGATCCTGCCTGGTCAGACGTGAAGGTCCAGTGCCTTTTCTAAGTCACTGGGCACCATATGATCTTGAAGCTAACCAGGAAGAAAAAGCACAGGGGCAAATCAGTGCTCCTTTTGCAGATCCTGCCACTGCTTTTTGTCATTGTTACTCTCACAGATTTGGCTTTCTCCCATATGACAACGCTATAAAAACTGCATAGGCATTTGGATACAAGATACCAAACTGTTGCCGTTAGAGTTGACAAGCCATTTTATAATGAGCTCAGCAAGAGGGAACTGAAGCTCTGCTAGAAAGTTAGGGCTCATTTCTGTGAAGAGCCACCAGCGCCAGCAATTGAAGAGACATGAAGTTATGAGACTGATTTGAATGCTGTATGATTGGCTGAAAGCTGTACTGCTGACAGCATTATAATTTGAGCCTTCTAATGTTTGCCTTTGGTCCCCTTACCTTTTGTTTTTCTTCTCTTCTATGCAGTCCCAAGGGCTACACACTTGTTTTAAAAATGTGGTGATCATTCAGTACTAAGACTCCAAGAGCTGGGAGAAAGAACAAATTTACTAGACTCAATAGAAATCACTGAGATCAGACAATATTGTGGTATCCTTTGATGTTTTCCCAGGGAATAGCTGAGAAGTCAGACATGGAGCTGATTATCAGTAAATCTGATTATCAATTTTGATTCCAGTTGTATTGCTACTCTCTGAACTACAGGCAATGAAAATGTATTAGATTCCTTTAAACAAGATAAGTGAAACAAATGCTTCTGATTGATTTTATTAATGTTTCATATTAATTATTACAATAATAACATTTTCCAGTGAAACTGGCAGTGCTAGATTGAACAGCTGAGGTCTAGTCATGTTCTCAAATGTTCAGTTATTTCAGATGCTTTACAAGCAATGAAACTCCAAAAGTAGAAGATGTGAGCTGAAAACTGAACTACCTGCTGACTTCAGCGAGAGCTTGCACAGTGTGAGAACCCCTTGGCTCCCTTCTCTAACAAAACGGAAGGATGTTCAGGTTGGCTATGCCTAGGTGGAGGAGCAGAGGCAATCCCCATGGCTTACTGCCTTCCTGTCCAGAACTCTGCAGACAAGGAGAGGGTAGATGAAGAGAGGGTACAGAAGCTTCCTCCACTTAAATCCTAATGGGAACTAATGCTGGTTCCACCAGAAATGTATCTGCTGTACTTGCTCAAGAAAAAGCAAAGGTCAAAGGACATAGGTCTTGAACTAGGATTTGAGTACAAAATGTGCACTGTCACATGTTTATTAACCACATGGTAAATGTAACCTGCCAACACTAAATTTTTAATATCCTGGTATCATTCTTCTCCTTTCCTTTATAAAATGCTCATGTTTCCTATTATCATAGTTCCCAAGCATTGTGATGTGCAGTAAAAGGAGGAGAATTTGTAAAATTTATGTCACAGTGCAATTGTTGCTGGCATATCAAGTGCCAGTGACAGTATTCATAGTAGAATTTATGCGTATTTAGGTATTTGTAAGTAGTAAGTGCTCCATCTGAAAATGAACAGAGTTTTGCAGCCTCCAGGAAATTTGCATCTCTAGAACAGAAACTTTCAATTTGTGAATGTTTCTGACAAGAGGTCACAGATCCAGATTTCAAACCCTTGTCCTTAGCATCCAACATCTGTATGAAGCGATAAAGACTTTTTACTGTAAATCATATTTTTGTTAAAAAAAGAGAGAGCTGAAGTAATAGTTAAATTTCCCTTTTTATCTTCCAGACATTTTCAAAATATGTCTGTATAAAATCCAAATACAGATTTACCTCAGTTACTGTCAAAAATACATTGGTTTGCACTGTCTTTTTTGTGCAGAACTTTTGTTGCACTCTCCATACTGGCTCAAAGCTGTCAGGATATGGAGCTAAAAGCTCCTTGCTCAATTACTTATTCTACTCATTCATACTCAGCGTCTGTGAACCTTGCTCACATCTGCACTGGATGCAACTGGAATGTGTGCAGGCCTGTGTAGAGGGTAACACAGACACATGATTTGGTGGCAGTTAACCAAAGGCTTGGAAAAGCCAAAAAGGGAAATGTTGCCTTGGGAACGAAAACCCCAGGAATTAGAAGTGTGAGAGATGGCAATATGAGCCAATAGGCATATAAGCCACTAATGAGGATAAAGAGCTGTCACCAAATTATAAACATGCTGATTAGCTGATAGGGTTAAAGCAGAACCACAATGAGGGAGTTGCAAAATACTTGTGCAATGCCTAAGGCTCACTTTTTTTGAGACGTTTATGTTTGTAAGTCCTTATCTGTTCGTCTGCATCCTCCAACATGAGCATCACGCATGGCTTCCACTGAGAACATGCAACACCTTTTTAAAACTCTTTTTTAAACCTCAGTAAGGAGGATAAGATTTCAGAGCTGCAGGTTTCTAGCAGAAGCACTGTATATTCTCCTTCCCTGGAGATATTCGAGACCTGTCTGGACGCCTACATGTGCGTCCTGCTGTAGGGAACCTGCTTTGGCAGGGGGGTTGGGCTCAATGATCTCTCGAGGTCCCTTCCACCCCCTACAATTCTGTGATTCTGTGATAGTGGAAGAGCTAAGTAGAGGGTGTTTAAACCTTGTTTGACAACAGGACAAGCTGTGGAAAACAAAAGAAAAAAAGTAGCTAAAGCTAGGTGACTCATTCTGTTATCCCATTTTGTGGGAGACGGCAGGGATGACTCAGATAATGAATGTAGGCTCAAATTTTGAGATTAAGATGCAAGGTTACAGTTTGTGTAGTTATCGTGAAGGTCAGACAACAAAGGATAAATGACAGCTCTTTCCAGCAGTCCTCCTTTTTCTTCAGTGAGGCAAAACCAACCAAAAACACCTAGTCAAATATTCATTCAAAAACAGTGAAATTTTTCATTAAGTGAAGAATGTAAAGATTATAGCTGGTAGAAGATGTGTATCTTGTGTCTGTTGTGGCTGGATTGGTGTGATAACTGCTTCTAAGTACAGTCCTGCAGAGTTAAATCTCAAAGGAAGACACATTTCTTCTTTTGAGATAAATGTTTTTCTTTGTACTTTGTGAACAACAACAACAAAACAAAAAAGTGGCTATTTTGCTGTAAAAGAGACTCTGACTGCACATTTGATATTTACTTATCACTTTTAGAAACATTTTTAATTGAGAATTGGGGGGAAAATGATGTATGTGGAAATATTGCAATCATTTATATTCCCAAAAACTTCAGTGAATCTCAAGTTTTTGCCTGTCTGCTGATTGTGATATTCTGGTCATGGAGGCAAATTTTGTCTCTGAGGAAGTCCTTGAGCAACAGAATTTGGAATATAAATGTCATGCAGCTGTTTTCTGATTATTCAGTTTGTACGTGATTAACCAAAGTAATAAAATAATGAGCACTGCTATCAAATCTAAATGTATGTAAAGTGGGCTTGAGTTTGTTCTGTTATGCCTAGATTCCCTAATACGCTGTCTGTCTGTCTGTCTGTCTGTCTGTCTGTCTATCTACCTATCTATCTATCTATCTATGTGTGTGTCTGTCTGTCCACCACATTTAACTGAATGGGTGCCTGTTTTGTAGCAGAAAAAAAAAATGAAGTTCTGCAGGGTCAGATATTGAACATTATTAAGCCAATGAATTACTCAGTAAAAACAGAGACCAAAAGTGTGAAAAGGATGAGGTAGCACATAAGGGGGTTGGTCTTACTTACACTGACTTAACACTAGAGCAGCACCATTCACTTTGACAGAGGCAACTTTGATTTCCACTTTTCCGTTTTGCCAAAAAACATTTTCATGATGCAAGTGTAGGCCTGTACTCTTTGGGGATGGTGATGTGCTCACCTGAAAAGGCATGCCAAGTGGGTGAGGGCAGCCAGTTTCTTCATGGAGAATGACTCCAAAGACAAGGTCCATACAAGACTGGCTATTTCGTGTGCTGTGGAGACAAGAAAGCCTTCGTGTTTGAAGGACACTTAGCTGGGCTGATGTTCCCAAATCCCCCTCCTGCACTACCAGAGTGGCTCCTTGCAAAGACCCTTTCCACTCACTTACTGGGAGAAAAACTGAGCCTGAGGATGCCCTGGGAAGTCACACTGCTCTTGGACAGCAGTGCAGCCCTGAGGGCCATGTGGCTGCCTGCACACACCCCTTCATGGTGCCTGCAGCCTGCTCAGGGCTGCAGCAGGCCTCATGGCTCAGTGGCGGCCAAGCAGAAACAGCACTGCTACTGTGCTTGCCCCCTGTGCATTTTGCCATGAGAAGAGACTGTCTCCAGGCCCAGGGTGGCCACTGGCTCCACAGCTCCCACCATAGTCATGGGGAGGCTAATCTGTGCCGCTAGTTGTGTTGGTGGAAATGCCAGATTACATGGCACTAACTGGGTTGGTGCCAGCAAAGCTCACCTCAGCAGGGACAGATTGGCTGCCTTCAGGATCTCAGCTTTTTGGCACCTGGCATTTTATGCCCAGGTATGCTTTCCATTTCCTCACTAGAGCGGTTGGAAATAACAAATGCTTCAGGCATTTTATTATACACCCTAATTACAGTTGCTTCGTGCAAGATGTGCCTCTTCTATGGATCAGCCAGGCATGTTACAGCTGGTGCAGTGAGTGGTCCAAGAGGGTGAGCCCAGGGTGCAACAAGTCTGCTCCTAGAGCAGAGGCAGAGCCTTCTGCTGGCTCCAGGGTGGCAGAGCCACAGCCTTGGGCTGGCACCTTGCTCTCAGACAGTGCTTTCAGGCACAACATCCAGAATTTAAACCTGTGTTTTCTAGGGAAGGCCAAAACCTTTTTACATTTCTTTAAAAGATGATTTCTACATAACAACTTTGGCTTAAAGGTTTGAGACTTAAATAGAAGTTTTCTAAATGCTTATGGTACCCGAAGAGTTGAAAATACTCTGTAAGACCGTCAGTGATATGACTTTTGTGAAAGCTGCTTATGAAAGCTTTTATTCTCCTGATGTGGTTGGATTTGCATTTATTTTGTAATCTGGAACCAAAATAAAGATTCCAATTCATGAAATAATATGAATGAAATGTGACTCTGCGTAACAGTTTTTGCTGTGTGTAAACCAATTATAAAAGAGAGACCTAATTCAGATCTGTAGCTGCTCAAATCACCCTAGATAATAAAACGCTTGGATTCTGGGCAGCATTTTAAGGAATTTTCCAAAGTTTTAGAGGGAAAGAAGCTTATCCTCCATCTATTTTACAGTTTCAAGGATAGGTCTTCTTCCTGGCTGCTTACAATCCAGTACTATTAAGCCCTTGAAATACCCTAATCTAAAATTTTGCCCAGAAATCTTCTCAAATCTGTGTTTAACCTAATATATCCTAGTGGGTTGCACCCACTAAAATAAAAAAACAGTTTGGTTTTTTCACTTGTAAATACTTGTAAATTATATTTACAACCCATGAGTATTAAGAACCTGCTTCAGGTATGCCTGGAAAAAAAAATACTCCCTCCTCCCTTTCCCCCCAAGAAATCCCCAAAACTCACAATAAAAACAAGCTCCAAAGTAAGAGACAAAGTGATTTTTTTTATTGACACACAATCATATGACTTCAAACAGCCGTGTGCGTTGCTTGTACCATGCATCAACTTCAATAGCTAATGCTAGCATCCAGATGTCAAAACTCACTTTCACATGCATGTTCCTAGATTTTGGCTACTACAATTATGCCCTTTTACTTTTCACCTAAATATCGAAAATCATATAACATCACAACACAATGTGAGGGTTGGTGTGGGCCAGTCAAATTGTTTTCTCCAACAATTCTCCTGCCTTTAAGGCCGTTCTCATCTACAGATAGCAATGGATGCTGCCACGTGCCACCACCTCATAAGCTAACATTTAGAAGCGCACAAACATTTTAGCAGGCAGTTGTCAAAAAGACAACTTCAAGGCAGGACTTCAAGATTGAAAACACAAACCTATAGGGCTGTAACATCTAAAAACATAAGCCACAACAATACAATGTTGCCAGTTTTATCTCTAACAAACCTACAGAGATGCTGACCTAGCCTATACCTGCAGTTCATACTCCTGTTCATGCTAAGCTTAGTTTAGCTTGTTCTTTCTGTCTATACACCCTGCTGCTTTTCAACATTTTTGGTAGAAGTTATTCATATGTACTATTCTCTTTCACAGTTACTTCATTCAAATTCAGTTTATGTTCTTCTTTGTTCTTATACTTTTCTAACAGCAAAAAATATTTACAAGTATACTGCTAACTCGTAAAAGATAATCACAATGCAAGCCTCTATATTTTAAAGGCTTTTGCTACACACATTACATCACTTACGCACTGTACATGCTTGGAAAGAGTCTTAATGCTGTTGCTTAATGATTAATACCAGAGTCAAACTAAGAATGAGCTCCTACAAGTTTTTAATTGAAAAAACCTCAACCTCTTCCGATTGCTCTTAAGGTGAAGTGTGGTTTGATACATTGAACAGGAATCTTCAAAAGAGCCCATGTTAGTTAGATGTTTACATTGAGAAATAATCTGAGAATTTTCCCTCCTCTGAAGGGAAAGCCTACACTGAAGCCTCTAGCTATAAAAGTACTGTTGATGAAAGTACCACAGGCCACTTCCTTGTGCACCCGAACCCAGATGTTTATGAGTATTAACTAATCCATGTCTTAGGGAACCCCCCTGATGCTGAAGAGCATCCTGTACTGAGGCTAGCAAGGCAGTGATAAACCCTAAAGCTGTTTTCACACAGGTTTCTCCGGACCTCAAAAGGATGATTTTGGGGCTCCAGAAAAGTTAGAAGGTTTTCCAAACTGAACAGACTTTCATTCCAGATCAAAGGCAGGGTCCAGTATAACTGGAGCTACACTGTTCAGCACGACCCTGCTGTACCGCATCTTCCCTCCTGTACCTACAAAAGTGCTCAGAGATGATAGAAGCATAGTCCCATTGCCAGAAAATGGGATCTCATCCTACTGGCTGGGCCTCTTCCCAAGGAGGATTTGTAACATGATCCCATGCTGTGGTAGTGCCTGGAGGGAAAACAAGGAACTCCAGAAGGACCAGGTTGTGGTCCACTGCTTTCTGAAATGATATGTCCCTGCTTCAGAACTGAAGACTCTCAGCTTAGGTAGTGCATTCACAATGTACACAGGTTTACATAGGTTTGACATACACTTTTAAATACACTGAAAATAGTAAGTAAAAATATATGCACTTAACGAGTATACACACTTGATATATGTATGGTTGGGTCACATTTTAACTACTTTAAATAGCAAACACATACAACCTCTCACAACAGTTACTACTGCTTGTTTAAAATAAGTTGTGAAATGTCACAGTGACAACTATCATGTTGTCTTTCACTAAACGCAAAAAATTTGAGTAACAGTGGAAAAACAAAAATACTGCATTGATATGGCATTAAAGTTCCTGACAGTTTAAAGCTACTACTTCATGTACTTTAAAAAATCCCCTTTGAAAGAAATCTATTTCTACAATTTGTCACCTTACACTCTATACTACTATACAATGCTTAAAATACTGTAAACTCTAACCAAATGATGACTTTTTAATAAGGAATTATACAAATATACAGCTATTTATACCACATACAAGTAACATAACAGCGAGATACATAGACAGAACTATAATCCCCAATATACGTAAAGAGCTTTTCTCCCAGTCAGCAAAAATCAGTCTCATTTTCTGATTATCAGCAGCATTTAGTGAATGCTGACGTTTTATTTATTATGTGAACATTTAGTGAATGTTAAAGAGTTTTATTGATATCTTGCAGGATCAGGTGATGTCAAATGCAGCCTCATCATGCAATGCCATCGTAGTGCACAATGTCAATAGATGTGCACGGTCTCTGTACTGGCTGTTGAGTAAGAAAGAACACACAAAGCAAATGACTGTTGACAACTAAGTCATTAAAGTTAAATAAGTGTTTAGTGTTTTCCCTTACAATTTAAGTGCACGAATACCTGCAGTTTATTCTAAGCCACTGAGAGGTTCTTGTCCAGAGGAATCCTTTACTTAACAATAATTTCCGTTGTAAAATGAAGATTCATGCTTCTCAATCACACACGAGGGAATGTTCATTGGTGGGAAATCATCCTTTGGCTTCTGGGTGTTGCTGCTGCTGGATTTACTTCGACTGTGATCTGGTGTGGGCGGAACAGGCAAAGATCTGGCTGCTGTGGATCTCACCAGGCAGCCACAAACAAGGCGAAAGAAAGCCCGACGCATTTCCTTACTAGCCAAAGTATAGATTATGGGATTCATTGCAGAATTGATGACTGCCAGAGCTATGAACCAGTTGGCTTTGTACAGGACAGAGCACTCCTTGACTCTGCAGGCCACATCAATGAGGAACAGAATGAACAACGGTGACCAACAGGCAATGAAGACACTAACAACGATCACAACAGTCCTAAGGAGTGCCATGGACCGCTCTGAGTTGTTGTGGTTAGTGACATTTCGGCTGCTGGACTTTACCAGGATGTAGATGCGTGCATAAAGGATGACAATCGCCACCAGAATGGCTATGAAGATACTTATGCAGAATACAACATACTTCTTGGAGTAAAGAGGCAAAATTGTTGAGCAATCACGCAAGTTGTGTATACAGTTCCAGCCGAGGATGGGCAACGCACCCAAGGAAATCGAAATAAGCCAGCATGTTCCAATCAGAAGGAACACTCTGTATTTTTTATTTGCATCATAAGGCCTCATCTTAATCATTGTCAGGTGCCGCTCAATAGCTATCGCTAGTAAGCTGAAGGTGGAGGCTCCTAGTGCAACAAACATACTGCCTTCCCTAATGAACCAGATTGTGGAGGACAAGCTCAGAGTTTTCTTACCAGACATAAGAATGTTTACTTTATAAACAATCCCAGCTAAAAGGTCACAGAGAGCTAGATTGCCAATGAAAAAGTACATGCGGTTATGAAATTTATTGTTTTTCCATATAGCGATCAACACCATCAAGTTTTCCAGAACTATGAAACTACATAAGATCAGAAATGCAATAGTGGTCAGGTCTATGTTATCAGTTGCCTTTTCTCTCAGAATAAGCTTTCCTGTGTAATTATAATGCAGTACGATCAGAGAGTCCATCTCCTCATTTCCTTCAGTACTAACAACAGCAGCAGATGTCACAGTAACTGCTGACATAGTTCGTTAGCTGATGTTGGATGTTTCTTCTTTAGTGTCACGAGAATTTAGTTCCAATAATTTTCCACAAGAGGGAGATCAAGCCACATTCCTCCAAGCACTCCTTTGGGCAGGCAGTGGGTATCCACAGCTCCAGCGAGTCTCGCATGTTAATTTGGGAGAGTGGCTCAGAAAACAGGCTCTGAAAACAAGAACATAACAACATAAGTCTCACTGTCATCACACATCACTCATAGCCTGTGTGTGTGCTCAAGCTGCAACACCGGCCCTGGAGCTGAGAGGGATATTGGCTATGATGGGGTGCCAAAGTCTAGCATTGCTGCACATTTATCAAGTTGTTGGTGGGTAAGCCATAGCTCTTGGCTCACATGGGAGCAGCTCTGTTATGGAAATATGGTACCAATGTGGAGAACTGTTTGTAGTGCTTCCCCCTCCAAAACCTCCATGCTGAAAAAAATGCAGGAGTGGCAAGGATTAGTGAAATCTCCCAGCAAGCCTGTATGCGTGGCAATTGGTGCACTCCATGTCAAAAAGACCTAAGTGTATGTGACACTACAAAAACACCACCCAATCTTCACTGCCTGAGCAGCAGCAGGGAAACGTCACTGCTTTCTGAGCTTGATCCTGTTTCCCATGCAGACCTAAGGTAGTAAAGAGCCTAAGAAAGTCAGCATCAAATCTTGACACTGCTGTGCACATTGGCAATGCCTAAAATAGCTTCCCACCCTTAACAGTACAAAATTATCCTATTTACAATTAAGGAGGCACTCTGAAAACCATTCATCATAAAGATAATCCTACTTCCAAATCAGATTAGTTTGCTTTCTACTACTATATTTTTTAAAAAAAAACAAAACATAAAAACATCACTTTTCTTCTATGTTGCATATGCATCATAGAATAGAACCACAGGATCATAGAATGGGTTGGACTGGTAGGGACCTTAAAGCCCATCCAGTTCCAACTCCCTGCCATGGGCAGTGCCACCCACCAGATCACACCGCCCAGGGCCCATCCAACCTGGCCTTGAGCACCTCCAGGGATGGAGCACTCACAGCTCCTCTGGGAAGCTGTGCCAGTGCCTCACCACTCTCTGAGTAAAGGATCTCTTGCTAATATCTAACCTAAATCTCCCCTCCTTCAGCTTAAAAATGTTCCCCCTTGTCCTACAACTATCTGCCCGTGTAAACAGTTGGTCCCTCTCCTGCTTGTAAGTTCCTTTCAAGTACTGGAAGGCTGCAACGAGGTCTCCCCAGAGCTTCTCCAAGCTAAATACATGCAGCCCCCTCAACTTTTCCTCACAGGAGAGGTGCTCCAGCCCTCTGATCATCTTTGTGGCCTTCCTCTGGGCCCACTTGAACAGCTCTGCATTTTTCTTGTGCTGGGGGCCCCAGACCTGGATGCAGTACTCTAGACGGGGCCTTACAAGTGCAGAGGAGAGGGAGATAATCCCCTCTCTCTCCCTGCTGGCCACCCCTCTTTTGATGCAGCCCACAACACTGTTGGCCTTCCAGGCTGCAGTGCACGCTGCTGGCTCATGTCCAGCTTTTTGTCTACTTGGACCCTCAAGTCATTCCCTTCAGAGTTGCTCTCAAGGAGTTCTTCTCTCAGTCTGTATGCACAGCTTGAACTTGGCCTTGTTGAATCTCATTAGGTTCTTGTGGGCCAACTTTTCAAGTCAATCCAGATCCCTCTGGATGGCATCCCTTCTTTCTACTGTGTCAGCTGCACTACTCAGCTTTGTGTCATCAGCAAACTTGCTGAGGGTGCACTCAATCTCATCATCTATGTCACTGATAAAGATGTTGAACAGAACCAGTCTCAAGACCGATCCCACTTGTCACTGGACGATCTCACCTGACATAGAGTCAGGTGAGACATAGAGACATAGAGGATCTCACCTGGACATAGAGTTGTATGTCCAAAGACATTCATTTGACTTTTATTTTTTAGAAATACTACATGACCAGTGATTGTCCTTTTCAACTTACTTCTGTTCTTCTTCAAATGGTGACTTAGATTAACTGCAATGTTTTCTCATGGACTTTGATAAGCTGCATTTTCACAGCAGATTGATTCTCCTAGCTCTTTTTTTTCCCCTTGTCATGCATAAATATTGGAAGAGATCTGTACAACTTTGTGAAAACATCAGGAGATGACAGAAGCACTCAGTCATTTACCAGAAATGTTAGAGTTTAGGTGCTGCATACTCCAATGAGAATTAGTGCTCATACCTCAAAAGTATGCAGCAAGGTTGAATGGATAGCTAATTTTTCAACTCGTTAACCAAGTCAGGGTGGGGATGAGAAAATAAATAGTTCAATGTGAACCTAAGAAAACAAAATTTATGCTACATGGGAGGTCATTTTCTTTTGGGAATTCATAAGAGATAGAACTCATATATATCATGTACTATTTACACAAGAGCCATGAGCATTTCACAAGCATGTGAAAGGCAGTTTCAAAAGATGTGCGTCAAAAGAATAATTTGAGAATTCAGCCTCTACCAGCAGACCAACACTTTTCAACCTGTGGCCTGCACATTGCAAGGAATTGCTTAATTATTCTGTGTAACAGAGGTATGCAGGCGTAGGTTTAACACGGAATTGTCTGCACTTTTATTGGGAAACACAGGTTTCTGAAGATCACAAAAGCATGTGAGTTGCTGCTATTCCAGCACACTGTTTTGGACACTTAAAAAGTGGGATGCATTTTCAAGTGTCTTGGGGAAGAGGAGAAGAGCAAACCAGGTCCCAGCTCAATGTAAAAGGATTTAAAGGATGACCCAAACTATTTTTTCCGCCCTTCCTTTCCCTGGATTCTCTCTTTCAGAAAAGAAATAAAATGATATTCTGAATCTATGTCCAAAATGCTCTGGTCAAGAGACCCACAGGGAGAGATTATGCAAGAAACAACTTGGTGCCGTAGGTCCTTTACTCTCTGAAGATGATGGCAACCCCCTCATTCTTTTTCCTGGAGTTGAAAAGGGCCCTCAAGTTGTTGACCCTTTTTCTGAAGCACGGTGACAGTAAAGCTCTTCAAGAGAACAACTTCACCTCAGCTAAGGTTCAATCTAACCATAATTCAGTTAAAATCTGCACACTGTTATCACAGAAACTATCACAGTCTTTCATTGTATTGGCTTATAACAAAATGCCACTGTTCACATGAATTGCAAGTGCTTTCCACTGTACAATAAACAATTATATTTGATTAGAAAAGTATTTGTTAAGGATAGCTTAACTAGGAATACTCATCAGACTGTCTGAGAGAATCGCAGACTGTCTGAGAGAATCGCATTCAGTACCATTACAGCGACTCATGCAACAAAAGACATGTTTCTGTAAGACTTTTCCAAGCAGAGATATCATACTCCTCTATCACAGGGCAAACACATTTATTTCTGTTAAGGACTCTATCAGTCACAACTCAGCGGCTGTAAACTGCCATGACTCTGCTAAAGGCAATGGTGCCATACCAGTTTCCCTGGCTGAAGGCATGGATGACACACTCAATCAGCAGAAATTACACTGAGTCTCTTTCATTGTTCATAATTACTTCTCTTAAAGTTATTACAGGAAATTTAGTATCACAATTCTGCCTCTGACAGCCCAGTGTCAAGGCAATGGAAGTTGTAACAGTATTTGCCAGGACTCTAATCTCACTCACTAGCCACTTGAAAGTTAATACAAATAATAATGTAATAAATTAAAAATGATTCCTTCTGGCAGCAACATGTCAAGGCAACATCATTCAGCCATGCTACTTTTTAAAGAATGCTTTCATTTTTCTCCACCTTTGTAGTCAGAAATAACACAGTTGGTTGAGCATAATCACAACGAGATGGCAGCAGCCAGATCTCAGATACCTATACCACTGCTACCTGACAGCTCTACAAAGTATTCCTCAAAATGTCTTTGTGCCAGCCAGATGCAGAGGACTAGTCACTAGCTGCAAAGTACGGACCTTACCTTGAAACACTAAAAAAGAACCTGAACACGCGTGTTGGTGCATGTTGCATGCTGAGCCCTGCTGTGGGTGGGTACCTCAATACCCCGAGCTCTCAACACCTCCAGAAATCCATTTCATTCACTCTAAAGCAAAGACGAGGATCCCTGTTGCTGCACCACCTCTAGAAATACAAAGCTATCAGCGGGGCAGGAGCAGCCTGGCTGTGCTTCTTCATGGATGTGATAGCCAAAGCAGCATTCACCCATCTAGTCAAATAAAGGAACAAGGCCAAGAACCACAGCCAAGTGGAGCACAATTCGGCTGCATCCTTCTGGCTGCTTGGCTGACCTCTGTCCTGCCTGCTCCGAGGGTGAGGGGAGCAGCCGGGTGAGTAGTGTGGCCATGAGCACCACTATTTGCCCATTCTGGGAAACCTCCGTGCCCACTGCTACGCTCTCTGGTTTCTGTAGCTGGTAGCGTGGTCTCCTGCAGAGGTCCAAGATCCCATAGGGTCAAGCATCCTTCCAGGTTGAGCACAGTTCACCACCACAGCTCACGTCCCCGGGGTCTGATGGGGTCTGTACGGTCCCACATGTGCCACAGAAAGGGCAATGCTGTGTGGATGTCCACGACACCCAGCTCTGCCCCATGGCACAGCCCCGCTGGTAGTACACGTGGGGACACGGCCATACCTCTCATCAGCTCCCCACAGGTAACACCCTGCAATTTTCTGCTGGGAATGTGTAATTCCCAGGGCCAGGAGGCAAGGGGAGCTGGTGATAATGCAGATGCCAAAGCCCTTCAGCAACTATTCCCAGCACACCTCTGCTCTCAGCAGGCACTCAGCTAAGAGTCCCACGGGCAGCTGAGGGCTTTTACCATCTCATGAGTCACTGGGTAATTTACAGCGGGAAAAATAAGAAATATGTGTTTTCAGAACAGTGAGCCAAACAATATTCATGATAGCCCAAAGTCAAACTTACAAAACACAAGTGAGAACAAGACTTAACTTACTGCTCCCTACATTTGCCTTGATAAGAGCACACAAGGCAGAAAGTTTGGGACACGCGCTGCAGCCCATCTGGACTCCATATTCTTTTACCTTCCAGACATCCATGAAAACACTTGGCCAAACAGACCACCCCCCTACCCCCTGAACATTCCTGTTCTCTCTTCTCTTCCATATACAGCCACATGCTTCAGCCACAAATGACAATTTTAAGAAAGGGAAACGGAAAGACAAGAATGTATATCCAAAGCCAAACTTTTGTATGTTCAAAGGCTCTCCAGATGAAATGTAAATATCTGCAATTTGTCTGGCACGCCCTGGCAGTGTTAAATTTAAGAAAAGGCTTTTGAGAACAGTGCATTTCAGTACACATTTCCACTGCAAAGATGAGCTGTGCTGGATGTAAACAGAGTGCAGACAGCGAACATCTGCTGCAGAACAATGTCCCGGGCAACTCAAAAAAATTGTGAAGTGAACGCTTACGGCCTCGCAAAAGCCTTTGGTAAATGCTTTTCTTTTGGCTTCTGGATGTTAGACATCAATTTGCATTTGTAACTCTGAGTACAACACGTGCATCTCTTACCTCGGCGCTCCCGGCTGCTTGCGTTCCTGCATGTAAGCGCGTTCGAAGAATGCACATTTACTTCTGTCCCGCACCGCCCCCCTCTGCTCCCCGCGCCTTCCCCCCACCCCACAAACCCGCATTCGGCTCCCC
>WBMW01004675.1:113967-153450 GCA_013396635.1 Penelope pileata
CCGCCGCTCCCCGCCGGCCCGGAGCCAGCCCCCTCCTCGGCCCGGAGCTCTGCCCGCCCCTCCCGCCTCACTCCGTCCGGGCTCCCGGCTCGCTGGCACTCTTTCCCGCGCCGCCGGCTCCGCGCGTCTCCTGTCCGTCTGTCTGCCTGTCCGCCCGGCCGGGCGTGGAGCGGCAGCGGCGGTGCGCAGCGCAGGGAGAGGTGCGAGGTGGCTGAGCCCCCGGTGGAGTGTTTCTTGGGGCCATATAAATGCTGACTGGGGGGAAGAAGGGAAGGAAATTCTGGATAGTTCTTACTCATCTCAAGCTATTAGCAGGTTCGAGAGCCGCTCACCTTTCCTGCCACTGCCCTCGAGTTTATTGTGCCTAGGAACCTGTGGTCTGCAGAGAGGGGTGACGCCAGTTGAACGGCATGTTTAGAAATCCCCAGCAAAAGGAGCAGTGGTCCTATGGTGCGATGCCAACTGCAGCAAGGGCCCCGAACGAGGGCCCTCCTGACAGAGTTATCGACAGAGTAAAAGCGTCTCAAGGCGAGCAACAGGCACTCAGATTGCCTCACTGTCAGGAGCCGCACATCTCCAGAGTTGAAACCCGGATCTCAGAACCTCCTAACTTACTCAGACTTGCAGGATGCCTGCAGGCACCACGAGACTGTCAGGAAACAGAAACTTTCTGTTGGGAGTGGGTACAGCCAGCCGGCAGGTAGGAGCACAGGCGTGTGGGGCTGCTCGGTGCCTCACCCCAGCCCGGAGCCTCCTGCCCGCAGCTGCTGCACCATGGGGAAGCAAGTCCTGGAAGAAAGTGGAACTGGGATTCTGAAAGCCAGAAGTTTAAACGAAGCTTATGTAACTGAGCATGTGGTGGTTTTCTGACGCTTCTTTTTATCTATGGGTGATGACTAACAAAACACTTCTGGTTAGGACCTCGATGGAAAAGAAGGCCTACACAGGGCCCATGACTGATAAAACTGAAGCTGCTGGGCCTGGCATGTAGCCTCACATCATTGCAGGCAGTGCTCACTGCTGTGCAGGGTGGGCCTGTGCCTTGCCTTCTGCTCACGGTGCTGTTTGAGGGCTGCTCAGGTTTGTGAAAGGGAAACACTGTGTTCAGGCACACAGCACTTCTTGCAGCAGAGGAGGTCCAGACCTGCGGGCTGGGGCTGTCTCAAGCCATGGGAAAACCTTGTCCAGCAGCTGCCCCCAGACAGACGTGGGATGCTTGGCAGTCCCCATGGCAGACACCTGCTGCATGCTGCAAGGCCCAGGTCCTGCAGAGAAGGTGTTTTGGTAAGCAGGCCTTGGCCTTGCTCTCTGGTCTACTGTTATTCCTTCCCCTTTTCTTTGTTTCTCTGTTTCTCCTTTAGTACCTTTTTGGTACTTTGAAAGAGGATCCAGGAGAAACAGCCCTGCTGTCAGGAATCTGCCACAAGTAAGATTTTTTTGGCAGCAGTGCGAGGAGGTGCCAGACTGTGCCCCACTGCCTGTGATGGATGTGTTCTGTCTCCCTCAGCTGGGCCTGCTGCCACCCTGTGAGGGTGCTGAAGCAGCCACTTCAGGACAAGGAAATCACCCTTGGCTGCAGAGCAGAGTGCATGGGATGTAGTGTATCGGTGGTGCAGACCAGATGTTAGCGCTGAGAACTCTGGAGTTTGGCATCCAACACCCTTCTTCTTCCACAAAGTACCTCATGCCGTGTGGTCCCAGCAATGAGCACGGGAGATGCTGGCTCTCCTCTCCATCACGGGAAAGGTATCCCAGCTGGAGGGATGTCTGACTGCTCAGCAAGCAGCAGCTTTTTGCTGCTGCCTCAGCCCCCGTGACTGCTGCAGGGGCTGCTGATGCTACTGGGGGAGGCAGGCAGCAGGACAGTGCTGTGCAGGCTGGAGGAGCCAATCAGGAGCCACGTGCAGTAGAAGGACCCTGCACTGATGCTCCTGGGGGTTTTGCTAAGTGGCATCTCATGTCCCAGCAGCGCTCAGCAATAGCCCTCAGGGAGCTCAGCACAGCCCACTGGTTCATTTGCAAGCATCGTGCAACGGCCTGAAAGGCCTGCGTGCTGTACTCAGTTTTCCAAGACGCTCTCAACCTTGTTGAAGAACTTTTCAAAGAAGTGGCATTTTCATGGGGTAAAATTATTAGTAATCAGGTAAGAAACAGAAAGCAATGCCAAGGAACAATGGACAATTTTCATAGCATCAAGAATTTAGCAGCTGAATTGGGAGTCTGTTCTGACCTGGAAATTCATGAGTAACTGGGCAAATAGGATGCATAATGGGAGGGTGGCATTTGCTGATGTTATTGGTGGTACTGAACAGCAAAACTAAAATTGTTGACAAAAAGATCCTGGGACCCGAAGGTCCAGACTGACCTGCTGATAAAGTGGTGTGTTAATTTTCAGGCTGCTAAGTGGCATGTAGGAAAAAACTACTCTGCTTGTAGTTGTGCAAATCTGCCTGAAGTGTTAGCACTCAGAGGGGATGTAATTGTGGATAGTTATGTGAAAACATCATACGTTAATTAACCATCAATGGGAAACTAAATGTTAGGAATAATTAAGTACGAACTGAAAATCAAAGCGGACCAGATCTGCACTCAGTGTGCCACAGGTGCCTCTGGTTGCTTCATCTTATAATAAACCATTATAAAATGGTATAATGAGGTATATGTGAATCACAGAAAAGGGCACAGAAGGCAACAGAGTGATTATAAAAGTTTTCTGTGCAGGGAAAATGCAAGTTGACTGGGGCTGATTATTGGTTTGAGGAGAGGAAAAACGCACAACAGTGGAAAAAGACGGTTTAAAACAAAAGGAAACCTATTTCCAAAACGTAGTGTTGAATTGAGGAACACTTTGGTGTAGGAGAGAAAAGAAGAAAGTGGCTAGATGAACTCATGGAATGAAGTTTTGTCAATGACTGAAGTACAGTGAGGAGGCGCAGTGTGGTGCAAAGGCTGCTGGACCCAAGCAGGGGCAGGTGTGCTGCATGCTTCCACCCTGCAGCCAGCATGGGCCAAATCCTGTCTGCTTTCTTTCCTCCATTCTTGTAAAAAGTCATGGTCTTGGCTAAAAGGATAAATTGTCTCATAGGTGACAGCATAAATACTGCTTCTGCAGGTGCAGAAAAATGGAGAGTGTTTTTTTGGGGTGGAATTTAAGCTGGGTATAGCAAGGGAAGATGCAGCAGTCTCCCAGAGAGAGGTGGCTCAGCCGAAGCAGTGGGCTTGGAAATGGCCTGGCCAAGTTCTGGAGCCCCACAGCACACTGATGACTGATGACTTTGTTTTTCTGTCATGTGTATTAAATAGAGAATGTATAATGAAAAGTTTTTGTCTTCCAGACATGACTTCTGATTCAATGCACTCACTGAAAGATGGATGTATCATTAGGATGAATGGGTTTTCAGTACAGGCTTCAAAATTTAAAAACTGGCCAAGGGATTTCTATTTACAAATAATTACAGGTATAAATGTATGTGAGATACACTACAGAAGCGGAAGCCTCAGATAGAAGACACTGTGGTTTCTGTACAGAAAAACAAATCGTAGAATCATAGAATCATAGGATGGCCTGGATTGGAAGGGACCCCAAGGATTATCAAGTTCCAATCCCCCTATTGCAGGTAGGGCCACCAACCTCCAGATCTAGTATTAGATCGGGTTGCCCAGGGCTCCATCCAACCTGACCTTGAACACCTCCAGGGACGAGGCATCCACAACCTTTCTGGGCAGCCTGTTCCAGCACCTCACCACTCTCTCAGTAAAGAACTTCCCCCTGACTTCCAATCTAAACCTTCCTCCTTCAGGTTAAAACCATTCCCCCTTGTCCTATCACTGTCTACCCTTGTAAAAACTTGATATCCCTCCTGTTCATAATCTCCCTTTAACTACTGGAATTTCTCCCAGCAGCCTTCTCTTTTCCAGGCTGAACAAGCCCAACTCCCTCAGTCTATCCTCGTAGGGGAGGTGCTCCTGCCCTATCTTTGTGTCCCTCGTCTGGACCCTCTCCAACAGTTCTACATCTTTCCTGTACTGGGGGCCCCAGACCCCAGGGCCTCACAAGGGCCTCATGAGGGCAGAGTAGAGAGGGACAATCATCTCGCTGTCCCTGCTGGCCACCCCTCTTCTGATGGAGCCCAGGATACCATTGGCCTTCTGAGCTGCAAGAGCACACCGCTGGCTCATGTTCTGTTTTTCATCCACCAGGACCCCTAGGTCCTTCTCTGTAGGGCTACTCTCAAGGATCTCTTCTCCCAGTCTGTGTATATACCTGGGATTACTCCGACCCAAGTGGAAAACCTTGCACTTTGCTGTGTTGAACCTCATTAGGTTCACATGGGCCCACCTTTTGAGTTTGTCCAGGTCCCTCTGGATGGCATCTCTTCCTTCTGTGGTGTCAACCACGCCACTCAGCTTGGTGTCATCAGCAAACTTGCTGAGGGTGCACTCAATCCTATTGTCCATGTCATTGATAAAGATGTTGAAGAGCACCTGTCCCAAGACAGACCAGTGGGGGACACTGCTTGTCTCCTGCCTCCACCTGGACATAGAGCCATCTATCACAACCCTCTGGCTGTGGCCTTCCAACCAATTCCTTATCCATCAAATAGTCCACTCCTCAAATCCATATTTCTCAAATTTAGAGATTAGGATGTGGTGGGGGACCATGTCAAAGGCCTTGCACAATTCCAGGTAGATGACATCGATTTCCTTGCCTTTTTCCACTGATGCCATCACTCCATCATAGAAGGCCACCAGATTGGTCAGGCACAACCTTCCCTTGGTGAAGCTGTGCTGGCTGTCTTGGATCACCTCCTCATCCCTCATGTGCCTTAGCATGTCATCCAGGAGGATCTGTTCCATGACCTTCCCAGACACAGAGATGAGGCTCACTGGCCTGCAGTTCCCTGGTTCCTCCTTCCTCCCTTTCTTATAAATAGGAGTGATGTTTCCCTTTTTCCAGTCCCTGGGGACTTTACCTGACAGCCACAGCTTTTCAAATATGATGGAGTTTGGCTTGGCAACCACATCATCCAGCTCCTTTAGGACCCTGGGATGCATGTCATCCGGCCCCATAGGCTTGTACACATTCAATCTCATGAGGCGGTCTCAGACTTGCTCTGCTCTTACTGGGGGGGAAGGGAGAGGGGCAGATTTACTCCCCCAGTTCCCATGTAGAGGTTCAGGGATGTGAGGTTCAGAGATATGAGAAGTATGAAAATGCTAGCTGCCAATGAAGACCGAGGCAAAGAACCCATTATGTACCTCAGCCTTCTCTGTATCTGTTGTAGCCAGTTCTCCTTTCTCGTTTACCAGAGGAGGTACGTTGTCTTTGGCCTGCCTCTTCTGGCCAATGTACCTGTAGAATCCCTTGTTTTTAACATCCCTCACCAAGTTCAGTTCTATCTGCACCTTGGCTTTCCTGATCCCATGTCTGCAAGTCTGGACAGCATCCCTGTATTCTCTCAGGTGACACACCCTTTTTTCCACAGCCTTCTTTTCCCTCAGTTTGACCCGCAGGTCAGGTACCAGAATAAGCTCTTTTTTCTGTTAACTGTTTAGGATCTTGAAAAATTTGGTTTTATCTGTTTATCAAGATTAAAAAGTCATTCATGCCATGTCTAATTAATGTCTTAGTAATAATTTCCTCACACAGACCTCTTGTTGATTTAATTTCCTGGTGTTCCTGAAGGAATGCTCCATCATTTAGAAAATCAGTCATTTATTTCTTATTTGACTGGTTTGATATGTAAACAAAACATCAGCAGGGCAATCTTAGAATTACAATTCAAAATAGCAGGGTATTTATCTAATTATATTATTACTTATTTTAGCTCCCCGCTTTTCCACTGTAGCTAAGTTTATCTTTTTTGTATTAAGATACGTTATGTATTTTTCTGTTTAGGTAATGTAGTTCTGCAGCGTATTTTTCTCTGTAACACTGCTCCTTTACTCACTGTGCTTAAAATTCAGTTTTAAGCCAATATTGAACCCAATATTTTTTAATTTAGAAATGATTAATAGAAAAATTAAGTAAGTTTATGTAGTTTTTTAGTTTAATATAAAAATTAAAGAGAAACAAAGAAAAAGATAATATTTATTTGGAACGCTGTTGAACCATAATCTTCAGTGATCAAAGTATTATTCATTTACTACATCAAAGAAGTTACCTATCAATCACGGTTATGCATAAGATTAGAAGATTCTGGATGCTTCAAAAATTGTGACTTTACATCCTTATGCACCTGTATGTCATGGCTATGGACATGTGCTCTCCTTTCTTTTTCAGCAGTAGAGCTGGCACACCAATCCTGTAACCAGACCACATGAATGACTGAGGCCACAATTTTGCAAATCCTGTTGTTCCAACATTTCTAACCCACTTTGCTTGGATCACAGCATCTCATAATGTGTTTTGAGTTCATACATTTAAGTTGGGGATCTTTGAAAAATAATATTCCAAGTCAGATCATCTGAAAATATTAACATTACTTTAATACACTCTTTTGGAGTTATCTCAGAAATGATCAATAAACACAGTAACCAAATGCATACGCCTCTTACATTCACATCTACTTTCTGTTCCCTCAGATCATTATTTGGATTGACAGAAATGGAAAGAATTTGACTTTTTACAAGCTGAATTCATATGAAGGCTGTAGCTTTAGAAGCCCTTTTTTCTTCTTTTGTATAAATGTAATGGCATTTCTGAGACGTACAGTCTTGCACGTATCACATATACATACAATGTATGCACACAAAGCACAATCTAGCTGCATATTATGCATATCGTGCATATCATGTATATCAGCTACTGAGGTTATGTGCTTAACTAAGCCAAACTGGCTGCTTCTGCAACTTTGTTTAGGGATAATGGGGCTGATGCTCAGAGTGTGGCCAGATATTTATCATTAATGCTACATTAAGACAGACTCAGCTCAGCGTACAGCACTGTACACATTGCACGTGTTAAAAGGTAGTTGTTGTCACATCACATCTGGTCAGACATGATGTAAAATGTGAAGTGCCAAGAAAGAGGAAGGGGAAATGAGTTCACTTAAAACATGAGACGAATACTTGGGTTTCTCCATCTGCATCCTGTGGTTTAGCACTCTAGACATGAAGGTGGTGTATATATTTCAGTTTCTGAACAGTCATCCCTCTTTTCTATTCTGCATAGTGCTCCTGCCCTTCCCCATTAGCTGCAGACCCCCAATGAGCTCAGCCTTGGGGCACCATGGAGCGAGCCCTGGTGTGACCTGGGCAGCCCATGCATGTGCCACTGCTGCAGCGTATCCCATTGCCACAGGTCCCGCAGAGCTCCTACTCCCCAGACTGCCTCTGTGGGTCCCCCCACCTGGCCATGGGGAGCAGTGGGCCTTGCTAGGAGTGGACAGAGAATGGCTGAGGCATGGTGCGTGCTGCCAAATGTGCGAGTGTAGCACTGTGTGCATTGTCGCTGGAGGTGTGCTATGCCTCCCTAATGCAATGTTGCATGATGGGAATGCAAGTGTGCCCTTCAGAGCACAGTGCCCCATTTTTAAGTACGTTTATGAAGTTACAGATGTGTGCGCTTTCTTCTGAGGAAGCAATTGGAAGTGGCTGAAGGAATGGAAAAATTCAGCTCTCAGCAAAAGGAGCAAGATGTAGGGAGTATGTTGTTTGAAGATGAAATGCCTAAAACTGTAGGTGATCTGATTGAATTCCTTTCAAGCTATCCAAGGACTATTAAATGATTAAAAATTAAAATAAACTTTTGTTTTTTTAATTGGATTGCACAGTGAACAACCAAATCTTAATTAAGAGGGAATGTAAGCAGACAGAGACTGAGCAGATGTTATCCAGTGAGGACGGAAATTCATAGATATAGTTTCCTTGACAGGCAAGAGTCTTCATTCATTCAAATAACAGGCTCATTTGTAAAGGAAAACAGCACATTCACAGAATTAACACCTTTCTTTCTTTCTTTCTTTCTATTTTTTTTTTTAATAACTCCTGTACTCAGAACAGCAGAGTAGCAAAGCGCTGTTCTGAAGTGGCAGCAGATGTTTTTTGCTTATTATTTTTATAAGAATTTTAGACAGTGGAAAGGAAGTTCTTTCAAGAACAAAGCCAAAGCGGCAAAATTGAATCTCTAGATTTCAGATTGAAACATTTCAAAAATGCTTAGAAAGTGTCTGCCAAGACCCTCCTACTGGTTAAAAGTCTTCAGAATAAATCAGACAGTTTTGATTTCAGAGAAAATCAGATCCTCCCGTGATTCGGTGCATTTTAAGCATGATTCAAGACAGTTTCCATCTTCTGAAGCAAAACACAGAGCTAGATCCCTGGCTGCCATTGGCTGTCATGCATGGCAGCAGGCTTCACTCACTGGAGCATCACTGCTTTGCATCGAGGAAGGATGCAATGTATATATTAGGTGTCTTGAAGGCCTAGGGAAAGCAAAAAAATACAGGAAAGAAAGAATATGGCAACAGCTGCATTCTTGGGACATCTTCCTGGAAATGGTTCTCTTTTGGCACAGTGAAGAAGCACAAAGCAAGAAGATAAGTTTTTGCCTGAGTTCATACTGGTAGGATGAATAATCTTTTTTGCAATGCTGAAAGAATGGGCTTTGTGTCGTAATGATGCTTAATGTGCAGTATTTTAATGTCAAGGTACTAGTGGCACTGACTTTACAGCCCTACTTCAGCCCTTCTGAATTACGCTGAAGCTATTCCTGCCCACAGTTGTATTTTCTACTATTTTGCTGGAAGTGTTTACCTCCTCCATAATGTCAGTCTATGGCTTAGTCTGTAATACTGCCACCTCCATTGTAAGGGACTATGACAGCTGTTCAGGCAGATAGCTGTGACCATAACACCTTTGATGTTTGGCAACCTGGAGATGGGCTGCCCCACCAGGGACCACCCCATGCTGCCAGGCCCTTGCCCATGTGTCTGAATAGGGCTGATCACAGGGTCTCAGCCACTGTGGGGCTATGGCCACCCTGGGCACAGCCCTGGGAACAATGGGACATGGGACTGGAGATGGGCCCCTGCAGCTTGACTGAGGCCAGGTTGGTGAGCCCAGCTCTAGCTGAAATGGGGCCCCCTGCCTTATGCAGGGGCTGTGGACAGGGGTCCATGCTGTGACTGAGTGGGCCACTGGGATGACAGTGCCTGCCCCAGGGCCTTGAAGTTTAGTCCCCTCTGCTGAGCCCATTAGGGACCATGAACCAGAGCTCTGTGGTACTCCATGCTTAAAAACAGCATGGTTTTGTCCTATGTCAAGTTTATTCAGTTGACAAGTGACCTTTCCACTAATGCAATTCCCTGTAATTACCTCCAAATTCTCTCAAAGCTTATTCTGGAAGACAATTCAAGTTGCGTGGAGAGACTCATGAGCACTGGCCCATTCAATGTGAAGGAACTGTATGATTGGTTACATCTTGGCCCCCACCTGTGGTGGTAAAGTCACTGCTGATGGGACATGTCAGGAGCTGCAAAGGAAATTCATAGCAGGATATGTGGGACTCCATTGTGAAAACATGACACGTATTCCCTTAACACCGCAAAAAAAAAATTAGACGGCTAGGCCTAAACAGTCCATGCAACGTTGGATCATAAAGAGAGAGGCAGTTAACATTCTTGTATCTGCAGATCATCATAGCACACCTGCAAGTGTGAGCAGCCTGAATTAAGGTTACCTACACACCCTCTAGTACCACCTTGGGAAGATTAGGACCTCTTGTCAGCCAGTTTACCTTTTCCACAGTGGCCACATGAGACAGCCACAGGTGGAAGGGCACTTAATACAGAGGGTATTATGTACATTCATAGTGTGCCAGGCTAACGTTCAGGTAAAATCTGCACCTACACTTACATCTAAACAGGCAGAGTATAAGATAAGTTGAGGCACTGAAATGCTAGCTATCTCGTGATTTGTACACTGAATATAAGGAGAAGTAAGAGAGAAGTGGAAGAAGAGACTGGAAGAAATTAAGATATTTTTAAAAAAGATAGTGGACCTGGTTTCCAAAGCCACTGAGAAATTCTGATTCCCATTGAGGCTCAGAAATGTAAAAAATCAGACATCTGTATTGACTTTATAATAATGACTCAAAATTGTGATTAAGAAACATATAAAACAAGCACCGTTCAGAAAAGAACCCTTGACCTCTCACAGCAACTCCTTAATGATCTCATGTCCTGCTCCCTTCAACATCTGTTTCCCCTTATACAGAAGATAAATTCCTCCCGTACAACATAGCATTCTTAAGAACTGTTATTACTCGCTGAAACAAGAAGTTCCCCAGAAGCCATATCTACCAATTCTTTGAATCAGACCCTGAGAGCTTCTTAGGAGCTAATGGTGTATTTTTTGCTATTGCATGAAACATAAAGGTTGAAACCTCCCAGTAAGGGCCCGTGTAAGTAATGTCCAGCTTACAATATAGAATAGCCTGCAGGCCAAACTGAGAATCACTTTTAGCAGTCCCATGTACCTCAGATGGTGTCATTGAATGGAGTGAGGCTGATGGCAGAAGAAGACCATGAGGTATTTGAGGCTGCCCAAAATAATGTGCACATATCCATATGATGCCACATCTGTATATAAAGTAATATTAAATTGCTTTAAAGATTTGAGTATATTTTTGGCTATTCCTTTTGGGTCTGTGTACGCCATGTAAAGCTATGCTGTGTGGTAACATCCACAATATAGCTCAGTCAGTTACCAGAGGCATTATAGTTTCTCTGGCATGGGACACACCTACGTGACCAGCTCTGCTAAGCAATGCATATTCTCAGTGACACACTACCACGTCTTCAGTCCTGTCTGCCACATTTCTAAGGGTGGTAAAGAAAACCCTGTCCTTACTGCATTCTATACACTTGTTTTTTAACATGAAGCTATCTTCTGTGGCTGCTATATCATAAAATAATAAAATATCCTGAGTTGGAAGGGATCCAGAAGGATCACCGAGTCCAACCCCTGGCTCCACACAAGACCACAAAACATTCAAACCCTATGTCTGAGAGCACTGTCCAAATGTTCCTTGAACTCTGGCAGCATGGGAATGTGACATGGGGAGCCTGTTCCAGTGCCCAACCACGCTTTGGTGAAGAACCTCTTCCTAACACCCAGCCTGATCCTCCCTTTACACAGTTCCATGCCATTCCCTCAGGCCTTGTGGCTATTTCCAGAGAGCAGAGATCAGTGCTGCCCCCCCGCTCCCCTCATGAGGAAACTGCAGGCCGCCATGAGGCCTCTCCTCAGCCTCCTCTGCCCTGGGCTGAACAAAGCAAGGGACCTCAGCCTCTCCTCATACCTCTTGCTCTCCAGACCCTTTGCCATCTTTGTAGGCCTCCTTTGGACATTCTTTAATAGCTTTATGTTTTTCTGATATTGTAGAACCCAAAACTGCACACAGTGCTCTGGTTGAGGCTGCACCAGCACAGAGCAGAGCAGAGTGGGACAATCCCTTCCCTCGACTGGCTGACAGTGCTGGGACAGCTTGCTGTCAACCAGAACTCCCAGATCCTTTTCTGAGGGGCTGCTTTCCAACCATATTAGTCAGGGTAGCCTCATCCCAGGTGCAGAATCTGGCACTAGCTCTTGTTAAGCTTCATGTGGCTGGCAAGTGCCCACTCCTCCAGTTTGTCAATGTCTCTCTGTAAGATCTCTGAACACTCTACCCTGTCAAGGGAATCAACAGTTCCTCCCAGTTTTGTATTTTCTGCAGACTTACTTAGTATACAATCAAGTCCTGCATCTGTTGACCTACAGTAGCAATCACCACATGCTATAGGAGTTTCCAGTCCATTTTGCTGGAATGACCTAAGGAAATTTGCTGACTAGATTCTGTTAGCAGAGATTGCTGTCCTTAAACTGCAGTTAGGTCTGCCAGCCATCTCTCTTTCATATATCACCTACCAGTTGGTGCAAACAGGGTGAGATATTGGACTTCTTTCAAGTCAACAGAGAGATCCCTGTTGATACTAATAATCCTTTTATTATTTCTATTTTCTAAGCCTCCTTTTCATTTACAGCTCTCCCTTTCTGTTCTTTTACTCTTCAGCTTTTCATATATCTTTATATTTCTCTGAAATTCAAATTCTCCAGCTACTGTGTGTTCTTTTCCTATTCTATTTCTTACATTAACTATTCCTATGTTTGTATATATTCCTATAGCTCTTTCTTCTTTTGAAATCTCTCACACAAATCTTTTGCCAAGATTCAAACTCTCCTTCACCTTTTGCATACTCCTTTCGTTTCTCTTAGCTGTTCACTTCTGTGCTAAAACTATATAAATATCACTGGGACAGCAATATTGAAAGAATCAGTGTTACTGAAAGTTAACATCTTGTCAGTTTTACTGAGACAGCTCATGAGCTCCCAGGTGTCTGCTGAAGTAGGAACAACTTGCCTAAGCCTGCTGGTAACTATCATTGCTCATCTCCTGGGTCTCTGGCAGTACTGAAGGCAAATGGATGCAGAACTAGAGGTAGCTCATAGATCACATGATGCATGAAGCAGGGTATACATATTGCCTGAGGAGAATTATTACTCATAATAATTTCATCCGCCTCCAGAGGAAAGTAAGAATGTATGTCTCCAAGGCACGTTATTTTCTGGGATGCTTTTGGAGTGCTGTTATTTATGCCCCACCCATTGGCAAACCTGGGATTAAAAGGCATGAGCAAAGCCTTGTTTAGCCTAAATAGAGAGCTCTGTGGTTCTGGACCAGCAAATCCTTCATTTGCATCTTCACTGACAGTCATGTAGAGTGTGTGGACACAGAATCTTTACAAGTGCATCCTTCCAGTCTTGACTGGATAATTGCATGCACTGGGGAGGGTTATGAAAAGTGGAAGTAAACATCCACATGGTCACCAGGACCATTGTAGTGTAAGTTATGGTAATGCATTTGTGTAAAAGACAGTATGTGTCTCAGAGTCCAAGAATTTCTGTTCAATGCAAGCTCAGACCTCCACTGAGTTTAGATACTCCCTCCACCCACTTTGTTGGCATAGAAAAGGGGATGAGCTCCAAGACAGAGAGCCCATTGCTGAGGGTATTTCTCACATTGACACCTCAGACTCAAGCAACAGAAATACCTCAGGAATCTCGGTTAGCTGTCAGGTAAACCCATACAACAAGATCCATAGCTCAGCATAAAACTCTGTTTAAAATCTGTCAAAATTCTCTGTATTTCCTTAGATGCTCTTTCAGTTTTCCCTGGAGTTATGTAAAGGCATGTAAATCTTACTGATGCTGGTATTTCCTCTGAAAGGAAATCTTCTAAAGAAAATTTCCTTAAGTTATATGTAGGAGAGCATTTTACATGATGTGACAAAGATATAACAAGCTGTTTACATCTCAGTCTGAGTGCTGTTTGATGCTTGTGGTATTTACTTTTTTGGAAGTCCAAACAAGATTCTACAATCTTTTACAAGTATCTGTCACTGTTCTATTTGTTTAATTGACAAAAATCAGTTACTGTGTTGTTACTGGTATATAATTTCTCTGTGTATCTTTGTAGTTTAGTGGTTATTTTCACTGGCTAATGGATAAGCAGCCATTACAAAAAAACAAATGGAGGGTATTGAAGTTATAGCGCTCCCAAAGGTGGTGGGATTTGGACAAGCACAAGGTAGTGGTCAAAGACCAGAGTGTCTGGGAGTGGATGACAGATAACACATGGGGATGGCGTTGAGGTTGTGTGTATATCCAAAATGTTAGTTCTATTGATAATAGCATATCAGGAGATAGATTTCATGATATTTTTTCCAACACTAACATACTCTTCCAGGCTACAAAGGCACAGACTACTTGCACAAGCAGTATTGTTAATAAAGTCCTGTCCACTGTATTCTACTATCCATTAAAGCACCTCTCCTCTATTGATATGGATGGAAACTGTACGTGCACATGTACTCTAACACTGGGCATAGGGGACAGTGGCCATGCAGCTACCCCTAGCATACAGATATCACCAGTAGCTCTTTCTCTGTAAATGATGGTTTTTATCAATTCCTTTTCTTACAGGCCATTCTCTTGTGCTGCCTCCAGACATTGTTGTCCTTGTCCTGGAGGGCAAAGGAATAACACATGGTAAGGGCTGTGGCAGAAGATCATTTTTACAGCATTCCTTTTTATTCGAAGACTTTAGATACTTGGTTAAGAAGATAATTCTGTTAGTTTTACACAGTTAAATCAAAACACAATTTTCCCTTAATTTCCTCACTCACTTTCTAGAAACAGAAAGTGAAGTTTTCTTCTGCTGAAACACTGGTTTGATTATATCCCAGAAATGACAGGTGTTTCATTCCTACTATGAAGTGATTTACAGTTGATCAAAACTTCACGTAGAATGTGTCAAACTGAAAGACATTTTCCTGTCTACTGGGGTCCACACTCCCTGGCTTCAACACCTTAGTCTTTGAAGCCTACTTACGCATAAAAAAATGCAATCTTGTCAGTGGCCTCAGCCTGCATACCCTATGAAACCCTTCAGTCCTGTGAAGGGCAGGGTAAGATGAAGGAAGGACTGAAGTTAAGATGTGATGCTCTTTGTGACATCTTCCTACAGCACAATAGCAAATTTCCAAGCTCTCTGGAAGTAAATACCCTTAAGAGAGTATTTCCTCCCAAAATTGTCCTCCATAATGTATGCATGCAACAATTTATCATAGTGTATAGGTTTATAGGTGAGTTTTGAATACAAAATCTGTATTATTTTCGCTACTGTTTGGTGGTTTCAAAATGTGTTTTGTGGCCACATTTTTTCAAGTGTTGATCTTGTAATCTCAGTGAAAACAGTTGTGCTATTGTGTATCTCTGTGTGTATCTTATACTTTTTACAAACCCTGTGGTTAGTCAATGGGTTGCATTCATAAAACAAATGTTTTTTACATGCTTGTTTAGTGAGCTCTCTGTTGAACCTTGGTTCTTGTTCTATCAGTTAAAGTCCTCTAAAATAGCCTGAAATAGTGTGGCTTAAAATAGTTTGTTTGATATGAATTCTTCCTGTTACAAGAGTGGAGAATCAGGCTTGATTACCTAGCACAGAAGGAGAAGAAATGATACAGTGTCTAAAAAGCTGTTGTTGAATGTGGCATGATTCCAGGTATATATTTGAGGCTGCTGGGTAGGGATAACAGAGTTGAGAAACTTTCCCCATGGATTCAATGCTGTGGGTCATACAGGCTGTGAAGATAAAGTATCTTCCTATGCTTCTAATACAAACATCTGCTCATTTTCTCCCCATTTCTCATGAGAGTTGGAGAAATGCACCTCACTAATTTAATTTCATCAGATAATGTAGTGTCCAAAGCATCTTCTTGTAGCACTGAAGAGGTTCTCACTCAGAAAACAGGGGCCAGAGTATCTGAGTAGATTAGATCTATTTTAGAGAAGGGGAAAGGAAGTGTGCCGACCCACTCAGATGTGTATTTATAGCTCTCTCATGAATAATCACAGGAAGTGTATCTCGACAGATTGCTCACAAAACAGTGAGATAGTAACAGAAGTGAAACAGAGTATGGATTACTTGGGTGAAAGTGGGTGTTTCAATGTATGAGCTGTGTCACAGTTGCAGGAGAGAAATGCATGTGTGAATGCATGCATGGCAAAACAACAGCAGTTTTCCTGAGTGTATTGTCTCTCTCACAAAGATAAAGCCAGAAGGATTTATTGGTAGGAACAGTCTTTTGAGGGTGTTTTTTTTTTTCCCCCACCCCCCACTTTTCTACTGAATACAGTTAACTCTTGTGTTGTGCTCTTCCTTGAGTTTTGCAAAAATTGTGCTGCTCATCTTTTCCTCTGTCTGTATAGTGAAAATCTTCAGCACAGTCATTAATGAATCCTTCATTAAGAAACCAGTGCAAAAGCAAATGGATTCTTTCAGGGTCATTCCTGGAGTGTTTTCAGTTTCTGAAGAAATGTATCTGTACTTGTCTGAAAGGAAATGATGTCTGCAGTAGGACAAAGCTGTAGACCTGGCACAGTGATCACGTGCATTGAAAGAAAGTGTCTGGAAATTACCTGTTTCTGATTAGAATTAATTAGTTGTTAACTGGTTTGGCGTGTAGTACTGTGCTGGTAGTCAGTTCTGTGGGACTGTGGGGCTAGGTCTATTCAGTGCTGTTTTCCTATACAATTGGGCCAGCCTTACACCAGAGGTTCTTAAGGTTTTCGTATTGACAATTACTGAACAAAGAGTAAATTGCTAAGAATCCTCTATTTATGTACAGAGAAGGTTGTTTCCCCTTCCAGTTTTAAAATCTCTTTGATTACTGTGGAAGATGTCCTAATGTTTACACAGAGGATCCTAAGAGGTCTATGATACCATGAACTTTCAAAGGTCTGATCTGCATTTTTTGGTCACAGGAGAAAGATTTCTGCTCAGAAACACCTATGGCATTGATATTCTCCCTTTATTTCTCAGCAAGTAGACTTTTGTTTTATTTCTGCAGCTCATGAATCTTCTCTGTGGGCACTTGGGTGGGAGAAAGGAGCTGGTAATGCCCTTCTGAGTAGCTGCAGAAAGAAATATGCTTTTGGAAGATGGACAGGTGTTACTGGGGCTCTGCCCACAGTCCCTGATGCTTTGTGCTCTTCCTCCTCCACAAAGGACAACTGTGAACAAAGTATGTGCTTTTCTGACAGGCTCTGTAGGTGATTACTGCAAATATTATGTTTTGTGCAAGAACATACTTTTTATTTCGAGAGGGTGGGAAGGATTTCAATGAATTGCTTGTGAGGCTTTAAGGCAGGGCATGTTCACAGTTTGTGCTATTCAAAATGGGAGACAATGAATTGCTCAAGATATGAAACTATGGATGTACTGATAGCTTCAAAGATTTTAAAGTAAATGATGAAAACTACATCAAATGAGATGTTATTAATAACCAAGGGTGGAAAATGCTTTGTTTGGAGAATAGTGTTGTGACGAATATAGCCCAAAGACAGAGAAAAATTTTGTTGGAGAAGTGGCAAAGCAGGCAGATGGGCTACGTTTTGTGAAGTGAAAGTGAATCCTCTGTGGTGTAGACAGGCTGAGCAGATGAGACTGCTGTACATTTTTTATGACACATTTAATTCAAATTCTACTTTTTTTTTTCTGTTTATGGCATCCAGAACTGGACCAAAGCCAAGGCCTCAGCAACAGTTAGCTAGGAATAAAATCTTGCTGCCTTTTCTTTTTTGGATTTTATTTTCCTTCGAAAGGACTTTTCCTTCCGTCTAGGACTTCCCATCTTGGCTTGTGGCAGGTGAGATGGACATGGTAGCAACCTTCACCGTTGGGTGTATATGGAGATGAAAAGACAAGACTAACTTTATACAAGTTCTGATGCTGCTTCCACTCTGAGGAATGAGGGGGTTAAAGTCTGAAAAAGAGTGATTTGAGAAGATGGATCAAATGACAGCCTTGCAAACTGCCCTGGAGCTGCCATGGAGACATGGGCTGTGCCCAACGCCATGGAAGGCAAAGGGTAGCCAAAGTGAAGCTATCACCATAGTGTCACTGAGGGGAAATGGCCCATGTGAGCAGTACACCGTGAAAGGCATAGGTGCCACAACTCAACATCACTTGGGTGTGCAAAGGATGGAGGAAGTCTCAGACAACAGTTGTAGGGAGAGGAGGCTGAGAAGAATGGAAGGAAAAGTCAATTGGAAAAGTCAATCGATGAGCCAGGTGAAGAATGAATCCAATATTCCCATGGCAGGCCGAGGCAGGCATCTGCGCTACTTTACCACTTGACACTGCATAAATCTGTTTCTGAAGATGTTGAATAACATGCATTAAAACACCAGTTGGCTTGGAGTAAAAAAAAGTTGTATCTCAACACATCTTTACTCAGAACACTTCAGACTGATCAGGCAAAAACGTGTAATAAAGAAGATCTGCCTCTGAAGCTCGTTTACATTATTGCTTGTCTACAATGAATCAGGGGTATTTCTAGTTTATCTGTTTATCCAAAGTTAGTTAATGTTTTATCATTCAAAGTATTTTGTAAATTGTGATGAACAGTGGAAAGGTTCTGAGGTGTTTCTAATTGTGGAATATTTTATTTTCTTTTTGTGTGATTTCCTACATACTTGCTAGATGCTTGTTGTGTCTAAAATAGAAGCACTGAAAGTTCCACTAAGCCTTTCTAGTTTTCTGTTTAAAAGAAAGGACTGATGTGTTAGCTGGCTGTGTTGGCAGGGCAGAAGTTGCCATTAAAACGGAATGTGAAAAATTAGTTTACCTTAGCTGTAGTTGCATGATGTTTAAGCAAACAGTGTCAAGCCACTCCAGCCAAGGGAAACTATCTGAAACATCTTTCATGGCTGCAAGAAGTGCTGTAAAAACAGCCAGCACGTGGCACAGCACCGCACTGCGCTGTGTGGGTAGCACCGCACACAGTTGCTCAAGCCAGAGGATTATCGCTCCTTGGGCCCATCACATCCTGCTGAGGCTGCAGAGGGGACCCACAAGATTAGCGCAGGGGTAGCTTTGTGCTCTGAGTTTTTTGGGGCTGGATGAAGTAGCGCTGGCAGAGCTGGGCACCCTCCCTGGCCGTCGTTGAGCACGCACTCAGCCATATTGGCTCTGAGTGTGGCCAGCCCAGGCCTCTGACACCCTGAGAGCCTGCAGCACCTTCAGACAGCCTCCAATGGCATTGAATCTGACAGGATAGACCTACGTAAAAGGTGTGATAGCTAAAAAGTAGTCAGCCAAACAAATCTGTGTTACGGCTTGCTTTCAAGGTCTCTCCTTTATGCTAAAGGTTTGCTAATTCTATGTGCAGACAGCGCGTCAAAGGCAACACGGAGGCCCGAGCAGGCACGCTGCCATCCTACTGTGCTTGTCTGACACTCTGGGCACTGTCGTGTCTGGAGGAGAACAAACACTGCTCTCCCCAGCAGGCATTATGTGGTCATCATCTTTATACAGTTCACAGTGCAGGAAGAGGTAACTACCAGCAGCCATGGGCCTTCCAAGGGAAGTTGCAGTGGAGTTGCTACAGTTTCTCTGACACTTAGGTTTTTGTGTTGTGAAATGCTTTTGTTATTTTTTTGTGAAATAAATTTTTCTCTAGCAGTGACTGTGTGGAGCATAATCAAAAGGGCTGCCTGTTCCTCCATGAGCTATGGACTCAGGCATTGTAAAGGCTACACTGGGTGCCATGTAGTAATAAATATCATGCAGAATACAATTGCAGTAGTCTCTTGCTTTCTGGCAATGTGCTTGAAATAAATATTTAGGGAATTTGATTTTGGAATGAAACACAGATGTTGTAGCCTTATCCTTTGTGCTAGGGCCAGCTCTGGACATAGGTAGGTTGGAATAACTTTCCAAATGGCTTCAAGTGTCAGAGGACTGTGGAATGAATAAAGAAAAGGAGCACAGGTTTCTGACATAGCATAAATACTGGCAGGAGTGTGCTCCACTGCTAGCAAGCAAGTATTTAACAGGAAGCCCCAGCAGTTCCTTCATGGGGTCCTGGGAAGAAGAATTTCCTGTCATATTTTTGTAAGCTGAGCTGGCTCACGTATAAGTGAAGACCCCAGGAGCATGCTTACCTTCTGTTTTTGGAATTTCAGTGGGAAACTTTGCACTTGCTTTGGTCTAAAACGGCTACGCGCAGGGCTGCTGACTCTCTGCTCTGGGGATACTGTGGCAAGTTATTACCACATTGCCACTTATGATTGGGTGCTTTTATCTTCCCGACATGTTCGCAGCAGTGCTGGGCAGCATGGTTCACAGATCACTCACATCTCATCTAATTCATCCTGACCCTGCTGTTGGGCTGCTCATGTCGCTTATTCCAGCTGCACCAGCCAAAGGCCACACAAGTGTGGTAGTGCTGCGCTGAGCTTGGACCTACCAACCCTGCACAGAAGGACACTTAGACATTTTTGTTTTCAGAATTGTCCCGTCTCCCTTTATTTTCTCTTTTCAAGATTAAAATCTATGTTTCAATGAAGTTACAGGTGGTATTTGGAATCATGGCAGTGTGAAGAAACGCTTGCAAGCAGAAGGCTGTTGGGCTGGGGTCTGAACCTAGCAGCACCCAGCAGCAATATGCTCTGAAATTAACCCTGCTGCTGCCTGCTCACCTATTGTCCCTCACACAGCATGCAAGCACCAGGCACTGAGGTTGTTTTCTGAGCAGCAATTACTTCAGCATAAAGTTCAATGCCATCTGGATTCTGTGCACTGTTCACCTCTCTCCGTGAATGATTGTTATTTTTTTTCCTACTAGGCTTTGGAATGCAGAAATGTGAAACAGTCCAGTTTTCATTGTGTTTGTTGCTCCTGAAATGAAAATGATTAAACAAAATGTTTCTAATACTAGCTGGATCCAGGGAAACATGAAATAAATTCAAGTGTAATATACTTTCTATTTTTGATGCACTGACCTTGAAGTTCTTTGCCAAAGAGTGTGGAATAAACAGATACTCTAAATCTTCTACATACTATTCTGTATTCATGTATATAATAACTTACACATTGATAAATAAATGAAGAGCAATGTGGCGGAAGGATGAAATTAAAACTGTCATATTTTGATTTTGAATCTAGGTTCAAAACTGGAGAAATAATTGGAAACAAAGGACAGGCAGTACTTTCAAAGCAATTAGATAAAACAGCAGCTTATGCCCTAGAATTCATTAAAGATCCAAGTGTTAAAGCAGTCTATTTCTCTTCATTCATTATACAGTGAAACTAGAGCAAATGTGTCTCGGTTAGGTGCCTGAAGCTAAGTGGGATAAAGATGGGCTTTAGGACATTCTTATGTACAAGAGAATGATGCAAATATTTGTTCTAACAGCATTCTAAGTTGAAACATCTATACTGCATGGACACTACCTTGTTCCAAAGACCTGCATATGTTTTGCTAAGCAAATCGGTTTTGTTGAGAAGCAGCACTGATGTGGTTTTATTGCTTCCAGTTTCGTATTCTAAGCTTGAGCATTTCTGTCATGCAGTATAAATAGACCACTAGCTCCTGTGTGCTGCTTCGATTCTTGAGATTTTAAAAGGTTTAAGACACGTTGCTTATGGGGAAAAAAAAAAGTAAATGAGTAGCACAGAATATCTGTTATCTTCCCAGTTATTTTATAGAAAGTACAACAGAGTTGTATTTTATGAAACTGTAGTGGAAAGGTAATAAAATAACAATTGTCTTTTTGCATGATAACTCCTCATTATCACTTGACATGGAAGTAATGTGTCCCTTGATAGAGCAGAGCTATCCATCTCATGCTGGCAGCATTTCACAAAAGCAGAGTTTTTAAAGCTTTCTACCATATCCAGTCTAGCTCATACTTCCACAGGCAGTATTTTGGCTAATTGATTGGACACAACAAGCAGCCACTTCCACTTGTTATCTAGAATTCTTGCATCAGTTTATTTACATGTTTCTGGGGAATAACAGAAACAGACACATCCTAATGATCATATTTTTACTGCTAATTTTTGGAAAGAATCAAATTCATCACTTCTGCCAATAGGTTGGGCTAGGACACTTGTCTGGAGGAAAAATATTTGTCTTTCATCATGCTTCAGACTGCTAAAAGCAATATTGAAGAATGAACTTTGATATTTTACTGTGTACTGGCACTCATATGGGAAAATTCTCCTCTTAAATCTCATGGATGTTTTGCCACTTGCAAACAGATAACAGAGCTGTGAAGCTTCAGAGAATCATAGGATGGCTTGGGTTGGAAGGAACCCAAAGGATCATCAAGTTTCAACCCTCTCTGGTGCAGGCAAGGCCACCAACCTCCAGATCTGGTGCTAGATCTGGTTGCCCAGGGCCCCATCTAACCTGGCCTTGAACACCTCCAGGGATGGAGCACACGCAACCTCTCTGGGCAGCCTGTGCCAGCACCTCACCACTCAGTAAAGAACTTCCCCCTGACATTCGATCTAAACCTTCCTTCCTTCAGATTAAAACCATTCCCCCTTGTCCTATCACTATCTGCCCTTGTAAAAAGTTGATTTCCCTCCTGTTCGTAATCTCCCTTTAAATACTGGAAGGCTGCAATGAGGTCTCCCTTCAAGCTTCTCTTCTCCAGGCTGAACAAGGCCAGCTCCCTCAGCCTGTCCTCGTAGGGAAGGCGCTCCAGCCCTCATCTTTTTGTATAAAAATAGTTCCTAGTTCTTAAGCCCTGCAGAGAAATAAATACCTAGCTGGAAACCACATCTGCATTCTTCTGCAGACTCTCAGCTACTACTGAGTTTATAAATGTAAAGCCAATACTTCTCTACTTTTGACTTTTAGCTCCGTTGTGGCAGGACGGTTGCTGATATCTTGCTGCCAAATTTGTCCTCCATCGCTGTAGGCACTTAGTTGAGCTGGTCAGCCTGTGAGGGCAGACAGTTAATGGAGACAGGGCCATGAACATACACATGCACACGTGCATGCACATACGATTGTCCAAAAAACTGGTCAACTAGTCTTCCCGTAGGAGGTGCTTCTTTCTCCACCAGCCATAGTGGGATAATCTCAGGAGATGATACATCCATTTTAAGTGCTTTGGTTAGCTGTCCAAAAATAAGCTGCCTTATAAGACAACTTCTTCGTTCTTTTGGTATATTAAATGCAAAATATGTTTCTCCTCCAAGATATTGAAAATCCTAACCTAAATAATTCAAAATGCAGAGTGTAATTTAGGTGCAGGACATTGACTTTCTTTCCTACCCCCACTAATGACCACTTCACCTGGCAGTAGAATATTTTTGAAAGCAGGATGATTGCAGAACAAACAGGGCTAGATACACAACTATCATCTTGGGATTTACAAAAATCCAGTAGTCTGTACCTCTGTCCTCTTGGCACATGGCCACATTCAGTTTTCAGAAACAAATGGTGTTCAAATGATGTCAATCTATAGAGTATATACACACACAAAGTAAACTACAGGGATGCTTTAATTGTCAAACAGTAACTCTTTGTATAGACAGGAAGTTTTTAGATAATATTAAGTTTAATAGAAATCCAAACAACCTTAATCCTTTCTTGTAGGTATGCTTTACACAACTCATGCATTAACGTTTAATTAGTGATTTTAATGACTTTCCTATTTCTTGACATACGTTGTGAGTCACACTGGAACCCAGAAAAGACTACTAAGTTGCTCCAAAATGTTCTGAAATGGATATAGGACACATCTCTCAGTCACTAACAACTATTTTTTTTTTTTCACTGGGTGATTCAACGTCTCCTGAACAACTGTGGCAGGATAAACTACTGCTCTGAAACTGGTCCCTCTGGAGTCATCTTTCTTCATTGATGGACTTTTTTTCTAGGGAGGAGAAAAAAATGGATAGATGCCAGGATTATTTACAAGCAGTTTAATCCCCCTAACAACTCTCCCAACCCATTAATCTGGTTCAGAATATGAAGGATACTCAATTATTCAATGAAAAGGTTAATTCTGTGGTAAATATGCATAGTCAGTAATGAAGTGTATTTCCCCTGGGTATTTTTTTAAAAGGTGGCAGGCTGACAGATACCACATCCTTTTTGTATATGTTTTCTGAGGTTTTTGTTTGTGATAAAGCTTATGCTTATTCTCAAAACGCAGCTCTTGGCTTCATTGCTTTACTGAAGTTGTAACTGAGCGACAGTGAAGTAAGTCAGCCATGAAAATGCATGTGTAGCCAAACCAAGGAAACAATTCCCACAGCATTTCTGTGTATCTGTGAGTGCCCTGCTCCATGGGAATTATCATGGAGCAGCTCACCTAACTTTGCTAAGTCCAGGCTTACATCCGTCCTCCTATCTGTCCATCTGTCTCATTGCTTTCATTATCAGTTTTTCTGCTGTACATTTCTTGGTATTTTGCACATAACCACCAATACACATTACTATGAATGCACAGGAGCTTAAAACTACTCCTCTATTGATGTATTTGGCTTTAGTGCTTGGAGGCAAGAAGTCTTTTTTCTTCAGTGGTGGCTGGAGGTTTTTTCCATTTAACAAAACCTTTTGCAGAAAAGCCAGGACTGTAAATTGGTTGATGACTTCACTAAAGATAGCCTCTACCTTTAACCAACATTATTTCCAGTAATGACTTGACTCGAGACTTAATTTTGTGTGAGTCAATGCAAATGTTTCATATTATTTCTTTGGAGAGGTCACTTGCATGTAGCATTGCGGGATGAAGTCTCCAACACAGAGGGGATCCACCTCACTTCTCCACTGGAGAGAAGTGCAACACTGAGTGCTTTCAAAGCCCACAGCAGGGACCTTGCAGAAACCAGCTCAGACTGTCAGAGCACTGCTTCGATTTGCAAGCGTTGCTCCTTTTGCTGTGCCCAGAGGGCACAAGGTGGCCTGTGGGAGCAGCCACCTTTCAAGCATTTACAGCCAGAGGCCACACATCCATGGACTTTACTCCAGGCTATGGGGGCTCAAGCAGCTCCCCAGTTGCTGCCCCTTCTTGGTGGCCCTTGGCTGCTCCTCCTTCCTTCCCTCCTCAGTAGCACAGTTGTCGTGCACATGTTTTGCTGGCTTGGGGTTAACCCCACTGTGGAATCACTTAGGTAAAAAAGAAGGTGTTGAAAAATGAGCTGTTTTGAATGCAGTCTGCTTCCTGAAACTGTGGCCTGAAAGCTGAACTGTGCTTTGGATCAGCTTCCCCCTGATTAGGAAGGTCATCATTCTAGTAGGAGATGGCTTTGGCCAGCTGTGTCCAAGGTGTGAATAAACCTTGTAGACAGAGGGAGGTGAGAGGAGTTTATCCAGAAGCAAATAGTTAAATTTAGCATCTTGGCTGAACTGTGTTCACAGGGATTGTCCAGAGACAAGAAGGACAGATTTAAAGAGGAATGCGTTGTCAGGTAGTTTTGCATTACAGTTAAATGTTACATGTCTCTAATTCATCTCTTTAAAGGCAAGGACAATGAGAGTGTGCATTAAAGGAGCCCAAAATACTTTTAAAGGTAGAGGGCTCAAAAATGACATAAAGAAGTCTGGTGGAGGTGATCTAATGTATAGACAGAAATAAGTGTGGTTTTGTTTCTCTTTACTGACATTTAAAGCTTTTGTAACTGTTGTCTGTGTTTGGATTGTGTAAGTACACTTCTTATTTTTCGCTACGTCTTAGGTTTGTGTTAACACCGATTTCTAAGTGATAAACACCTTTATTGATTCATCCTCATTTTTTAAAACTGGGCTCCTGGGCCACTTGCATGCTGCCCAATGCTTCTACATGATTTTTAAGCACAAAATGAAAGGCGATGTTCCTCCACTGAGCTGCATGGGAGCTGTGCAGAGATCTGTGTACTACAGATGTCTGACACGGTGCTTCCCAGAGCAGGACACTGGGAAGAGCGGCCAAAGCCCAGAGGCTCCCACAGCTGAGATGCATGGCTCTGAAAAGTAGACCTTGCTCCCCCACCTGCTCTCCTGAGGCCCTATGGAATGAGGGCAAATCTGTAATGCTGCCTCTGAATGCCAGTGTGACAGGGACAAGCAGGATCTGGAGTTAGCGGGAATGAACATGAGCCCTTTATTCTTCCCAGAAATCCATCAGACGGAAGAAAAGGAATATGGAAAAGAGGTTTGTAAGTAATTCAATCTATTCCTCATTCCATGGGTCAGGAAAGTTCAGTGGTGTAAGCAGCCTTTTTAGAGTGCCTTCATTTAAGTAACACCTCATTTGATGCCTTAACTTTTAGAAATATTTGCTTTGAGAGCTGTTCTCCAAGACTCGAGACTTGAGTTTCATCTGTTGTACACTGACAAACTGAGATGCTTTTAATACTCATTAAATTCCCATACAAAGAGAAACAGTGCAATTAGACAGTCATGTCAAAATGTGGGTGACTTTTCTTACTTCCTGTGGAATCTTTCAGTGGGAAAATATCTTTCTCACAGTGTTTTAAGGATATTAACTGCCTTTGTTGTGGAGGGAAGAACGTTTTTATATGTGGTTGATTTTTATTCTCCTATTGTATTCTTATCATTCCTGAATGTTTATATTGCAGTGATGCCCAAAGACTCCAAGCAAATCAAAGACACTGTTGCACTAGGGAAAAAAGGGGAGGGGAGGGGAGAGGGGCAGCCTGTGTCCTGAAAAGCTGGTGAAAATTTTTGTTTGCTCTTTTTCATCTTATGGAAAAATAGGTCTTTGAGAGCTCAGCTTTGGTGCTGCTAATAAGTGCAGTAAGGAGAACTTGCAGGCAAAGCCCTGCAAACTACAATGAGCTGTGTTATGTATTGCCCCTCAGCTGTGGGACAGACCAGAAAGACCAAAAATACAAGGAGAAATAGAATTTCCTGTAGATCTACAGCTAATAAAAATGCCAAGATATTGTAACAGCTATGTAGTGAGTAGGTACCTAGAAGGGGAGATAAACTGTCAGAGGTATTTAAATGCATGATATTATTGTTGGTTTTTTTGGTCAGTGAAAACTGTGCAGCACTACATTGGACTCCATTTTACAATTAGGCAGAGGTCAAAGGAATTACGTTGGTGGAACACAGCAAGATGTGGTTCACAGACCAAAGGAGAAATACTTGGAAATACAGAAAGAGGAATAAAGTTAGAAAGGCTGTGCATCTGGAATTACTCTCTTTAATGGGTGGCTTGCTGTGCCGTCTGAATTCTCTCACTTCTTAGGGGAACTCACAGATGGACATATACATGGAAGTGGTGCTGCTGCATAAGAGATTAAAAGAGCCTCACAACTGCTGCAATGGAAATCACCATTGTAATGCATCAAAGCTTTACTTTGATGAGAGGAAATTGCTCTCTTTGCAGACCCAGACTGAAACACGAAATTGCTATCTTCCTTTTGCTTAGAAGACATCAGAAAGAAGAACTCCCTTAAATAGATTTTAGATTCTGGCAATAGAACACTTAAAGAAATGGAAGCTTAACTTAAATCAGCAGGAACAAAGATGAACCAAAAAAAAAAAATGTGTTTTTTTGGCTGTGGGGAAAGTTTTGTGAAGTACTGGACTGTTGGATCATGGTGCATCAAAAAGTACGGTAGTGGAGAAATAACATGCTCATCAAGCAGTGCTCAGCTGGAAACTATTTGCAGTTCACAGACACTAGCCGTGTCTTCACAGATAACCCTGTATCCCATTTCAGCTGCCAGGTTTCCAAAGGCCAGGATCAGATCTGAGGGATCACTAAAAAAAGACTGGTTCAGCCTCTCACCTCAGTGCTTGATGCTTGGGAAAGTTAAACTAAACTACATGCTGCCTAGTTCATTGGTTTTCCCCATTTATAAAGAGGAATCAATTGCCCTGCCAATTAATACTTGTACTAACAATTATGAGGCCAATGCAATAAGAAGATGAAGACGTGAATAAAGCAACACTTAGTTACTCCTCTCCTGAGGTACAGCTTATAGCCATACTCTGTCTTCCTCTCTGCTTCTTGTGGAGGTGTCAGTTTGGCTATTCATACAGAAGAACCAGAGCATGGTGCCCCTGGCCAGCATGCGTGGCCCTGACAGTCCAGCTGCTCCACACACTGCCCCACAAGCTGCCCTGCACATCTCCAGTCTTCCTGCTCAGCTGCCTCAGCTGCCCAGCTCACGTGCTTTAGCGGCATCTTTGTCCGACTACTTCAGCTTTTCAGAAAAACTCCCTGTAGCATTGAGTCTCTTTTCTTCCCTCTGAAGACTCATTTTTTTTTAAGTTTTAGTCTGTGGACTCAAGGCAAGGGGCTTTTCCTAGAAAAGGGAACAGTTTATGCAGGGCATACCTCTGCACCTGCTGGTGCCCACGTTTCTGACTGGCTGCTTCCCTCTGCTCTGAGATGCACCTCCTTGCTTTTCATTCACTAAAATGCACCCCAGCCTCATCTCAGCAGCTTTAGTTAAAAAGGCAAGCTTTGGGGCTGGCTGTTGGCTCCTTTCAGTCATCTCTCTGTCTCCGCCAGATGTTGATGGAGAGGTCATTTTGCCTCCGAGGCAAGCTGGTGGGGAAAGGTAAGAGTATGAGAAGGGCTCTTTTAGCCCCACACAGACTTTTTACTGAAGCTATATGGAGCCTAGAAAGTTTTAAAAGTTTGAAAAATAATTAAGCATTTATCTAGAAAGGAGCCCATTTGCTTGAGAATATTATCTTGATTCAGAGTATAAAGTCACGAGCTAAGATTCACAAATGGAGATAAGGATAGTTCAGACAAAACAGCTGTGCATGGCCTGAAGCAGCATAAAATTCCATCCAGTCATTTTACTCAGATTAAATCTATACAAAACAAACTTTACAAACATGCATGCAACCACAACATTACTACCAGCTTGGCTAGAAATGGTTTCTGTCCCTTGGAGAATTAGCAGAGGAAGTTTCTGTGGGATCAGCAGCTGATGTAGCTGGGATTGTAAAGCACAGGGAAAACATCGATGGTGGTGGTGGAAATACAGCAGCATGTCCAGACCAAAAATGAGGACCACCAGGTTTGCTGATCACAGAGCCTGGGAGAGTTGGATTTTGTTTAAATATAAAAACATGGGAAATTTAGAAAGGGACTGGTTTGGCTGGAGTGGCTAAACCCAAAGCCCCATTACGCTGAACCACAAATGGCTGGGATATCAGCTATTTTATGGCTGCCCCAGGCATATCAGCTGCTGTATCCCTTTTCACTGTAGTGTTGCCACAATAGTTCAAAGGTTGTCCTTGTAGTCAGAGGAGCAGCAGCATAGTGAATATATGGATATTTATCTAAATTTCAGTTTTCTCAGCCATGGCTTAGCTCTAGTACTGGCAAAAACCAAGCAGTTGGAGACATCAGTTAAAAGGACGTGGTTTATTTATGTTACTTCGACTATCGGGATACTTGGAACAGGAAGGTTAAAAACTCCAGGCTTTAGGAAACTTAAGTTTCCTAAAAAGCCAGGAACACAGGAACATGCAGTCCTATTTTAAGATAAAGGGGGTAAAGACTCTCTGGAGAAGAGAGGTTTTTTTCAAGTTGTTGAAGTATTAGAAGTTGCTGTGCTGCAGAGAGATAACTGTAATGCAATGACTTCTCTATGTATATTTATTCTGACAGCACTGGGCAGCCTGTTCCTGTCACAGTCTCCATTAAGCATAAACTTGGGGCATTTCAACTTTACCAACCTTTGCAAATGTACTGAATTTCCCACTGTTAATGGTGTTTTGTTTCGTTTTGCTTTGCTTTGATTTCCTGTCTGAAAGTCTCAGCCCTGTCAATCAGGTTTTTTTAGTGTCCTTCCAGACCTGGATTTTAAAAGCAATCACAATTCTAACCCCTACCTTATATCCAAGTAAATTGCACACGGAGTGCTCAAAAATGGCAGAAAATAAAAGCAACACTTCTATTATGCTTTTTAAAGAAACACGAATTTTAAAGCTAATCTCTGGATTATTCTGGGCATGACTCATGATTTCTGTGTGTTTGGATTTAGCTATAAAACAAGCTGATTTATTGCTGTCTCTGAGTCTGTGTATTGACACTAGGCTTGATCCGGGCCAGCTGGCTACGTCATGGCGGGAGCAGCACACATGACTGTAAACACATGCTGAGCTCCTCGTTGTGCTCCCCTAGACTATAGATATTCTGGTGATGCATTTTGCATGGGTGTCAAAGTAAAAATAACACTTAATGCACCCTCTCGCCACAGGCATCTGTGTGAAGTACACCCGCAGTTGTATCTGTGCAACTTGGGAACCCCTTGCTCAGAGACGTGGCTGAAGGGACAGCCTCCCCTCCTTGCCCAGCCTGTGCCATGTGGGCCAACACCTCCCATGGGGCAGGAGCTGTGCTGCTCTATTGGGTTGCTCCCTCATTCCCACTTGAGCCCAGGCTGTCTTAGCCCACACCAGGCTGGCCTCTGTCCCCTCGGACTGTAGGCCTTCCTCCCTGGAGAGCCACAGCAGGAGGGCATGGACACAGGAGTCACGCACACACTGCTTCCTGCCCACGCATCCTCGTGGTGCGCGCCTGCTCCTCTCTTATTTTAGAGTGAAGCATGTCTGTTTTCCCTGGGTAAAAAGTCACTGCTTAGACATTAGCTACTGTCCCTCGGAAGCTGTTTGTGCCAAAAAAAATTTCCTCCATAAACATTAGCATCTGCTGGCCCCAGGAGCCAAGTCCTTCCTCTGTCTGTGGTCCCAGAGGAGCAGGACAATTGTCCTGCAGTGCCCTGCTGAAGAAGCAGGCCATGCTGCCCTCAGCGCCCCAGGGCCAGGGGCCTTGCATCAGAATGCCTGGGGTTTGGTCAACCAAAATAAAATGAGCCAGAAAGAAAGCTCTTGCTGTGTCCAGAAAGAAAGCTCTTGCTGTGTCCATGCTTAGTGCAGCAGCCCGCCTTGCTACTGCTCACACCAGCTGTGAGCGGTTGCTGCAGCCTCGGTCTATGTTTGCACTGGGACTGTGGATCACTGCTAGAAGCAGGGCATGTGCCTGGCCTTGTGTCCTTCGGGTGTCACCAGACTCATGTTTAGAAGTCGCAGCAGGGCAAAATGTCTGCTCATTCTGGGAACTGAGGAAGAAAATAGCATTGCTGTAAATGCATTTTTTTCAAGCTTTAATACAAGTTATGTTGGCATATGCCAATAAATTCTTGGAAAGCTCAGTTCAGATCTCCTTTGTTTAGTCTAGAAATAAACTGTTCATGGATGGGGACCCAGAGCATATGGATCAAAAACCTTAACAGATAGTCCTATGCTGTAAATACCAAGGGTGATAACAATTCCTAAAGTAAATGTGCAATTTCACAAGGCAGGTGGTGGAGCGAGGCAGAGACCTGCAGACCTGTAGTGCCAGTTGAAACCAACAGGAGGTACAAAGTGCAGATGTCCCCTTGGCATGCAGTCTGGGTGGCCCTCTATGAAGAGAAAGTGGACCCCCTGGCACCTCTTCTTCAAGGTCTCAACAAAAAGGTAGGTGGCAGAGTCCCAGCTTCTTCACCGCCCGGTATTTTCTTCTTTGAGCAGGCGCCTGGCTGGGTCAGCCTAGCGTGGCCACTGGCAAGATATGTTTCAGCTAACTCCTACAAGAGTATTGGCATTCTTTGCTGCAGAAAATTGGAAATCAAGGGTCTAGTGAAATGAAACTTGCAATGGATACCCTTCACTGTCCTTCAGATTTGAGAAAAGATTCAGGTGAATTTCTCAGTGAAAGAATCTGAGCTGAGTTGACTGTCTTCAGTGTCACTGCTGGTGCTGCTTGGGTGATGTACTAAAATAACTGTTACTTCTGGCTGTAGTTTGGACATTGGGCTGATGCTTTCACAGTGGGCTGGGATAGGGCTGCTGTGGCAAACACAGCCTCTTTTACACCTTGGCAGCTGTGGGTGGTGGCAGTGGCTACAACTTCAGTGCTGAACTGTGACCACGGACAGAGTCAGCCAAGAGAATCATGAGAGAGAGTCTCTGCAAGCCCGCCTGAATAATTCCGTAGTACTAACACAAAGGCAGAAAACCCATGTAACGTTTGGTCTAGCAGCTCTGTATACTTCAGGAAGTTCTCTCACAGTCTTCCAATATGTTTAATGTTGTACTTTTAAATACTCCGTGACCTCACTTGCCCTATTTGTGTGAGCAAACACTCAGGGATTCTTCCATTTCCAGGACGATTCAGATAGCTCAAGATTCACAGAGCAATTCATGGCCTTTAATTTTAAATACATTACGAAATGCTATTTTGCTGAAACACAACAAAATCTTTATTCATAAAAGAATGACTGAATGCTGTTGGTCCAATGCCAATTTTCTGTCCTTTAAAAAGGCTTATTCTCCACCCTTTCAGGCTCTGAGTACGGTTTGTGAACTGTGTTTTTCCTGATTTATTGTTCCCTATGATTCCTATACAGGAATGTTTTTGCTTCGGAGGGACATAATTGTGCATTGGAAAGCCTGGTTCTCCCAAGGAAGAACTCTGGAGGAGAGAACAGTCACCTGGCATTAGAAACATTAAGAACAAGAATAAGTGACGTGTCTTGAGACTTTTGAGAGTTGGAAAGTGACCAGCTGTGGACAGAGGGACTGTGCGAACATGAACATCAACCCATGTTCTTTTTTATTGCTTTTAGGGGAAGATGTGCTAATGTTTGCAAATACAAAAGAAAATACACTTCTGTCTGAAGTGAAAGGATCTCAGGAGTGACAGAGCAAGCTGGATTTATTTTGGAGTGCTCTGTTTCTTTTCAATTACTAAATTTCAGAGATCTATACCAAATGAAAAAGTACATAATAAAAATCAAAAATAAAAAGGTGAACAGGAGTTTGTTTACAAATTCAAAGAGAGCATGGGAGATTTGACTAAACATTTTGAAGGAGGGAAAATGATAGAACAGAGAAAGGCAGAAAGTTTCAAAGAGAGAGAAAAGCTTTTCAGGACTACTTCAAGCACTACTTGGACCCTAAACAAAGACTTGACGGAGGACATTTGATTAAGGTTTCTTTTGTAGAGGCACGAAGCCTTCAGCTGGAAAGCTTTTCCTGGATGTTGGGTCCCCTGTGAGCCCTGCAAAGCGTGATTGTTTTTTCTTACTAACTCAAATTAAGTTTCCAACCTTGAAACAGTGAGCTAGCCTGGGAGGTCAAAAGAAGTAACATTAATGTTTCACAGTACTTGTACTGCAGCTAAGTAAGGGGAGGAAAGGGAATAAGGAGCATTAAACGTACATGACAGTAAGGAAAGAACACATGTGCTGATGTCTTGGACACCTTTTCTTCCCATCTCCACATGGTGCGTGTATCTGTGCAGGAGCAATATGCTGGCCCTGTGCACAGCTGCAGAGTGTGCCTCCAGCCCCAGCCGTGGGCTCCCAGCTGTGCTGTGACAAGGCAAGGTGAATGCATGTGGCCATGCCATGCAATAGGATTATTTTGGCAAAGAGTAGCAGTCTGATACTTCTCCTGATTGTCCTGTGCAATTTGAAGAGGACTACCTGAAACCTCACAGCTCAGCTTGCACTTTTTTTCTAAGCAAAGTTTGTGTTTGTCTGCCTGATCGCTGGATATGGTGTGCCTTAACCTATGCTGGCTCAAATCATTGCAACTTTGGATCAGCCAGTTCAGTTCACAGCTGTCTTCAGACACTAAATACTGTTCTCTAGACCTCAGTATCTCTGTACATGCCCTTACCTCAGGCAGGAGCAGAATCTACAGAAATAGAAACATCAACAGTCTGACACTTTAAGACAGACTTTTGTTTCAATAATTGCAATTTAAATTCAGGCTCACTTTGGATTCTGGTATTGTTCCTTGCTGAGTTTCTCCCATTTAGGGAAGAAAAATTTTGCCAAAAATCTCTACTTCGTAAAGAACAATACTTTAATTTGGCCCATTCTGATCAACTCTTCACTGTTCCAAAATCTCTTTCCTACTTCTTTCACTTCTGCACATAATTCTATTTCTGTTTGCCACTTCCATTGCTCTGTTTAGCCTTTCTCTGCCATGCATCCTTATCTGGGAGCTATTCTTATGTAAAAGCAGTATGAAACAGGTAGGAAATTCCTATCGAGGTGACATTAGTAGCTGTTTTTAAACTTGGTTCATCTGATGCATGAAATATTGCACCTGGTTTTTACAACAGCTGAAAACGAGAAACATGATGAGGTAGAAAAAAGCTAAATGCGCTAACTCACAGCGGTGCTAGGATAGCAGACGCTATTTGTGTGTCGCTGCTGCTTCCTAATAACAGCATCCTTATAATAGTCTCTCTAGGAAAGATGGGCAGAGGCTGGATATCTACAGTCTTACGACTACAAAACAATCACAAACAATTACCAGAAAGACCTGGCAAATTTTTTTTCAACTTTGTGAAAGTCCATGTTGTGTTTTTTTCCTTCCTGGAAGCTATCAGATATTTTTTACATCAGCGTGACAGATGGCAAAATTTTCCGCTTAAACTGGTATCTGTTTAAATAAACCAAACAAAATGGAATGATCTCTTCTTCAAAAATGTTAAACAGAATGCATTATGCAAGAAAATCTTGGTGAGGTTTTCATTTGCTGGAAGCCTTATTTGTGAGTATTTCTCATTCATAAATATTTGACTAAGAGTTGAATGCTGTGAAAACCACTTGCTCCTGTCTTACAAGCTAATGAAAAAACAGTGAGGATTTGGTGAAAGAAAATTAATGTTAGCTACAGAGGGCTTGGCTTTCCAGTTCTCTACCTTATGCAATTTTCTGCATTACTGCAAAAAATGATGTAAACTGCTATTCTCAATGGCATTACAGTATGCAAACTGAGCTCTGGTGACTTAGCACATGGTGATCCAGAATAACACCAGAAGAGTATGCAGGTATTTACTGGTTTGTAAACAAGGCTGACAGTTTAGTCTTCACATGGTGTCTAGACAGCAGCAATTAGCAGTAATTAGTAAGTGCATCTGTTGTCTGCTGAGTCAGTGTAGCTCACATGCCATGGAAGTAAGGGATCAAAGAGTTTTACTCCCATGCTCTCCATAATAGAGCATTGCCTTCAGTACCCATGTTTGGAGTGCCTGCTCTGCTCTAAAGTTCTGTTTTGTAATCTCATTTCCCTGCTCAGAAAGTGTAGTGGCAAACAAAAGTGATGTATCAATATCAAACAATTTGATATTAAGTCCTGAAGTGGGTTGCTGGCATGTAAGCAAAATGCCACTTCTAAAGATCCAACTCAGTAGGTCAGAGCTTCACAGAACACACTCCAAGGAATAAATTCAGATGATACCTCTTTCAGGTACTTGCCACCTGCCCTTACTGGGCTGGACTTGGCATGCTGTTGTGCCATGAGGTGGATGCTGGCTCTGTGCCTCAGCCACAGTCACACACTGTGGTGTCCCAGGGGAGCGGGTAAGTGAGAATTGGCTGTAGGATGCACTGTGTCAGAAGCAATGCAATTTTACAGGGCTCTGCTATAATCCTGCCACCTCAGCTTCCTTGTTAACTTGAGAGCAGTCCTGTGTGTGGCTGTCTTAAGTGCAAGGCCACTGCTAAGCTGTGGAAAATGTTGTTGCCTACAGTTCACACAAAGAGAGAGGAAGAACGTGAAAAAGAAACTTTTTCCTCAATTAGCTTTCAAATGTCTGTACATGTCTACACACCCCCACAGATAATACTGCCAGCACCTCACATACTCTTGAAAGGCTACTTGTAATATAGCTGCTGCCAACCATAACATGTAGCTGGAATATTAAAGCAACCTTAGTCATGCAGACTGTCAGCCATGTGGCATACAGCTGTGTGACCGTGGTGGAAGGGTTGATTTTCCTGGCACCGATGCCTCTGTCGGCACTGCCTTCCCTATCATGCAGAAAAGCTTAAGCCAGGAGCTTGTGCTTCCAGGAGATCCCAGGACATCTGAGTATTGTTGACCCTAGCAAGTAACATTTCTGTCATTCCTTTGAGGCAGAAGAGCAGAATGTTTTAAAAAAGCAAACTTTTTTGTGTTCAATAGTCATGGTCATTCACAAACAACCAGAACTTTGCTTTGCAGTAGATATTCTGTCCACTAGACTACAGAATGATTTGTTTCTCTCTCTCCATCTATATCAGGCCTTGTTAATAAATCTTGCAAGGAAGATAGAAGAGTGTGACTGTCCCAGGATTGCCCTGAGGCCGGTGCTGTGGCTGTGCTCCAGAATGAGGAGCATTGCATTTTTTTTGCAATTTTTTTTGCACAGAGAGATTTTGTCTCTCTGGGTTTCTACCACTTTGCAGCTGTTTAATGAGGAGTGTTTGGTGGGATTTTCAGCAAAAACTTCAGCTAGCTGTATGTCTTCTCTGACATATTACTAGTGGCCCAAGACATTTTTCTGGGGCTTGGTAACAGGACTTTTCTGAGAATCAAGGACACAGAGTGGCCAAGAGTTGGAGTGGGCTCCTTGCAGGGGGCTTCATCTTTTGAGAAGATTGATTGGTGGAAAAGCCAGAGAGCTGTTGTGCTAATCACAAGCCTACTTTTAAAAGCAGAAGGAGGTACAGGAAAAAGAGAAAATTGGGTGAGATTCTGCCATACGATAAAGAGCTGTTTCATTGTGAGTGGTTTGATGAGTCACTTTAATCAGCCCCAGGGACTGTGGTTTCTGAAGCAATTGCAGTCTGTAACGTAAATCAGCATTTAGCATCTCAGTTCACAGGCCTCCACTGCATTGAATCCACAACAAATTTTGGATCCAAACTACAACACTCATTCAGGGATTCCTGAAGTGTCCAGAATGGATTAGCTGCTCTTCAAATGGAAAACAACTGAAGTTTGTCTTTTGTTCATCTTACAGACTGAAAGAGCAGAGAGCCAACCTGCAATATATTAATGCATTCATTCCACAAAAAAAGAAGCTTTCTATGGTACACAAACTACAATTTCCTAGATGATTTAATGATAAGGTTAATCCAGGATGCAGAACGGCAATCCAGTCTCTAACTGAGACATGGGTCATGTGAAACATGGGTCAGTCTCCCAGTCTGACATAGATTAAAAACCACTTATCCAGATCTTTGTTGCCACATGAATATCTAAAACCATTTTTGCATCCAGAAATATCACCAGATTGTGAAATCTCCTGAAGAATAAATAAACATCTTTCCGCGGTCAAAGCAGAAACAGTCCTCACAAGGAAGTTCTCTTAACTTTATCCTTTTCCTTCATCTCATGTGCACAATGACCTAAATCAGAAAAGGTTCTCAATGGAGTTGTTGTGTTTTGACTTACATTCACTCAGTGAACGTGAGAAAAGTCCATGTTTTTCACACTGAGAAAGCTAGTCAAGTGAACTTACAATATAAAATTGGACAAGTCATTTTTACCCAAGACTCAGGGGTTCAGATACAAATGAAAGGGAAGCAGATAATTAGTTTGCTATGATAAACCTTCCATTTCCTATTTAAAGAGGCAAACACTATCGAGAAGTGCTTGATCTAAAATAATGATTGCAATTTTTATTTCCTGCAACTCCTTGGAAAATTTATATAAAACTTGTAAGTAAATTCTGTGCAGAATGAATTGCTCAAGTGGTAAACATGAAAAAACCCATAAAAATTAGAATTGGAAAGGCATTCTTCAGTATTTTTTCAAATAATTGACATGAAAATATCCATAGACTGGAGAACATTATTTTGAGATATGTGAAACCTGCTGTATAGTTGGTTTAGTATTTCTAGCTCTTCGGAGAATAATAAGCGATGATGACTCTCTTAACATCTGAAATTTATCCTTATTGGGGGATTTTCCTCTGAATGCAGTTTTGGCAGATTCCCCATTTCCCTTACTGTTCCTTTTTTCAAACATGATGTATACTCAAAAGCGTCTAATAACTTCTGAAGGAAAGACATTCTTGTAACTGACACCTTTTCTAAGCAACTAGAAGCATCTTTTCTTAAGCATGGAGAAAGACAGTTAATCCCACTTTTGGAATTCTTTTTGTTACTTTTTTGTTCATTTGTTTGGGATGACGTGGGTTTTTTTGTTTTGTTTTGTTTTTTCCTCTGTGTTACTCTTTATTTCAAGCAGTGGGGTGCAGCTCCTTGCTTCTCCTAATTTGGTGCCTTGGGAGACAGCTGGATTTGCGCATGCAAAGGCTTAAACCCTGGCTTTGTATTAGCTGATGAATACAACTCTGGTTGCTGGCGAGATTCAGTTCATACTGATCTTGTCCACAAAAGTATTCTTGGGGCCCGTTTTTGGCTAGATGTCGATGATGTTTTTTAGCATACATACATATATTTTACCACTCCCTTCTGAATAAAATTGACCTCGTATCTCAATGACCTGGCGTGCTTCAGTCTGATTCCTTCCTTCCTTCAGCACCAACAGCATCTCTATTTGTTATTCCATACCACATGCTAGCACTCTGAACACTTTAAAATCTTAATGTGATGCAAAACAAGTGGACAGCCTAAATGGCTCCTTTGTGGCACCCTGCTTTCTAAAGGCTAATGAGAGGGTTGATGCTTGCAGCCCATTGGACACAGGTGCAGCTGGAAGAGGTATCCCTAGCCCACAGTGACGTGGGCTGGCCAACATCACCGCATCCTGAGTGGGTTATCTGGCTGTGGTTTGTGGTGGCTGTTTTTCTGAGGACTTCAGGCTTCCAATAACTTATAAAAATTCTCTGACCATTATGAGAAGATTTATTCTTTCACTGAGTTATTTTCATTGTTTAGCTTTATGAAACTAATCTTTCTCAGATGGAGGGGAGCCCAAATCTTATCATGCCATAAAAGTACAGTAATTGTTTCTACAGCCTATTGAAGTTAGCATTTCGGTATGCAGATACATCACTGCTTGCAGTCTCTATCAATTTATGTTTCCCAAGTGCATCACACTGTTGCTGGAAGGCAGAAAAGAGAGAAGAGATGTACGGGGGCATTAATTTCTAAACAAGGCCCTATCTGCAGGACTGTAAAATGTGCATGATATTGATCTTTGATTTACACCAGCTCCCAGCGCAATTTGTTTTCTCCAGAAGCAATAAGCAGGATGGTTTTTAATTGTTTTTCCTTGGAAATCTGCAGCAAAACTCCATATTCCAAGCCAACACTTTCCCTCAAATTTGATATGCATTGTAGAAAAACAAACAAACATGGTGATGGGGGCTAGCTTGAGGGCTTTTGATCATAGGCCATTTCACGGTTCTGACATATCATATTTGGCAGTCCTTGGAAATTTCAGAAAAGATTTATCGGGTCTGTTTACATGCTACTGTACAGATAGGGTGAAGAAAATCCACTGCTTAACTGACATCAGGAATGATCACTGAGCCTAAGGGAGAAGTAAACTGGTACAGCTACAAAGTTCTCACTCTACAGTTTCCTTATAGCCTCGTGTAGCTGATTGTTACACAGAGGCACTGAGAGAGCCTGAGACCTAGCTTTCATGGATTGATGTTTTATTGCTTCATTTATATATAAAAAAAGGAAAATACGACTGTAAGTTTAATATTCTTGTGAAGAAAATAAGATGAAAAGCCCAAACATTTCTACCTCCATGGAAGATCTGTGTTTTATGTGTTCTTGCTTTCTCTGTCACTTACCTATAGCAGCACTTCCTTCAGCTCCAAGGTTTACATGAGAGTGGTAAGGAAATAACATACTGCCATGGCTGCCCACCCTTGCACTGTATCAAAATTTTACTGTTGTTAGACCCATGGGTTAGGAGCAGCACCAAAGTCTGTCTTGAACTGGAAACCTTATGTGACTTTAGTCTTCCAGAATTAACAGCCCATATATCTAATGAAGTCACATTGTCTCCTGCTCTTCCCTTTTCTCAGATTTCACTGTTACATGCACCAAGAATGGTGCATCTTGATTACATCTGCATCCGGATGGCAGCTGGTCACTAGTGGGTCTCCCAAGAGTCCAGCTCTTGGGCTGGTTCTGTTCAATACTTTATCAATGGCCTGGATGCAGGAGTTGAATGCCTCCTCAATAAGTTCACTGATGATACTGAGCTGGGAAGTGCTGTTGGCTCTCTAGTGGGACAAAAGGCCTTGCAGAGGGATCTGGTCACAGTGGAGAGTTGTGCAATCAGTGATGGCTTGAAGTGAAAGAAAGAACCTGACAGGCTTGAGAGGTGGGCCCAT
>WBMW01004675.1:153796-186073 GCA_013396635.1 Penelope pileata
ATATAAGGAAGAAATTCTTCAGTGTGAGGGTGGTGAGACACTGGAACAGGCTGCCCAGAGAAGTCGTTGATGCCCCCTCTCTGGAAGTATTCAAAGCCAGGCTGGATGGGGCTTTGAGCAACCTGGTCTAGTGGGAGGTGTTCTTGCCCATGGCAGCGGTGTTGGAACAAGATGATCTCTAAGGTCCCTTCCAACCTGAACCATTCTATGATTCTATGATTCTATGAAAGAAAAATTCCAGGTGCTGCCCCTGGGATGGAGTAATGCTGTACATAGGCACAGACTGACAGAGAAATGGCTGGAGAGCAGCTCAGCANGGTCACAGTGGAGAGTTGTGCAATCAGTGATGGCTTGAAGTGAAAGAAAGAACCTGACAGGCTTGAGAGGTGGGCCCATGCCAACCTCATGAAGNGGGCAAACTGCATTTTGGAATGCATTGAACACAGCACCACCAGCCAGCCAAAAGAGGTGATCTTCCTGCTATATTTACCATTGGTGCAGCCTCACCTTGAATAATGTGTGCAGTTCTGGGGCTCGCAATATAAAAAGGATCTTAAGATATTTGAATGCCGCCAGAGAAGGGCACAAAAGTTTGTAAAATATTTGGAAGGCAAGTCCTACAAGGAGAGGCTGAGGACACTTGGTTGGTCCAATCTGGAGGAGGTCAAGAGGCAACCTCACTGCTCTCTGCAGCTCCCTGAGGAAGGGAAGCAGAGGAAGATGTTGTTCTCTTCTTCCTGGAAATCTCTGGCAGGACATGCAGGAACAGCACAAAGCTGCACCACGGGGGTTCAGACTGGACAATAGGAAAATTTTCTTTACTGTGAGGGTGGTCAGACACTGGAACAATGAGATGTTGATGCCTATCAGTGTTCGAGAGGCATTTGGATAATGCCCTTAATAGTATGCTTTAAATTTTAGTTCACTCTGAAATGGCCAGCCAGTTGGGCTAGATAATAACTGTAGGTAACTTTCAACTGAAATATTGTATTGTTTTGTTTTGTATCGTATTGTATTGTATTGTATTGTATTGTATTCTATTCTATTCTATTCTATTCTATTCTATTCTATTCTATTCTATTCTATTCTATTCTATTCTATTCTGGGACTTATAAAAGAGATGGAATGACTTTTTACATGATATGACAGTAACACGGCAAGGAGGAGTGGTTTTAAATAGAAGTGGTGTGGTTTATATTAGATGTTAGGCAGAAATTCTTTATTGTGAGATAGTGAGGCACTGGAACAGGTTTCCTAGAAGAAGATGTGAATGCCCCAGCCTTGGAGGTGTTCAACACCAGGCTGGAAGAGGGGTTGAAACTAGATGATCTTTAAAGTCCTTTCCAACCAAATCAATTTTATGATTCTATGCTATGCTATGTTATGCTGTGGTACGCTATTCTGCTCTATTATTCATTCAGCTTTAGTTACAAATCTAAAGAATTTCTGCTTATTATGAGTTTTTTCTAGGTTTGCTGCTACTTTTTCCAGTCTGTTTTTTTCCAGACTGGCAAATTTTCAGGGATTAGCATCTACCATTTCCATGCAAAGTCTCCTCCAGCTTTAATAAAAATGCCCTGTCCAGAGATTATGTGGAGAGTATTATTTAATATGTAAGTAAATGGCTGGAGTTTCTCAGGTTTTCTGTCCAGTTGTGCTTGGAGTGAAAGAAACTCGCCTTTGTACAGTACTAGTGCAAAATTCACTTTATTCCAAATATTGTTCTCTTTCTGCATTGCCATACACATTTCTCCTCCATTGTTCCTGTTGCAAAAGCACTACAGTAATATTTATCTAATTTTAACTTACATCTATCTAATTTCATGAACATTTGTGAAATATCTCTGGATGAAAAAGGACGTAGAAGCTTTACATTTTGAAATTTTAATATTTTTTGAAGTTACTCAAGTGACTATGACAAATTAAGAGTGAGACTATGGAAACATAACTCTGATGAGAAAATTTTTAAAACGCATTTGTGTTATTCAGTTTCACAGAATTGCTGTTAAAATCCTGATAATGAGTGCTACTTTGCAGAAAGAATGCATAGGAATGTAAAATTAGTCAGGACATCTGAAAAAGGCCACAGAAAAGTAGTTAAAAATTCAAGGTCAAGACAAAGGAAAGCAAATGCAAAGTTCAACCCAGGGCTTTACTGATTAGTAGGAGTTCATTGTAGCAAAAAGTGCTGCTACTGTTTTCTTCATGAACTGTTTTCATTGTTGTCATGACTGCATTAGCTGGCACTTTACTGAAGTGTTTGTACTCTGAATACCAGCATTGAAGTTCTCATCTGGCATTCATTTGTGTGAGTCAGGACTAAAGATTTTTGCCTTTATAAAACCCTTTTGTGTAGCCCAATGTACTTAATATTTCCATAGCTCTGCCTGATTGTATACCTTTATGTGTACTGATAGAATCTTATACTCCCTAAGAGTATTCCTGAAAGCATACAGTCACTTGTGATTTTGAAATGGCTAAAAGCAGCATGACTTTGCATCTGAGAAGTCAGTATCTTAATGCTTCTGAGCAGGACCCTGGGTAGGTGAAATTTGCTGTGCGGGATTGATGTTTTTCTATCTACCTTCTCAGTCTACTTTGTGGGTTCCTTATTCAACAGAGAAGCTGCTGAGCAAACTGGCTTTAAGCCACCAAACCACTTAAGCTCATCTTAATCTTGGGACACGTGAATCGTCCACTGAGATCTCTGAACAACTGCTCTTTTGAGCCACCAGTCTAGAAACATTCAGGAGAACACGGGAGCATTTCTGGAAAAGCAGTTTAAAACATTACATCTTGTTTCTCATAGCAGTTCAGTACTAAATAATGTATCTCAATATCTCCTGAAGCTGGCAGCATTCTGGGGAGTTGGTCCATTGCTCTCCCTAGAGCAACTGGGCAACAGAAGGCAGCTCTTGGCAGCATGCAGGTATGGTGTGTGCATTGCTGCAAGGAGAATGAGAACTCTGACGTACTTTCCATGTTTCTGCTCAGTCCCATTTCCTCCATGCTCAGTCAATGTGCACTTGAGTATATTGAATTAACTGTATTTTTCTGACTTTGACTGAGCAGCATTAAAAGGCTGCCATCTCTAGTCCCCCTGCAACCACTCATGGCTCTCTCCTGCTCTCACCCATATTGACAAGGATCATTCTTTAAAATCGGTTTGGGAAGAAGCTGCACCCACTGTTATCTATGGAGGAAGCAGTCTCTGGAGAATGGGCAGTGAAAGAGAGAGAAGGAGAGGAGGCAATTTTTTAATTTGAGTTTGCTACAGTCAGGTCAGAGCCCATCTCGTCTTGCACTGATTTGGTCTGCAGGTTGACAAGTGCTTGGCTGCATCCTGGAAGGCTGTAGGACAGTAATGATACAGTTTTCACCAGGAGCTCTGAAAAACTGATTAAAACCAAGGTGTGACTTGAAACTAGGTTTGGAAAACTGCTTTTGATATATAGAGGGAAACTGCTTTAAACAAAAAGCTCATAGATGGGAAGACTTTATTTGCATGGGTCGCAGAGTATTCAACATGTAACTATCACAGCAACTCAAAGAAAGAGAATTTTTCGCAGTAATTCCCGAACAGATTGTAACATCCTCTTGCAAATAGATGTGGATAGCTACGTCCAGGAGTTTTACTCAGCTGAATAACATTGTTTGCAAAGGGTCTTTTTCTGATTGGTGAGAGAAATATCGCTTGCGTCAGCATAGTCTGAAACTTGTAGATACTAATGTTCAAAAAGATATGTTAGATTATTTCTGGTCCAGGACATCAAGGTCCACTTGGGAGTGTTACAGTTTATTTTGAACATGCTCCCTGTCCATTTTTAAACAATTCATTGATGTTCCTCCCTTATGTTTGAGATCATTTTCTACTATAGTCTAACAAATCTATTAGCGACCTTCCTGTGTTTTAGAAAATCAATATTCTGTCTCTTCCATCAATTCTGCGTAGTAACTTTTAGACCTTTGAAAAATGGATTGAAGTTGGTAAGCTTGTCGGAGCACCAGCACAGAAAGCAGGATAATCATATTTTGTGTCCACAACTGATGGTTCTCTTAAAAGAGCTCAGTGGTTTTTTAAAGAGGTGTAAGGCAGGTAGAGATTTCCCCATCCTGCCATGGGCTGTGTGGATGGGACAAGAACAGGGATGAGAGAAGTCCTGAGACCTCCCTTGCCACAGTGCTGGGAATGAGTTTGTTCTCAGGGTTGCAGTTTGACAGGAAGAGACGGGGAAAACGTACTGTCCTAACAAAGCTTCAGGAAAAAAATAACATCCTTATATTTTGTCAGAGTGCCAAGATGGCCCTTGTGCTCTGGGACTGTCAAGCCAAGCTGGACATCTGGGATGAGGATTCATCCAACGGAACAAGGATGACTGCATTAGCGTTAGTCACTCCAGGCTTTCTTCAGAGACCACAGAGAGAAAAGGGTGCTTCCCAGGCATGATTCATCTAATTCTAAAGTATTTATCCAAAAACATAATGCATGAATTGTGCCACAGATAAGCCCATGTCTTTCTGCTAAACTTATTAGCTCATTTTCATATTCTACCATCCCAACACATACAAAAAATATATTACTTCTCTTATAAATCTCTGCTATAACAATTCAAAAACTTATTTGTTCCCTTCCCTCACAGTTACAAGAGAGCATGTCACCAGACTCTTATAACAAAATGCTAAGTATCAGCCAACTGTTGTCATGTCCCTCTGTCTTCTAGACGAAATAACAAAATAACCTTTCCTTCCAGAACATGTCTCTTAATTTCTTATCACTCTCATTATGTTTTTCCAGCTTGCCTTCAACATTTAATCTATTCTATTATTTTTCAGTAACTCAGACTAAATATCTTTTGTTCTTCACACCTCAGCCTCTATTTGTTTTCTCCCTTTAGACTTATACTGTAAGTCCTGAGTTCTTTCTATTTTTTCCTCATGAACCTATATCCATACATTGAAAATGAAGTCAAACTGAAAAGCTCAATGTTCTTTCTTTTGCATGGTATTTATACTGTTGTGATGCTGACATTGCCAGCTCAGAAAAGAGGAGGCAAAATAACAAGATTAGTAACAGTGGCTTCCAATCCAAATGCCCTCTAGGATATTGCCTGCACTTGGATTTGAATTCACATCTCAGCAGGAGGCAGGTTTACATTTTGACCATTAGATTTCTGTGAGAAACTTCTCTCCTACTCCCTGCACATTTCTGATTTTTATAGCTCATTGTTAATGAACATGCATAGATTTAATGCCAGTGGTAACAAATGAAGACACAGGGCGCTGTAGGATAATGAGAGGCAGAAAGCAGTAACACACAATTTCTGTGAATGAAAATATGTGTGGTTGTTTGTATCACTCATTTGGAGCAGAAAAACACAGAGATCAATAAAAATAAATGTTGCTGGATTATCACTCCTAAAAAACCTCTTCTGAGAACAAACATCAGCCAGAAAAGCCCTTCAAAAAATCCAGGCATGGGCCAAGGTTACACAGATCTTCTACTCTATATGGCCCTGGTATTGATTTCAATGGGATCAAGGCTCTGAAGGAACTTTAGAGATACAGAAGGAGGGGAGCTGAACAGCTAGACATTACTTACTCACCTTACCTCCTATTTGGGGCATCTGAAGGGAGAACATCGTTTACTCATCTCTGTAAAACTATCCTGGAACATAACTAGTTCTTTTCTTTATCTTAAATTGAGATTGTATTTCTTTGATGTGAACATGGTTAGGCTTTTTGTGGTATAATTTTAGTGTTTTCTCAAGAGTGACATTTGCCTGGCGACCAATGTAACATATGGCATCAAACTGCAGTGTGAAAAAAAGTACCTTATTTCATTTTTATGTCTGTGGCCCATGCTACATGTGATATGAGGGGCATTAACCAGCAAGAACTTGTGTGGGCAAGGCTTAAACATTGAAAGAGGCTGTCAAGTGTCCAGACTTTCCTGGACTGGTCTGAGTTCCTGCTATTCAGTGTAAATGAGGTAATTTAATGTATGGAGAGAGTGATGTGATCCTACCACAGATCTTTGTGTTCAACCACAGAGTCAAAACCAGCTAAATATTTTGAGGAACCCACTACCCTGAAGGCAACCACTAACTATCATGGTACTGCAGTTTCAGTGTACTCACTCACATGTGCAGGCCTGTAGGCTAAATCTTCACTTTTGTGTTACTATGCACAAAGTGCAGCCAGCAAACACAAATAAGGAACCATTTACCCATGAGAACACAGTACTCTTCTGCCAAGTGAGGCAAAAAGACGAGACAGCTAGAAAAGAACTCAAGCCAACAACAACAACAACAAAAAGTAAAATCTAACCAAATCAAACAGAAGTACTTACAACGACACAAAACCTATTCCCAGCAAAGAAACAAAATGAGAGGGAAGCAGATGTGAAGATAAAGGATGTTTTCATAGAATCATAGAATGGCTTGGATTGGAAGGGACCTTAATAACCCTCTAGTTCCAACCCCATTGCCACAGGTAGGGTTTCCACTCAATAGATAAGATTGTCCAAAGCCCCATCCAACCTGTCTTCCAATATTTCCAGTTATGGGGCATTCACAGTTTCTCTGGGCAATCTGTTCCAGTGCCTCACCACCCATTGATTAAAGAATTTCTTCCTTAGATATTAAATCTCTCTTCTTTTAAAGCCATTCCCCATTGTCCTATCACTCCACTGTCTGATGATGTGCTCCTTCCCATCTTTTCTGCAGGCTGCCTTTAAGTACTGGAAGGCCTCTATAAGGTCTATGCAGAGCTTTCTCTTCTCCAGGCTACTCCAACTCTCTCACTCTGTCTTCATAGGACAGGTGTCCAAGTCCTCTAATCATCTTCATGGACCCCTGCTAACAGGTCAATGTACTTCTTGTGTTGGGGTACTTAGAGCTGAATGCTCTGGAGGGATCAAATAGGCTCTCATGCAAGTGGAGTAGAGGAGGAGAATCACCAGCTTTGACATGTTAGAGACGCTTCTGTTTGATGTAGCCCAGCACATGCTTGGCTTTCTGGACTGCAAGCACACATTGCCAGCTCTTCCTAAATTTCTCATCCATGAATAACCCCAAGTATTTCTCTGCAGGCCTACTCCCAATCCACTCATTGTTCAGCCCTCTTGACATTGCCCCACCCCTGGTGCAGGACCTTGCATTTGCCCCCATTGAACTTCATGGGATTTACATGGGCCCACCTCTCAAGCTTGTTGAGGTTACTCTGGGTGGCATCCCTTTCCTCCAGCGTGTCGACAGCTCCACACAGCTTGATGTCGTGCACAAACTTCCTAAGGGTCCCCTCAGTCCCTCTGCTTATGTCATCAACTCATGTAACCAAGATGTTAATATTACCAGTCCCAATACAGACCCACAAGGAACACTGTTCATCAATGTTCTCTACATGGATATTGAGCCATTGATCACAACTCTTTCAATGTGACATTCAGCCAATTTCTTGTCCTCTGAACAGTCCATCTGTCAAATTCATGCCCCTCTAATTTGAAGACAAGGATGTTGTACACAACAGCATCAAATGCTTTGCACAAGCCTAGGTAGGTAATGCTAGTTGCTCTTCTCTTTTCCACCAGTACTGTAGTCCCATTGTAGAAGGCCACCAAGTCTGCCAGGCACAATCTGTGCTTAGTAAAGCCATGCTGGCTGTCAACAATCACCTCTCTGTTCCCCATGTGCCTTAGCAAAGTTTCAGGAGGATCTGATCTGTGATTTTGCTCAACGTAGAAGATAGAATTTAGACTGCCTGGCCAGCAGTTCCCCTGGTCTTCCTTTTTTACCTTTTCAAAAATGCTGGTTGTGTTTCACTTTTCTAGTCACTGGGAAATTCACTGTACTGCCACGTGTTCTCAGATATGATGGGCGGTGACTCAGCAACTCCACCTGGCAGTTTTCTCATGACCATCGTGAGAGCTGTCAATAAAGACTGAATAGTAAGGCAATGAGACAAAGCACTAAAGTGACTGAACCCAGCTTCTCAGAACTTTTCCCTGCCTTGCAGGTATTCACTGTTGAATTTGTGCCTACTTAACATTCTGAATTTGCGTCTATTCCAGCCTTCATAAATGAATTGAAAAATCGTATCTAGATGTCTATGTTAAAGTGCACTACATAAGCATAATTTCTGAGCTAAAATTTATAAGAATGTACAGATGCACAATATTGTACCAATAAATGCCAAAATGCGTGCCAAAATTAACCAGTTTTTCTAACATTTACTGTTAATAGTGATCAGTCTACTTGTCTACTTATCTTTTGTAATGATTTCAACTTTAAAAATATAATTTGTCAATGACTGTCGTGAAGTCTTCAGGACAATACTGATTTCCACAAGTTTTGTAAGAGTTAAGCAACAGAATTAATTCCTTTAACCCCAACTACCACTTTTGAAAGTCTTTCCTTGCAACCTTTAAACTGTTTATATCTCTATCTATATAATATGATTTCTGTTAAGAACTAGAAATTCCCCTTATGTAAGAAAGGCAGCTTTAGCCCCTTTTCTACCATCTTTCCAAAGAAAAATGATTGTTTGAAGAAAGGCTGCAGAGCAGGTAGGTAAGGGAAGGAAATTTCTCAGCATTCTTTGCATTTTGATAACCATTTTTCAAGGTATCATTTTCCGTGTCATATGCATGCTTGCTTTTGCCTCTGCAAGTACATTGCAGGTATGCTTCACCTTTAGGAATTGCTTGAAAATGACACCTTTTTTCCATATTTTTTTTTGTCTCTGCATCTATGCATGAGAGCAGGAATAAAGCCAACAGATAGACATGGTTACTTAAAAACAGACTGATGCCAAATCTGAATAGTCCATGCTGCTCTGGGCAGCTGGGCTTTTACTCTAGTTGTCCATGCTTAACTTCTAATCATGGCCAAACTTTAAAACAAGACATCTGACTGCACTAACCAAAATGAAATGCTGTTTTAAGTAGCCCGGTGGAGCCCAGTTGACTGCTAGTTGGCTGATTTTGTTTTTGGTTTTTAAAGAAAATGTAATTGAAATTCAGAAATGGTGTTTAATCTGACTTTGGGAAAGGGGCAGCTTTTGTTTGCAGCAAGCATTCACTCTGTATTTTTTTCTGAAAAAGTAGAGATTTACAACTTTCAAAAACACAGTAGAAGCCTGAGTGCCTGGAGACAATCTGTGAGGTATTTGGTGAATGTAAAAATACTTCCTGTAGTTTCCCAGGATTGCTTCAGCAGGTGAAAGAGCCAAGTACATACATGGAAACAGAGCACAGCACCCAGGGGGAGGGATCCTAGCTGTGGGCTGAAGAACTGAAACAAGAAGGTTTGAAAAACTGAGATCTGCTTATTTGGTACAATTACTGGAGGTGTATGACAAAAAGACTTGTGGGGGAGAACTGCAAGACCACAGATACTAAGTCCCCTGGGGAGAGAAAAGCACAGCACCAGCATCTACCTCTTTCTATTGGCTAGAAGGAGTCAGTGAGGACTTCTGAATCCATGAGTAACTCAAATGACAAAAGATGCTTAATGCTACTTCACTCTGTCTAATGTTGGTTATATACCAGATTCCCAGCATTACTGTACATATATGCTATATAGCATAAAATTAAACATAAATGCAAAGGTCTTGGAAGTCCAAGAAAAGTAAATATTTACAGAATTTTTATGGAAGCAAATATTTAAATGTTTAGAAGAGTGTTAGCTGAATTATTCTTTCAGCTGATTTATACACTATTCCTGAAATCTGACAGCTGAACTAGATTCCCTGTAATGTATCTGTAATCTGTACATATAGTCCAAAATATTTGAGCAAGTAACTTCCAGATCTTAGATTTTTAGCATAAATGCAGGAGTCTGGAAGACACTGAACAGCCGTGACATTGAGTATCAGTCTTCTGTTTCATGAAAAGATATTATTTTAAAATAAGAAGGCTTGTTATAAAAGATTTTAGTATTTTAGGTGAGGTATAATTATTTGACATCTGGAGAGAAAGAGAGTGTCTTATTTTCCGCTTCACATCCTACCATTTTCTGTTTTCACTTTTAGTTCTAAAGTGGACTGGAAGCATCTCATCTAAATATTTTGGCAACATTTAGTACTCTGAAGTTTAAGATTCAATTTTACTTTTACAGCTGTGTTCATTCAATATCTCACTGTTGTCACTCTAACAGCTGTGGAGGAATGAACTTGAAGGGAAATAATGATTCTGGTTTTTTGCGAAATTATCCTTACGAGCACAAAAGTCTGAATGCATTCTGAAGTTCTTCGGATAGTGAAAGAAAGGAAAAGACCCAGGAGCCAAAGGGCAGTGAGCAAAGCTTTGCAGTATAAACATTCAGGAAAAGGAATGATGTCTAAGATTGAAGGATGGAGTTGACAGTAGTGGCCTAAGGCAGAGTTAGAAAACGCAACTGGGAGTCTGGAAGACTTAACAGAAAGTCAGTGCAGGAAGCATTGGGTTAGGAATCAGTCAGCTGTTGGAAGCTTTGGACAAAATCAGGTCGGTTAAGCTTCAGAAAGGCTTCGTGCTCTACAATCCCTGACAGTAAATGAACTTGCTAACAGTTTCTCAAGACAGAAAAGTTGTGTAAGTCTTCAAAGGATACTTCAACACAAAAACGTACATTACAGTCCAAGCCAGTGTCTTTGGCACTGTACTTGAAAGTTGCGAAGTCTGCCTCTTTGCTCTTACTCCATCTTTCTAGAATCTATATATATTAAAGGTAATGTAATACTGCAACCTTCTGTGGGAGTTGTATCACAACAGTGAAACAAAGATCCACATAGCAAAGGTGAAATCTTTAAACTTTTGCGGATTCGCTGAGACAATATTTTATTTTTCAGTCAAGGTGGTAAACACTGCAAGAAAAACACTGGGAAAAAAGTTTCCCAGCAGACAGTAAATCTGCATACTAGCCATTATGATGGAGAGAAGAATCTCCTAAGAGTCAAGGGGCTTTTTTTGCAAAAAAATAAAAATAAAAAATGAGTGAATAATTAAACAACTTAGTTCTAAATTGATGGGGTCTGGAACATACAGCTTTTTGAATGTTTTGGGCTGGATGCAAAGTTATTGAGACTTAGGCACCAGATGGGTAAGCCAGGTTAGAGTGACTTCTACAAAAATATACGGTTTGTGATTCTGAAATGAATGTTCTATGAACGTGTTAGGACAGACTGAAGAAGTGGTAATATTTAGAGCACTAATATTGAAATGCATGTGAAAGCTTTCAGAAGCAACAAAAAAAAAGAAAAAAATTGAACAGAAGTACAAAATTATCTCCATAATGATGTCAAAAAAAAAAAAAAATACTTTCCTGCTTAGAGGAACCTCTTCTGATAAATGCAGGACATACTGAGAAATGAAAGCCTGTACATTTTGGTAACTGAGTTCAGCAAATGCTGCAGCCCATTTTTATTTATGTCACTGGTAAGCAGTGACATGCAAGCAGACTTGAATCTTTGATGTTTACAAATCACCACAGAATATTTCACTGTACAATAAAGATCTCCTGGTTCTCTTATCTTGAAAATATACAAGAATTTCCATATGCTTTCCAGCTTCCTCACTTATATTGCTAAAACCAAGACCTGAATTTAAGCCAGCAGAAAGACTTGCCTTGACTCCCACAGGCTTTGGGTAGTTCTCTTACAGAATGAAGGTCTGGATCAGGAGGGATAAGATACACCAGTGCAGGGATAAATATGTCACCCATTCCTGAAAAGCCCACACCAAGGTCTTTATGGTGCTGCTAGTCTAACTAGAACAGTAGGATCTTACATTCTTCATGTCAAAATGATTAGAAAAATCTAGTAATGTAATTCAGTTCAGTGTTTCTCTGATAAAGAGATACCAATATATGAATTGAGACTTGTAACATCCCTCCATGTTGATAGACTGCCCACACTCAGTTGATAAGTGTTTTGCCACTGGTACTAAAAAACACAAATGGTTTTCAACCACCAACAGTACTCATTCAGTGAGTGTGTTGAAAAAATCCACTTCTGCTGAAAACTATGGGGCTGCCAGCAGACAAAATATGCAGAATTTTGGGGAAATGGTACAAGTAAAATGAGACAGAAAGATGTGTGTTTTCTGCGGACTTCATAACATGATCTGAATGGATCCACATCCGACACTGAGTTTTAACTCTAAGCATGTCTGCTATTGACGTTTCTTAATTCTTCTCTAAACTAGCTATAAGATATCCCTAGTTCTATATTCTGGACCTTCCTCTATTTTTTTTTTTCCCATTAACAGATGTGACCCTCACCTTCCTTCTTCCTTTGAATCAATTGGCCTGGTGTTGCGATCAAATACTCAGTTCCTACCAGTGGCTCATAAGGCTTCCCTTTCCCCCAAACTTGTAGCCCTTGATGTCATCCCTCCATTTCAGTCCCTGGCATATCTTTCTTGATATTTCACTATCAGACTTTATTTAGCATAAATTGGGTAGAACTCCTGCTGAATTTCAGGGGCCATGCTTCCTCCTACATATTATGGCAGTTGATATTAACATAATATTCACATTGCTGGACCTGTAGTCCATTCTACCTCCTTGATTTCTTCTACTTAAAAATATATATATATATTATCCAGATATAATTTTCAAAGGCCTGATCTTGTCTTACAGACATCACATCTGGAACACCCAGTCAGAATCAGGTCATGCACTGTTTTGTTGTCTCTTACATCTAATTTATTTAATCCATGTGTGTTACAGCATGATGCAAACATTACTTTTCTTGCCTAAACTTCCATTTAATTCAGAGCTTATAATCTGGAGAGAGGTCATCCTAGAAAGCAATGAGATTTTAGGTGCTGACATTTGGAGTTTTGCCTCTCTCTCCAGTGGCTGTGAAGAAAGGTGAGTATCTACAAAAAATTCCTTTAGAGCTGACCATTCGTGGCTCACAGGGTGATTTACTGCTTTTGGCTGTATTGTTGGGGGCAGCTCACCAATACCTGTTCCTTTCTGGGCAAGTTGCTCCTATGCTCAGGTTGTCTCAACTAGCTCTGAGTTAATGTCTACTCGTGCCTGTTGCAGCACCTACAAAGGTCATTTGTAGAAGTTTAAAACGGCAAAAAACACCGGATTACTGATGAGAGAAGTAGTTCAGAGCTGAGACAGAAGGATTTAATTAAAATTGGGACTGAACAATCAGGCTATATTTGAACAGACCCCAATTCTTCACATAGCCTAACTATTTTCTGGAATTACAGCCTTGCAGGGGAATGCCCCATGAAATACTCCTGGAAGATTTAATGGTTCACTGCTTGCACCTCCCTGTCCCAAGAGAGTGAAAGAGATTTCACAAGCATGAACTCCATGGCAATGTAGGAGGGCATGTGTCATTACACTGTCAGCAGTCTTGGCCAGAAACTAACCAGAGATGGTCAGTAGAAAGAAGCAGGCCTGTGTCAAGTGAGTACAATGCTGATCACATATTACATTACTCTGAAATTGAGAAATTACTACTCCTGAAAGCACAACTTGCGGAAGGCTTAATCACCACATGTAATTCCTCTATGGAAATGTAATGTTTGCAGACTGCTGGAAACTACCGAATATAAAGTTCATCATTTCACAGAATTCAACATACTGACATTAATGAGCTAAATTAATTTATCCAAGAACAAAATGTAGCTTTTAAGAGCACCTCCAGACATTATCCTAATTGGTAGTGCAAAGCAAGCACTTACTGATAATAAAAGAAAAACAAAATAAAAAATAAAAGAAACAGATAAACTCTAAAACGTAATGGATGGAATAACAATAAAATGCTTCTAGCATGTTGACTTTAACAAAAACTTCCCTAGATTTACACATGTGAAATCCAGACTGAATGAGTTGTTATTATCAAGAGACAAGCAAAATGAATATTATTTATGCCACTATTTATATTTGTATTTGTTTTGATCTTAAATCTAGCCCAGAAACCTCTTTGAAAACTGTCTGATTTGAATTTGTCTCCTTTCTATTAGTGCGTTTGGATTAGAAATGTAATCAAGCTAGTAGACAAAAGTTTAATCTATTTCCAATGCATATCATCCAAGTAATTAATTTAAATAAAACATACTTTACTTGGAGTATATACAAACAAAATGAAAGAAGTTACATAGCCAGGCTGTGAGTATTCCGCACATTCACTACATGTAACAACGTTAAGAGAATAAAAAATGAGTTTTGAGGTACCAAATTTCTATATGCAAACATATATGAGGTAAATTTCATCATACTAATATGCTTGCTGTCCATGATATCTGGTGTGTGCCTCACCTCATAATACATTTGATAGCCAGGATACTATAGAACATATATGATTGGTTTAAAAACACCATCACCAATCCTGCTGTTGACACTACTCTGGATGACAAGGTGCACACATCACAAGGGAGAGCCATCTTTCAGGCTCTGGACAGGCTGGAAGAGTGTGCAAGCAGGAACTATGTGAAGTTTAACAAAGTGGACTGCACTCGGGACAGCACAACTAAAGAGCCCAGAACAGGCTAGGATCTGTGTGGCTGGGCAGCAGACTGAAAGGGACCTGGAGTCCTGGTGGACAACCAGCTGAACAGGAGTCAGCAGTGTGCTGCTGCAGCAGGAAATGTGATCAGAACCAGGGATACATCCACAGGGCTATAATCATCAGAGATCATCCTAATGAACTCAGCACTTGTCAGGCTACACCTGGAGTACTGTGTCCAGTTCTGGTCCCCACAGTTTAAAAAAGATATGGACAGACTGGAGATGGTCCAAAGAAGATGCTCAAAGGGCTGGAGAACTTGTCCAAGAGGAGAGGCTGAAGGAGGAAAGTCTTTCACCCTGGAGAAGAGAAGGCTCTGGGGGATCTCCTTACAGTATTCCAGTACTTAAAGGATGGCTACAAAGAAGATGGAGGCCCTTGCTTCACAAGGAGCCACACAGAGAAGAAAAGGAGCAATGAGTGCAGTTAGAGAGTGTTCTAAATAGCCTCATCTAAGCCCTCTTTTCCCAAAAAAGTTGGACCTCACAATCTTTTGAGGTTCCTTCCAGCGCAAGCTGTTCTATGATTCTATGACATAACGGGTAGTTTCTTCTGGGGTAAACTAAGTGGTGCCTTTTTGTCCATTGCCACTGTTAAACTACATTTTGTAGCACTAGGTTCAATGCAGTTGTGATGATCGCAGGTGATGGCTGTTGCTGTGAGGGAGTTACAGACCAAAGCTCTTTGTAATACCCCTTAGAAACTTCACATAAAGCTTACCTCTTGTAAAAGCTAATATATATATTCTAATACCAATACATCTTTACTGAGTTTCAGAAACAACTGGTATTCTTAAGGTAGTACAAAATATTTTCAAAGGCAGTGAATTGTTGTTGTAAGGGAAATGTCTTACCAAAGGCAACATTGATAGTATGTCTATAAATAGAAACATGTATATTATTGTTCACTTCCCTTTGACAGGACCCGTGGAGAGTAGCAGTTGCTCATGCACCCCCAGAGCTCCCCTGTGTATTATTCTGCTGCCTTTCCTGTCCCACTAGCATGTGAGGATGTGGAGGGGCTCAGACAGACCCTGCCATCTCACTCCTTCTTCATCTGACACCTTTAACTTAAGCAATTTCACTAAATTTTTTATGCAAACAAACAAGCTAAATAAATAAGCACATTCCAATTTTTCAAAAGTACTCCTCACTTTGGATAAGTCAATGTCTAGGTTATTTTTCTTAGGTATCTGTGATACTCTGAGAGCCTGTACCACCAACTTACAGCTCATTATGGAAAATTTGGCCACAGTGTTTGAAAACCTATGTACTGCCTGTGTAACATCTTGTGTTCTTGAAGGGCTGTAACTGAGATCTAATTGCATATTGTCCATTTGCTGTACAGGAGTACAGGATGCATGACATATTCTTGCAGATTTTAATGTTGCTTTCTCTATAGCATTGGAGGTACTTGCAGAAATATGAGACAAGAAAGCAGCCTTTTATATTTTAAACAAATCCCACATTGATTTCATATCTAAAAATGCAGAGAGATTTTAGTTCCCTTTCAACACTTTTGCGACACAGTTATTCAAGCTCTATAGAGCCAATTAGGTACTGTGCATGGCAAATGTTGTGCTCTAGCCAATAGGGCTGTGCAGCTCAAAGGTCTGTATTAACGACTTTTGCAGAAGTTGGAACACTCTATGGGAATGTTATCCTAGTCAATGAGGGGTTCAAGACTTCCTCAGAAAATATTAATGGAAATAGTTGTCCGGAGATTTCCCAAAAGATTTCAAGACTTTTCCCCTCCTCTAATAAAGCAGTTGTTGAAAAACTGCAGACTTTGCAGTGTTCAGAGTCAGGGAAATACTCAGCAGATGCTGTTTCTGTCCCAAAGTGAGAAGTATGTGGCTTTTTTTGGCAGCCCCCTGCCTGTGTTGGTGGAGTTCACACAGACTTTCTGAAAGGATGCTCCGAGGTGGAGTGGGCTCCAGAGGAAGTGTGCGTCACAGGGGATGACGCACGCCAGCCCTGTGAGAGAGCTGAACTTGCCCTGCTGTTCAAGGCTTCCAGACACAGAACATAGGGAGCACTGCCATGCTGGCTCTCTGAAGAAATACTCATTTCTTCTTCAGGAAGACATGAACTGTGAAACATTGTCAGTCAAAACTAAGACCAAGAGCTTCTGACAAAAGAACAAAAACACACCAGCCTACCAGTATGCCCTGAGCACACCTTCCACACCTCCCCTCAGTGCAGAAGGCTCTGCCATACCTCTACCCTTCAGCCACTTGAGTGCAGAGTTTCAGTGAATATTGATAAGAAATGGCTGGTAGTGGAGGTATTCGGGGGAGGGAATGGACATTCTCACCAGGAGGGAAGGAGAGCGGTCCTGTCCCTGTGAACTGATCTGTCCAACTAGCTCAGTTCTGCTACACTACTCCCAGCAGCATTTTAGATTGTTCCTCATGGTTGTGACACCAATACGAATGATTACTGCTTGCCACCAGATGCATAGCATCCTTACATACTTACAGCAATCTTGAGTGAGCATTTCTACGAAGTGTCATACTGTGTCGTGTAAATGTACCACATTGTCTCTGCATCGTGTGGGCCAGACATACTCAGCAATACACCGGTGGACACCACCAAACAGCAGTGTCCTAAATAAGTGCCTAGTTTGTTGCATCACAGCAAGGCCACTTCTGGCAATTTTGTCAACTCATTACATTCTGACAACTACTTTAAATGTTCTGTAAGTATATTTTGAGTTGGGAGTGTGGAACTACTAAAATATATAGTCCATATTCAGCAGCAATGGATTCCTTGTTGTTTACTGTTGGGAGACCTTCAAGTCTAAGAATGTAGATTTCCTCTTGTACTTTGCTCTATAAAACCTCACTATCTAGCAAACGCTCTAACACGTTTTGCTTGTATACAAGACACATCTATATGGAGAGACACGCAACTTTTATTTCTATGAATGTATGTCAAAATAAATTGAGCGAAGCTGACTTCAGGACTTTCCCCTCTCATTTTCTTTCATATCTGTACGTCAGCTCTGGGGATCTTTTTGCCTAATGGCCAACATAAAGCTCCTAGCACTTGCTCACATTGACATGGCATTTATTTTTTCTTTTTATTTTTTTCCAAAACTATATTCTAACAGTTATTATTGTTCTTGCATTTTTACAGCATGTATATGAAGACAAAGATACATTATAGTGTTCGCTTTGCTTGAAATTATATAACCCTGCTTTGGAGGAGTATCCTGCTCTCATTTAGCCCAATGGAGGCTGTGGGTACTGCTACTCAACAATTTATTCAGCATAAAAGAAATTGAAACCGTGCGTTATGGCCTTAAAGACAACAGCTAGCCGTATAAAAGGCGTCCTGCCAGCTAGTGCATGAGTAAGAATGCACACACAGAGGGAGTAAGTTCCTGGGCTGATGTTTCCAGATGCATAGCTCAACTTGAAAAATTCCCTGTGGAAATGCTGTTTCCTAAAATTTGACTGTCTGATCTTGAACTGGGGAAAGAAAAAAAAAAATTGAAGTGGTAACACTCATGGCACTTCCCTGAATTGTGGAATTCTTGCTGACAGTACTTCATCAATGGCTTCATCTATGTAGCAAAAAAATCCTATTTCATATCTTGAAATAGGATTTCCTTCTTCATTTAATTTTTTTCCCTGTATTTGTCAACAGTCTTTTCGAATTACAATACGCTATGCAAAAACTAAACTCTTTTTAAAGCATTTCATGATCTACAAAGTCAGAGCAAATTTCTACCATAGGAATCACAGATTCACAGAATCATAGGGGTTGGAAGAGACCTCTGAAGATCATTGAGTCCAACCACCCTGCTAAAGCAGGTTGCGCAGGAAACCATTCAGGTGGGTCTTGAATATCTCCAGAGAAGGAGACTCCACAAACTCTCTGGGCAGCCTGTTCCAGTGCTCTGACCTGTTGTCTACCAGGACCCCCAGATCCTTCTCCACAGAACTCCTTTCCAGCAGATTAGCCCCTAACCTATACTGATGCACGTGGTTATTCCTTTCAAGGCGCTGGACTCTACTCTTGCCCTTATTGACCCCCATCTGGTTCCTCTCTGCCCAACCCTCCAGCCTGCCCAGGTCTCGCTGAATGGGAGCACAGCCTTCTGGCTTGTCAGCCATTCCTCCCAGCTTCATATCATCAACAAACTTGCTGAGTGTGCACTCTATCTCTTTGTCCAGGTCATTGACGAAGACGTTAAACAAGACTGGACCCAGTACTGACCTCTGGGGAGCACCACTAGCTACAGACCTCCAACTGGACTCCGCATCGCTGATCACAGACAAGAAGACAAAATGAGCAATTCAAGAGTTCTGGCTTTTTTCCTCTAATGCTGCACTAGCCACTGAGACAGTACAAGTGTACACTATAATTCCCAGTTTAAGTAGAGAGGATGAGTTGAGAACTGTATCATTTACCAAGAGGAAAATGGCCAGTCATATAGTGCAATCTGGTATACATTATCTTTAAAGCTGCTTACAAATCATACATTGCCAAATAGTTATGTGCCTTCTGCTAGTGGCTCATGTGGTCTGGGTTAAAATAAAATTGCCTGCATCTGCATTTTATCAAATCTTTTTGATATTCTAACATGCAGAGCCAACAAATAAAAAAAGGTTTTGCTGAACTTTTACAGGAGAAATACAGATTGTATGTGTAAATATAGTGTCATATAGCTCAGATTTATTGACACGATTTTCCAGGTCCAGTTTCCACTACAGTTAAAAACAAGAATAAATATTCTCTCATCTTGACAAATAAAACTTAACTGCAATGCAGATAAGTTTAAAAAACCTCAGGAAATAGAGCAAGTTCTATCTTTTCCTCCAACATGTCTGTAATGTTTGTAATAGATTCAATAGCCATACAGAAATTCACTGTATTATTAGAAAGATTCATTTTTTTAACTTTACTTTCCATGTTCCTTCACTGTAGAAAAAGTTTGAATTCACTTAAACCCTTTTGCAGCCCTTATGTTGTGAAGCACTCACCCTGACCAGTAAAAAATTCAGTTTTATCTGTGATGTTTTCCACTTAAACAGATTTGTAACTTGCTGACAGCTCTGCAGAATTACTCTCAAATCTCAATATTTTTAAAGTACTGTTAATGTGTGAGATTATATTACTTAGATTTTAATCAGTGTGAACTTCACATTTTATGGATGCTACAGAAAACTGCCAATGGCAGAAATGAGAATAAGGTGTCCTACGTCACTTTTGACTTGGAAAGATCTGGAGTGGAATTGTCTGTGGCCTTCTGGCCACTGCATGAGCAGTTCAGATGTGCAGAGATGAGGGTGGTCCTGGGGCAGGGCTGGGAAGGGGATGCATCTCACCAAACTGTGCCAACCTGAGGGTTGGGGTGGTGGCTGTTGCTGCCTGAGGTGACGCTCTGCGTCCTCCCACGTGGGTAGGGAGGGAGAGAAGTGGCAGCCACCATGCGGCCTTCCATTGAGGTGTTGTTCTCAATGCTGCTGCTGCATTTTTGGGTCACGTTCCCACAGATCATAGTTTTCCTAAGCTTCTGACTTGAAGCTCTGAAAAAAAAACAAAGAAAGTGACATTTCTCTACAAAGTGTAATGAAAATGAACATTTTTTTTTGTGTTGTTGCAGTGCTTTGCATAGGAGCAAGTACAACAACAGCATAGCAAGCCTGTGAAACAAGCCCAGCACAGGATCCAGGATGCTCTGCCTAAGGTCATAGCTCGACCGTTCAGAAATGTCATTTAGGACATGGCAGTTCCTTGATTCAAAAAGCCTGATTTTCATCTCACTTTGCCTGCTTTTGCAGCCAGTTTCTTAGCTGTGGTCATGCAGTGACGGATGCCTTATGACTGAGGGAGGGCTGAGCCAGGAAGAAGTACTTCTCCCTTACCCAATCAACATGGACACACAGCACCATGCTGGAACCATGACGATATGCTGTCCCCTGGCCCCTGTTCATGTTCCCAGCAGTAGCATACAAAATACAACTATGCATACTATGCATAGCAGTTGGGAAATTGCTTCCCAGGAAACCCCTCACACCTTTTCTTTTACACTTTCTCACACAGAGCAGGAATTTCTTTTATGTCGTTGTCCTTTTATCAAGATGCTATTCAACTAAGACATTTGGTACTCTGTGCCCCGTACACCCTGGGGAACTATGCAGTATCTCCTTTTAAAGAGTTTTTTCTACTGGAAGCCTTGGCTGATTAGATATGAGTTGTCGTCACATCTTAAAGTACTTACTAGTAGCATTGTTTCATTAATATTATTAGTGCTTTGAATGTAGTATTATGACGTTACCCTTGCCTGTGCTCACGTGTTGGTTTTATTAAGGAGTTTGTTTGCTTTACTGTTATTACTTCCTGTACCAGGAAACCAAGCATGGCCTAACGATGTCAACAATGCATTTAAAGGCACCCATATGTAGCCTGAGGGAATAATCTTTAAAAGTCCATTAAAGGGGTAAGGGTAATTTCATATGTATTTTTGTTATTTCCCTAGAAGGAAGCAGCTTGATTGCCTGGCTTTATCTGCAGCATACATCACTATTTGTTTACAGTGGCTGTTTGCCTAAACAGCTCAATTTCCTATATTTCCAACACTAGAATAATCCTAATGACACTCTATAGTGTGCCCCACTGCAACTGAAGAAACATTTCAATTACTGAGCTCGGTTGGAGGAATTCCAATAAAAATCAGTTCTGCCCGAAATGCTCCAGCCCACTCACACGTTGGCGGCCATGCAGGAAATCTCCTCTCCCAAGGATCCCACAGAAAGCAGGAGGAGTCCTGCAGCTGGAGCGCTTCTGGAGAGAGGCACCATTTTGTGCCTGCAGATGTCATTGCCCCAGCTCTGCAAGCCAAGATGACCGTTGCAGCTGTGCCTACTGCTGGGAGATCTCCAGAGTGCTTATCTGTGGTGTGGACCATGCTGTTTGATGGGAAGGGTGCCCTTTACACAACAATTGCTTTCCCTCCAGTGGCAGCAAAGGGCTTCCTACTGGAGGGGGAAGGCCTCAATTTCAGCTCAAGGAAAGAAAGAGAGGTAAGGGCATGCCCTTGTGGCACAGCAGTGCTTACAGGAAAAACATCTTCCCGAAGTAATGGTTTCACAAGAGACGTGGGTATTTGATCTGTTAACTAACACCCCCATACACCTTCCAGCTCCTCTCTGCAGCAGAAAGTCTCCTCTTCTTCCTGTGTAGCAGCACCTTCATGCTTGGTCAGCATCACTCTCAGCAGCCCTGCTGCCTGGATAAGCGAGGTCTGAGCAAGATGTACAGAAAACTACCTAGGGTTGTTCAGTTTGCTACCTGCATCCCAGAGGTAGGAGCTCCCAGTGCAACTGGACTTGACACCAGTCTTCCCAGTGGGATCAGCTGGGTGGCTTCTGGCTTCCTCTGCACTCCTTGTCCTGACTGCTGATGGGAGCTTCTGTGAGATGGCCACTGTGAAGGGTGACTGCGAGCTGCACCTCACCTCTCTTCTGGTCACACTTAGCAGAGGTGCAAAAGAGTCAGGACACAGGCTTTGCTAGTCCCCACCTGAGCTGGTATTGGCATGGAAAAGACATTAGGACACAATGATAAATGTCCAGCTCCCTCTGGCACCTCACGAGGAAATAACTACAGGAAGTATGGCCCAGAGACTCTCACAGGAGCACAATTGCATCAGTGGAAAGCCTCTTTTATGGAGGATGGCTCTGAGGCTCACACCACCACATGACAGATTCTGTGAGCAGACACCAGGACATTTGGCTGGTGTTGCTGACTGGTCCAACAACCCCATGGGAGATGCCTGGATCTGAGGTTTGTTTTCATGAGGATGTGCTGATCAGATATAAAAGGGAGAACTTCACTCATAAACGAAACGCAGCCTGCTGCCAAGATCCTAATGAGCCACAGCTGGCTGCTGGGCTTAAGGGTCGGTATGTGCTCTAATTACATCATGATGAAGCATCCTCGTTGGCATGTCACCTCACTGCTTTCTGTACAGAGAGTGCAACTAGCCAAGTCTATATATAGGAAAAAATGAATCTGCTATCTAATTCATTACTATAAATTATATTGAAAAAACACAAATGATTGTCACAATACACAGATACATGCCTGAGAACCAACCTTATAATCAACCGATGAACTGGTGTAGCTTCTGTTGTGTAGACCCAATAACTCAATGCTGGAGAAAAGGATACAGGGCAGCAATTGTCTCTCCTATGGCAGTGACACACAGAACAAAATCCATTGTGATCCCACCTCTGCCAGCCACAGCTAAATGCCAGTTTCCCAGCAAAAGCTTTCTTCCGTCCTACCACAACCTGTAGTCTCCAAAGAGGTGGTCTTGCTGCTCCTCTTCTTTTCTCAAACTCATTCAGGGACTGAGCTTCCACATCTGCTAACAATTAAGAAAATGTAGTGGTCAATAAACACTACCCCTACAAAACTGACTAATGCTGCCCGTTGTACTGGAGCACCATCTTCTTCCCAGCATACCTGCCAATATCTATTAGTAATATCTGGTTTAAATTGTTGTGCATAGTAAATATCTGTTAAAACATACATGAGTATGCATGAGTGCCTCTCTTGCCTTTCTTGTTGTTCTGGTTTCAGCAGGCAGGCCTGGAAACCCCACACAGCCTTTCGCTCAACCCCCCCCTCCTCCCAGCTGGGATGGGGGAGAGAATCGAGAAATAAAGCAGAACTTGGGGGTTGAGATAAAAACTATTTACTANTTAAACCAAAAACTATCTGTGGCAAAATTCTGATTATCTGAATTTTCTGCCTGTCCTGAATCACTGGTGTGAAGTACAGCCATCTTCCAAGAGATGTCACGTGTGTGTGTCTCTGTGAGAGGGTCATGGAGAAATCAAGGTCAGAAAGAGTCTGTGCTAGTGTGTGACCTGCAGGTTGAGAAGATGGATGAGACTGAAATAAGGCAGCCTTGACATCAGACACAATGGGTTAGCTGCCATGTATACCCAGATAGTGACAGAATCACAGAATCACAGAATTGTAGGGGTTGGAAGGGACCTCGAGAGATCATTGAGTCCAGCCCCCCTGCCAGAGAAGGTTCCCTAGTGCAGGTCGCACAGGTAAGCATCCAGATGGGTCTTGAATATCTCCAGGGAAGGAGACTCCACAGCCTCCCTGGGCAGCCTGTTCCAGTGCTCTGTCACCCGCATCGTGAAGGAGTTCTTACGCATGTTGGTGTGGAACTTTCTGTGCTCCAGTTTGTGGCCATTTCCCCCTGTCCTGTCCCTAGACACCACTGAAACATATACACCACATGTACATTTGCCTCTTGCACTTTAGATANACTCCTCTACCTGAGGCAAGCCCTCCATTTCCCAGGCTCTCTTTCTCATCCCCAGGGTCAAGTAGCCCTGGGGGGTAGTCTTTGAAGTGAAGACTGAAGCAAAGAAGGAATTCAATATCTTCGCCTTCTCAGCGTCCCCTGTTATCAGGACACCTCCTTTGTTTAGCAGGGGACCCACATTTTCCCTAGTCTTCCTTTTACTGTTGACATACTTAAAAAAACCCTTCTTTCTATCCATTAACTCCTTCACCAGTTTAAATTCCAGATGGGCTTTAGCCTTCCTAGTCGCACCCCTGAAGTACCTCACAACATTCCTATACCCCTCACAGGAGGACAGGCCCTTTTTCCACATTATATGGACCTTCTTCTTCTCTTTGATCTTATCCATGAGCTTCTTGCTCATCATCAGAGGTCTCCTGCCACCCTTCCCTGATTTCCTACTCTTAGAGATGCACCGATTCTGAGCTTGGAAGAAGTGCTTTTTAAATATTGACCAGCTCTCATGGGCCCCCTTTTCTTCTAGCACTCTAGCCCATGAGATACCTCCAAGTAGGCTCCAGAAGAGGTCGAAGTTGGCTCTCCAAAAGCCCAGGGTAGCGATTCTACTTGTAACCTTACTTCTTCCACTCAGGATCTTGAACTCCACCCTTTAATGATCACTGCATCCCAAGCTGCTCCCAATCTTCACACCCTAATAAGCCCATCCTTGTTGGTAAGAACAAGGTCCAGAAGCACCTCCCACTTCATCAGCTCCTCCACCACCTGTGTCAGAAAGTTATCTTCAAAATATTGGAGGAACCATCTGGATCATGCATGCCTGGCCATGTTTCTTACCCAGCAGATGTCCGGATAGTTAAAATCCCCCATAAGGGCCAGTGCCTGGGATTGCAAGGCTACTTCCAGCTGCTTGTAGAAGGCCTCATTGACTTCCTCTTCCTAATCAGGTGACATCCACCTCTCTTCCAGTCAGATTAGTGTAAAAGCAAAAGATCTCCATTTACCTATTAGGAAAAAAAACTGCATTACCTCTCTTACACTTCCTGCAGGGAAATGGAAAATCTTCTGGACTAGTATTTCAGACTCTCCACAAGTTTAGGCAAACCCTGTTACATTAATTGGACCAGTTGCATCCGTTAAGACTGTTACACTGATTATAGCAGTATTTTCAAGACTTTTGGTGGTTACGGTGAGTAGAAGCTTGAGAATATTCTCTAGAGATATTCGAGACCCATCTGGATGCCCATCTGTGCTATCTGCTGTAGGGAACCTGCTTTGGCAGAGGGGTTGGACTCAATGATCTCTCGAGGTCCCTTCCAATCCCTACAGTTCTGTGATACTGTGATTCTGCAATATGAAATGAGGTTTAGATGTATATTTCCACAATCTCTGGTCCAATAAGTGGGACTGTAATGCTTATTTTTCACCTTCTGATTATGGAAAAGTTGGGAAGTGATAGGAACAGTGCGAGGTAAAAGAAGAATAAAAAAGATCATGGCTTATGGAGGTGGAAAACAGCAGTTACAGGCTGAAGAAAGAGAAAAAAAGTAAATGAATAAAGTTATTACATAATAGAGGGAAACATGCTGAGAGAAAGGGACTGCTACAGGACCTAGGTGGAAGGCTGATTAGAAAGAAAAAACTAGGGGAGAAGATAAAGTAGGAAGGGAGAAAAAATTGACAACAAATGCAGAAAACATACTGTGAAGAGAAGGACCTCATTTGCATGATACACCAAATGGAAAACAAACATTTATCAACAAAGTATTTTGCTACTCTACTAGGTCTATCTAAGAGTGGAAATTCATCTATGACCACAAAGAGTTTCCTGACCATCTAAGTCATACATTTCACTGTCTACTTTAACCACCTTTAATTTAAAACAAACAAACAAACAAGAAACAGAACAGAAAAATACAAAACTCAACCTTTTTCTGGGGTCTTCTTAAAGTTTTTTATGTTTTGTTTTTTTTAATAAAATTGTACCTGCACAAATGAAGCAGCAATTGGATGTGGTTTTAAAGGTGTGATTAATATCAGAGTTTGACCTCTTCGTTAGATTGCTGAAACATTTTCCATAACTCTACCATCAGTATAAATGTTAATTCTCAAGTCTGGAAACAACATTCAAGCAACAAGCAATGGGCAGGTTTATTTTTCATCAGTTTTTGAGACAAAACTTCCTGGCTCATCTCTCTACCCTGATGAGCAGTTTTGGGCATACTCAGTGGGACAGTAAATGCTCTGCTTCCCATTTAAAATGTTAAAGCTATTCTTACAAGCAATTTGTATTTATTTATGTGAAACAGTTGATTAATGTAGAAACCGATGAGGGTTTTATCATTTCTTCTGTGAATTTGGCCCTTGGACACAAAGAACAAAATGTGATCAATTCACAGTAGATATGACCTGGACCAAGCAACCAAGTTCCAAGATGTCCCAAGGGGAAAAAGAAAAAGAAAAAAAAAATGTGTTTTCAGGTTTAACGGAAAAAAAGCCGATTTTCTACTTCTCCAGTGATTTTTCTATTTTTCTAAATATCTTTCTCTTGAAAGTCATTAATAGGCTGCTTTAACCTGTGCCTTTCCTGCTGTTCCAGTTATGTCACAGCAATTTGTTGGGCTGTCTCTGAATATGCTGACAGAAGATGGGATTGAAGAGGTACAGAGTGGCTGTGAGAAGCTGAGGGTTAGACAAGAAAGCCTGAACTCACTCTGTCAGGTAGAATCAGAGGAGAAATGCAGCAGTTGAACATTAATTCTCCACTACTGAGAACCTCAGCTGGGAACCCCTCTGAGCTCAGAGCTTTGTGGTACTTGACATGTTTTTTTTCTAAATGTATTTTATCATGCTGCAAAATGTAATCTGTTTAGTTTAGAAATGTAACTATACTGAGCAACCTTCCAAGGAAACACAATGATTTTTCTATCTTTGGAAACTTGTTTTCTGCTCCATTAAGGAGGGCCATTTTTAAAGCTCTGAACATGTCTTGCTCTTTTTTAAAAAACTCTGTTTTACATCTCTTCAGAGTCCTTTTGTTTGCAAAGAGATAACAGAAAATTATCTCGCCAGACAGAGGATATAGAGGTTTAGACAAGATCTGTTTGACAGTGTAACTTACTGTCAGCAGCAGCAGCAACACAAACTGCAAAATCTCTTTTGTCAAAGAGAGTTTATCCGAAGGTCGCCGGGTTTAGAGAAGAGCACATCTCTCTGTTCTTTGGCTGCTCTCACATTCTGTTTCAGCATGTGGTGTGATAGATAGATAGATGTTGGCTTCCTCAAGTAACACATCTATAATTACGCATCTAGAGAAATCAGTGACACTTTATTTATTAATTAGGTTGTAATTCAAAGCAAAAAACATGCAGTTCCAGCTGCTCTGAACTAGGAAGCAACATCAAGAAAAATTCACGTTCTATGGTGAAGGAGTGCATCAACCAGTATATTTTCCCAGTGTATTACATGTCTTAGTGTGATCAACTTGTATGTCCAATGGACATGATTCACTGAGCTTACTGCTCATAATGACATGAAAAAATAATTTGGAAATACTGTAAATACTGTAAATTTCCAACTGATAAACCAGGATACTTAAGTCAGAAATGAAGATGACCAAATGCTTGACTAGCTATAAAACTTCTTGTTTGTGCTTCTGAGAACTGACTTGGACTTTTAGTCCAGCCACATGGTATGAAGTATAGAGCATGAAACTGTGATTAAGGTAAGATGGTGCCAGCAGCATTTTCCTCAGCTTGGCCTCACTGTACTTAGGACTATGATATTTCAAAAGCAGAGATCTAATCTTGCAATCTCATGCCCTTGAGAACACTCAAGATACTTACAGAGTCTGATTAAGTGACAATGACTGGATTTCTAGGTGGCATATAAAATCAGAATTTCCCACAATAATCAGCAGTCACATTGCTGTTGCATGCTGTTGCGTGGCATTCATACTCCCACCATTCATGTGGATAAATTTAGGTACTTGCAGAATGAAGTACTCATTGTGAAGACAGGAGATCCATGTCTTCAAGAACAAGAAGTTAAGCCACTGAAATCCCAAAGCGCACACAGTGTATTTCACAGTTCTTGCTTGGTATGCGTGGTTGAGCAGGAACTTGACGTGACAGAGAGCCATGAGGTGATCAAATAGCCCCTCAGAGGTGACTGTAGGCAAGCCCTTGTGGGGAACAACTTCACCACAAAAACATGTGGCTATTTTCTCATCTCTCCCCAAGGGCAGCACCGTGGGCGGAGATGGGAGGAGCTGGCATTGGTGCTCCTTGCTCTGCTCTCCCCAAAGCAGACGATGGGAACTGAGTGGAACTGGGCAGATGAGCGTGTGGAGCTGAGGGGTGGTGGTTAGGCAGACGGTCTGTCTCACAGGCTTACAATGCAAGAAAAATGCTGGGGACAGTCTGTTTGCTCCCACAGAGAGACTACGTGTACTACACTGAAGATCAATGCAAGTTTCACCTCAGAAGTTTTCAGTGAGGCTGGGTTTGCCTTAGCATGTTCAGATCCATCCTGTTCTTCTCATGGACATCTGACAGCAGTCTGCCTCTATTTTCGTGACAAAGGTCACAGTGCATGTCATGGTGAGACAAGTATAGCACACAGCATGGTCTTTCAGTTGCTCTTCAAGAAGATTATGTTTGTTGTGTGAGTTTCTCAGCTGTCACAGGAAATTTCTGGGGGCTTTTTTTTTTTTTTGTTTACAAGTACATCTGCTTGGCATCTGAATTTCTAAATAACTTAAAATTAAATAAAGCACAAGATTAACCCATGTGAGACTGTAAATCTGGGGTTCCATAGGAATTTAATTTTGAATGCTTCATCTGTTCTGCTCTACGGCAAAGACTATTTTCACACAGTTCTTTATACATGATCTGAAAACTCAGGAATGTATAACCAAGATCAGCATGAGCAATAGCTTTATGCCTCTCTGTCGACTGTGCTTCAGCAACATTAGTGCTACTGATACATTTACCTCCACCATCTGAAGGGAGTAGAAATGATCAGCGAGGAGGAATAACCACGATTAAAGTTGCAAATTACAGTTCTCTTTGGAGACAGATACACTGGCGATGCAACCACCCAGACTCCAGGCATGAGTTTGCAGAGAGGACTAATGCTGTTACTGCAGCTTGGGTGGTGATACTTACGTGTTGGAGCTGTGGCCTTACAAACCAAAGAACACCCTTGGCCTTGCATCCTGGTGTCATGGTGGATGCTCTCTGCCCCTCTGTTGGAGTGACGGTATCTAGACTCAGGCTTGCTTTGCCTGCTTGACACAGCAAACCCCAGCTCCCACTGGGCCTATGTTCTCCCTGGCATGCAGCTAGGACACAGCCAATGATTTTTAATCGAGTGTATGGGCCATACAAATATTAAGCTACCTAAGACATGACTTGTTCTTAAATTTGAGGATTGGTTTTATTTTTTAATGCATCAGTAATGTCTTTTCCATGTGGATTTCTTTGCTACTTCTACACCTGCTGAGGCTGTTGGTGAGCATATCATACTTCAGACTCTAGCTGGCATGAACAAAAGTGGCTTCATTTATATATCAGAGCTGTCATGACGTGATATATCTGTGGAAAGTTTGGGCCAAGAAATGTGGAGGAAATAGCTGACTGCACTAACATGCATGCACTTTTCAAAGTAGCCCTGTTTTAACTAATTTTCTATGTGCTGCCAAGATTCTGTATTAACTCCTACCTCCCCAGTAAGATGCTTGGAGAATATGATTCACCTGTTCTGCCAGTTTTCCAGTTTTTGAAAGAAATAATTACCCTTAGTAATTGGCAAATGCCACTTTTCATGCATTGCTAGGACTCGAGACCATGGTATGCTTCATATACTTCTGATATCAGCTCTGTTTTAAAACTTCAAGAAAACTCTAGCATCAGCAGAAATGAGTAAAATATCTGATGCCGTAGAACTAAGTGAGTAAAAACTTTCTGTTCCAAGTGCTGTACTGAACTGAGCAAAGTTCTTGCTGAAAACTGTCAGCGAAGATGAGATTTTGCATGCCAATCTATCAAGTTTAATTTTGGATGAGTAGCATCTCCATTATAAAAAATCAATGAGAACAATGCATCTTAAGAAAAGAAGAGCAAAATCTCAATTTATGTGCAGATTTGGAAAAACCCCAACAGGCATATTACTCAATCCTCATGTCCAAAATCTATACAAGACAAAATGTTTTGAGGGTGAACAACTTCCTGTTACTTTGTTCATTTATGCACGTACACAAGTAGAGTGGAGAAAGACTGAACTAATATTTAAATTTTATTGCAACCCTTTAAAAAGCACAGCTATGCTGTAAGAACATTATGTTGTTATTATTCATGCAACAATCTGTTTTCCAACCAGGAAGTTCTGACACAGGAGCTCTTATTTTGATTTCTCTGTACTGTTGCTACTTGTGTACACACTGGTTCTGACTTTTATCTCAGAGGCTTTGGTGACATTCCACAAACAAAAAAAGGACACGTGCTTACTCATTTGTTTTACGCTCTGATTTGTAAAGTCCCCAAAATTCTGGAGGCATCCCTCTGGATCTACTAGAAATGAGAAACATTGTTTTTCCAGATGGTCCTGTAAAGACTGTTCCTTATTTCTGATTAATGCTCTGCAGATTCAGCCATGAGAAGAGATGTCTCCAAGTTAGTTGTCTCATTAAACCCTAATGATTCTTTCCTGTACGGATGAGGCCATTAACCACACGGGGAGACATCCTCTTGCAGTCGCTGTGGTATTTGGTATGGGGACACACACCTGAACAAGCACTGGACTGAAGTTTCTAGGCCAGATGCAACCTCTGAGATAGCACTTGAGCCCATGCGATGCACCAGCAACAGCTGGGAACCCTTATTGCCCCCTAGGTGTACATGGTTTGCCGTCTGTACTCCAGAGGAACATTTGGCCACTTCTGCTATCCATCAGCATCCACCTAGCATCTGGTTTTCCTTTTCCGTTTCTTGCTCCCTCTTCTCAGGTTCAGCTTTGACAGGGCATTTTTCTGAAGTCGCTCAAGCTCTTTGCCCTCTAAGTGTTGAACAAACTGCTTTGCTCTAAAAGAAATATGAGAAAGTATCACTGCAGATGTTCCCACTACAACTAGGAGAGATCAGGCCATACTCTTCAATATCATTGTCTAGCCAGGGTGGATCTGTCACCTTTGGCTTTTTATATACACACATCTTTTAAAAGACATTTGTCTTTGGAAAAATGTCCAGATACATGTGCAACAGCTGGCACTTTGCAGCAGCTGCCATCAGCTAAATCATTTTTAAATATTCCCATGCAGGACTGCTGCTTTGTTTGAACTCTTCAGTTGATTCAGCATTAGTGCTTTGGAGAGGCTGATTAATGGTTTGCTTAGTTTTACAGACTAAGAATCCGCAAGCCAATTGCCCACTAATATTTCACTGATGAGAACAGACTTAGTTCTTATTAAAATCCTACATTCCTGGACTATTCAAGAGTTGATAACAAATGCATGTAATGAAGCACTATTTAAACAGAGCACATAACCTCTCCCTTTACTATAGGTCATGACACTGACTGGAAATTCCCTGGAATTTCATTTTAGGATGAAATTAATTTATTCATGAAATTAATAAGAAATGAGATTATTTCACTTAAGGATGAAAAGAAATACAAGGTAAAATAGAAGCAAAAGAAAATAAATAGAAAAAAGTGATACATTGGGTGATTGATGAGTTGTTCTTACATTTGCTACAGTGAAGTGGCTTTATTTACTTTTCCTAAGTAAATAAATTTATTCACTTATTTTAGTTCAGTAATATAAAATAGCTCTGCTTTTGCTTTCCAGATCATTGAAATGTGTTGCATAGTGCTGATTCTTTCAACGTACAAGTGCTGACTGACGTATACAGCAGAAGAAGAAGACAGGCTGAAAGTTCATTCTAAGGAACAAGGTAAAGGCATTGCAAAAAAAAAAAAAAAGAGAGATTTGATTTTTTTCTCTCATCTCTTGCAGTATTTAGAATGAGAGATATTACTCGTGGCAATATTAAATAGAGTATTTTCTTGATGTACAATGCAGTGATATTTCAGCAAACATGAGTTGCCAGCGGCAGTTGCATCATCTTCTATTAATTGTATAACTCCCTCTTTTTTACCAACCACTGCCGGGGTGTCATCAGTAGCTATACCAGATATGTTGACGAAAGTTAAAGAAAATGGCTTTAATGTCATTTTTGCTGCTTCGTACTGCCGCTCACCCAGTGCCATCGCACACCGATCTGCGGCTGCTGCTGAACAACGGGTGCAGGCCCGGGGCCAGGCCGCTCCACGGGGCAGAGCCACCCCATGATGAGCTGTCGGGCCATGGGTTGGGCATGGCTGCTTTTGACCATCTCCTAACAGCAGTGAATCAGCTGGCACTGACAGCACCAGAGCTACAACATCTTGGTTCTGTGTGGTCTT
>WBMW01004675.1:186112-201691 GCA_013396635.1 Penelope pileata
GGGCGGGCCTCTGCCGGGCCGCGTGCGGCCTAGGGACCACGGGTTGGACGTGCCTGGTTCGATGTAAACGCTCTCTCTCCATCATGCTTCAAATCGACGCACTGAAAAGGACATGCAGAACACCTGACTTTTCATAGGAGAACTATCACTTTAGGCCCCTTGGTTTTTGGTTCTCTTCTTCTTAGGGAGACTTTGGTTTAAAAATAAACAAATAAACAACCCTTATCTGAACTTCACATCTCCTTATTCCGAGCAGCCTGATGGCATAGACACTGCCTGTAGCCCTTCAGTTGTGCGAGACTAGATTTACATGTTCACACGCAGCTCTGGTCAAATAGGCAGCTGCAGTCATGACTTAGATCTGATTTCTTTAACCCAGTAACTGATATGCTGAAATTTGGGTGTGATGAGAATACAACAGGAGAAGAGTGTCTGTGCAGCATCGCTTGGCAGCTAAAGCATAGGAAACCAATGTGGTCAGTGGGTGAATTAGAGCTGAAAAATGACTTACCTTAAAATTATGTATACACGTACACCGCAACAACATAAGAAAAGAAGTCTGCCAAGTGGATGGATTTTCACTGGTCAGCAATTTCTACGAATTCATCTTCTCTGAAGTGTAGGAAAATCAGGAACTGGGGAAACACTTCTGAAATTATTAACCAACTGTTTCCAGAGAAACAGATTCAGTTATCAGTTGTCATCTGCTATACAACCCCACCACCACAGCAGCCTGCAAGCAATGAGCAAGTTAGTAATAAATCCTGTATTCTAAACAGGAAATTATTCCCCAGCTAGGGATGTCTAAAAAAGAAATGAGCCCCTGTCTTTTGGATGACACATAGCTAAATGACTGTGATCCTGAGCACTAACCCCTTGAGAAGTTTTATCGCTCAATTCTGCTGAGTTATTGCTGTTGCCAGATATATCAGGACAGGGGCAGGTTTTGAAGTTAAGGTTATACAAGGGAGATGGAGACGAGACTGTTTGCTTAGGTTTGGCCTCTGAGGTGTGAAGGGAAGCACTGGGGGCACTGACTTTGTTGCTTCAGAGATTTTTTTGCCTCACTGCAGCTGCTGGCAGCAGACTGCGTGCCTTGCTCAGCTCCTGATGCACTGAAGGACAGTCACCCAGCCATATGGGGCAAAGGCAACAGCTACTCTTTGGTCAACAAACAGTGAAGCAACTTAGAGAGGGTTTCTTCCTGTGCTTTTCATTCTTTGCTGTAGATCTCCTGCTTTCCTGGCATCCAGATTACAGGAAGACAGAAAAGATGTATGGATACTGTCAGTAGGATAAATGGATACCAACAGTGAAGAGCAAGGTAGGGGATGAAGACAATAATTTGATTATGTGATGAATAATGATTCTATGAATTATAGGGCTCTGGTGTCAATTCTGAAGAACTCCAGAGCTGGAATGGAGAATAACAATTACCTTGATTGTAAATAATGCTAGGAAAAATAATCTTGAAACTGAGTAGGAGGGCTGCTCCAAAAGTAATGCCTCCTATTTTATTATGTTGGTCCACAATGTCAGAGGCGGATGTTGGTGGTATGTGGCATTAGAGGATGAACCTTCCCACCGATATTCCATTAAATTTTGTTGCCGCATGACAGATGGCAGCTGAGGGGCAGTCTAACACAATGGTGTCTGACATGCAAGTGTGGATGAAGCAAAGGTGCGGAATTCATTTGATCTGTGTGTAAATAATGGCCCTCACTCACATTCCTCATCTCTTGCTGAACATTTGTGGAGGCTGAACAGTAGGTGTGAGCATAGTGAGGCAGTGAGTGGTGTCTTTCAGCAGTGGTGATGGCAACATGAAAGACAAACCATGTTCCAGATGGCCGTGCACAGCTGTCGCACCACAAAATGAAGAGCTTTTCCATCAGCTCATCCACATGAATCAGCAGATTACAACCATGGAACTTTGTACAGAGCTCTTCTTCAAAGCATTGAAAACAATGGTGGCAATGTTGAAATATTGCAAAGCTTGCACCCGGTGAATCCCATGAATGCTCACACAGGAACAAAGAACAGCGTATGCAAGTTTGTCAGGACCTATTGAACCAATATGAGGCTAAAGGTGACAGTTTCCTGGATTGTGTCATTAGTGGTGAAGAGATGTGGTGTCACCACTGTGAGTCGGAGTCAAAGCAGCAGTCCATGGAGTGGCAACATGAATTCCCCATCAAAGAATAAGTTTGAGATGCAGCCCTCACTGGGTAAAGTGATGTGCACTGCCTTTTGGGATAGGAAAGGGTTGATCCTTTTGGATTTACTGGAACCCAGACAAACCTTCAGCTCTAACACTTCTCAAGCTGAAGGCTTGAACTTCCACAGTCAGGACAGAGAGGAAGACAACCTTTCTCTTGCACCAGATAATGCCAGGTCACATATCAATTTGAAGACTGTGGAGCACATTGCCAATCTTGACTGGACCGTCCTACCATACCCACCATAGTCTGGATTCGGTGCTTTCTGGCTTCTGTCTATTTGGACCAATAAAAGATGGACTGTATCGGCAACATATTCCTGGCAACAAAGCCACCATAGCAGCTGTGAAACAGTGGGTCACCTGCATTGGTGCAGATTTTTACAAGTGCAGCATGCAGGTTCCTGTTTGTGGCTGGTGAAAATGCACAGCTAATGCTGGTGACTATATTGAAAAATAAATGTTTTGTAGCTCAGAATTTGCTCTATTGAATAGTGTCGTGTTTTTTGTATCTGTTGTAGTTTCAATTGAAATAAATAGAAGACATTGCTTCTGGAGCAACCCACACACCTTGTCTTTAAGAAAAATGAGAATGGGCAAAAGACCCCTGACTCAAAACAAAATATAACAAGCAACCCCACCAGCAAAAATGTGGAGTGTGATTCCTGCCAACTTCCATGCTTACATATGCTTTTGAAATGTAGTATTTCCATCGGTACATGGCTAGTCTATATTTTTTTTCTTCAATTAAAAGAAATTTGGAGCTATTGAGGTCTTGCTTGTATCAGCCTAGCTTTGTGTGTACACATTCACAGTGGTTCAGAGGGAGTGAACAAGTCTATGAAGTTGGCAGGAATACTGTTTGGTCTTCATTTTTTAGTGGAGTTTAATAAGTGTGAAGAAAATTGGGATTTGACCCCAGCACAGTTGTCTGTGTTCTCCACCTGTCCAAGCATAGCATTTTCCCAAGCAACTCCATCTCCCCCATCCATCTCTATGGTCCTAAACAAGTAGGTTAAGTAAATAGTGTTACTGTGACTTGTCTCATTGCAGGACCAAGGTCTTCTGTTCCAGATTCAGTCCTCTCCCTCTCCCTCTTGCACAAACACTGTGTGAAGCTCTGTTTTAAGTTTGTTGAGTCTGTTAAGTCCGCAGGGATGGGAATTTGCTCTGCGTGCATTAAGTTCTCCTTGAGGAATGAGGGTGTCAGTATAACTTTGGCTCAGTACAATGGGAAATAAATTCTGCTGACCTCATTTAGGGCTGATCTATTAAGGACATGTCAGCCATCCTTGCATTTAGATGGCATTATTATGCCATACCTATGTGGCACCTTCTGAATCTTTTCCTGGGTGATAGCTTACAAGTAAAGTCTTAAAGGTATGCTTGTGTCTTCCCGTAGTTTTACCACATTAAGTAAATTTAAAATACGGACCACAGAATATTAGCAATATTCAGTTAGTATAAAATTATCCTGCTTATGATCAAATACTTTCGGAGAGTATATCCTTAATTGGTAAACTTGATTTTTTTTTTTTTTTGAGGAAGTACAATTCTCACTTTAAAATCAACAAAATTAAAAAATAAAAAACCCTAAGACTTATTTTCACAGATTGCACAATAGCGACTTTAAAATGCATCCTTAATCTGCTAGGAAAATGTTAGAACAAATCGCATCACAGCTGAGCAAATCAAAATCAGAAGGCAGATCTTTTTAACAAAGATGCTGATTAACAATGAGTACAAATCCACGAGCAGAGTGATGGGCTCTACATTTCTGGGAGTTCTCAGTCAAAATTGTGTTTGACCCAAAAGACATGCTTTAATTGAATACAAGCTGAAGGAAAGAGTCAGCGAAATGGCACAGCCTGTGTCAGAAAGGAAGTCAGCCTAATGGTTCCTGGTGACTTGCAAATCTGTAATAGCTGCAATATTAAAAGATGCTAGTTTTATTAAAATGCCCTGTTACCAACACAACTTCAGCTACTTTTTCTGCCCGTGGTACACAAGTAGCCTAGCATCTTCTGCAGACTACAAAATTTTGTAATAGATATTCTTCCCTGAAACTTGTCAACAGCAATGGTTCATTTTTTTTTCTTTTAATCCTCCTGCTTTCCATTTTTCTTTTATCTTACTGTATTTTGGATGGCTGTTAAACTTCACTTAATTTCATTGTTCTTATTCCATTTCTCCGTGTTTAAGGCTTGTTAGATGCAAAGGTTTTTTGAGTCCATCTGAAAAAGTCAGCCTAAGAGCACAATTCAAATTCTGAATTTGGATTACTTTTTCAAATTGGGTAGCATTCTGAGTTTGAGGATGTTACTAATCTTTCCTGTCTTTTGTGACACTGACACTTTGGCAGCAGAAATAAAATCTTCTGGCTGAGTTTAACAGTCTTTAATCTGAATCCACTTACTATGTCCATTGCATTACTCACATGAGAAGAAGAAAAAAACAAAACGAAACAAAACACAACAAAACCAAAGACAACAAACGAACAAATCCAACTTAACATAACAAAACAAGACAATTCCCCGGATCTAAAGCACGTGTGCAGAGAACTTAAAGAATGAGTGAGGGAATATTTCAGCAGGGATTCCTTTTCATTCATTTTACAATGTTGCCTCTTTATCTTATTCTGCAAAACACTCTATAAGCTCCCAAGTAAACGCTGACCAGTTGCTTCTCACAATGCTTCTATCTCATCTTGTGGGAAAATCATTTGTGGCTTTGAGTCTAAGTAGAAACTTTCTACTGTGTGTTTACAAGCTGACATTTTTTAAGCAGCAGACACACACACATCGACTGCTTTCTGCTTCACCGCTTTACAGTGACAATCCTTAAACAACCAAACTGTAGCTGATCAAAGCCTGACAACACACTTCATAGAGGCAGGTGAGACAGATTGGAGTCAACTAAAACAGCTGTATGGGACTGCACAGGGAGCTGCACCTCTCTGCTATTTCCTCTGCTTTTAATTTTGAAATCAGCTATTTTTCAAGCAAGTTTAGGATTGCTTTGGTTTACATGGTTTGCAAAACTTTTAATCTGAAATTCAAATTCATTACCTGCATTTGGATTTCATTACAAGCATGACCTGGAGCGATGGCTTGTACATTTTCCTAATTAAATAAATCACTCGAGTGAGCTTCTACATTATACATTTCCCAACAGCACCATGAGAACCTCTCAGTTTCTCATGAAGTCAGTTGAGACAAAGCACAATGGCTTTGGAGGAATTCTGAGAAAGGAGAAAAGAGACACGACACAGGAATTAATAAATGGCTTAATGAAGGCATAGCAAGGAATTCATCATGTTTTCTTCTAGTGCCGACGGGGGCAGGGTAGTTACCCAATGAACATATTTGAATAAACTCCAAAATGATACAAAAAATATAATTTTCACAGTGCAAATTAAATCCATGAGCTCCACTTATGAACGGATCACTGAAACAATGGGAAAACAGGATGTAAAACTGGAGCTATACATTCATAACACAAGTCAGAAAGAAATAATCAAAGTTTTGGAGGAGGCAGAGGCTCCCCGGAAAAGCTAGCTAGGAATTCCTGAAACTACACAGCATCTTCACGCAGTGGCAACTTACAAGTTAAATAATAGATTTATGATTTTCAGCAGTTGCATTGCAGTTTGTAATATTAATTTCTAAGACTGAAGTGTATTTCAGAATTTAGTGAAAATCTCTGTGTGTCCTATGATGCATTCTGACAGCTGCCAAATCCTTCATTGGATCCTGCTGCACAATCTCCGTTCTTCTGAAGGAACTGATACTACCTACTGCAAGAAACAGGACCACTGCTGAAAACCAGCAAGGCATCAGTTCCGTTGCTATGAGCTCTGGGTATTCAACTCAACAGGTAAATTCCCTAATGCTGAATGACTTACAAACATGACAGCAGACTGTTTAGCAGGAGCTCATCAGAAGACCAAACCTACTAATGGAAAGGGAGACATGAAGGAGAAATGCATATTTACCAAAGCCAAGAAGAACATCTTCATGACCTGTACTTATCAAAGGCCACAGTCATTCTCAGAGCTGTACCTCAGATACACGTGCTCTCAGCACGGACTAACAAATGCTTCTGCTCTGGGCTGGCCTGCAGATGAGATGGCTGCACCCTGGCCAGCCATGTCTGCTGCGGACAGTCTCAGGAGAGCTCTTCCCTCAGTGTTGGCTCCTTTTTTTCACCTGCTGAAACCCCAAAGGGTTGTTGCTTAATTACTAGCCCAGGACACAAAGTTGAAGTTTCTTAGGGGTGAGACACAAGATTACTAAGAGCAAAACATAAAAGCCCTCCTACAGGTTGTATTGATGAAGTATATCTTCATCAATGGTGTGTTTTTTATTTACTTATCTCCTACAACAAATTTTAAGAGAATTCAGTAGAAAACTCTACCTATCTGGCATCTGGACTTATGGCAATTAAAAGCTTTACTTCATGAAATTTATTTTTACCCTCAAGATATATTGCATTTCGTCACTAGTGGGATTTCCCTCTGCTTGCTATACTTAGCTGCTGCATTCTAGTTACACGTTTAAAATACGTTTAAAAAATGTCAACATTTCAATTATAGATCTAGTAGTGAGGAAAATCAGTCTTAAATATTAATTGTTGTTCAAATACAAATGAAACATAACTTCTCTGACATTTTTATACTAACTTGCATCCATAGCAGTATTTTGTAGAGATTGCCCCAAAGTTATGCTAGCAGGTATACGCTATTTGCAAAGTAAAGAGTCATTCTGGTTTCAAAGTCAGTTACATTCAAGGCCAGGTCAGACGGGGCTTTGAAAAACCTGGACTAGTGCGAGGTGTCCCTGCCCATGGCAGGTGGGTTGGAACCAGCTGATCTTTAAGGTCCTTCCAACTCAAACCACCACTCTGTGGTCCCATGATTCTATGATCCCATGATTCTGTAATTCTAGCTAACCCACAATTGTTAACATTGACAGACTCTGATTTCTAGGAAATGCAGTTTTTAATTTTGATACTTCCACTGAGAGATTATCAATGGTCAATGACATCTGCATGGACAGAGTCACCATCAGCTCTTGTATTCAACAACTGCTCTAAGCAAAGCTAGATTACGTAGAAGTTAGTTTTGTCTGTGTAAGACCAGCCTTGTCCACTGTAGTTTCTGCTTCCACATGCAGAAGAATATCAAGTGGAGAAAATGCAAGGATGAGAAAGTCTGAAATACAGTGCCTGCACAGCCACCGCCTATCCATGAAAGCCCCTTTGCAGCCACCTTCTGCACTGAGAGGCCAGGGGGATGCATTAATTGAAAACAAATCAGAAAACATACCAAGTTATCTTTAATTCTGCCTAACAAGGTGTAATCAATTTGGTTCTGTGCAAAGCCATTTATGAGGGCAGATTGCCTCTAGAATATACTTAAAGTGTAATTTTATTGGTGGCCACAACTTATATTGAAAATATACTTACAGAGACAAGGTTTATATAGAGAGATAACACTCTTTTTTAAAATTGCCATGATGGGCTCAACCGTAGATTGGATACATCAGTGTCAAAACTGTGTCAGGTATATTTGCTGGTCTTATAAAAATCTATGTTTTCTTACAGATCTTGTCTCTCCTATATGGTTGAATCATTGCTATTGCAACAATACTACCAAGAAAATGTTACGCACAGGGGATAAAGCAGAAAGAGAATCAAGGTCCTTTGCTATATCATAACACGGACAGCATTCCAAATCAAGGTTTCTATAGAAACCTAGGTTTCTAGAGTTCTAGGTTCTCAGCCTTTGTGTAACATGCACTCGGGCTTAAAGTCAATACAAACTTTCTCTTATAGTTTATCTTAGAAGAACCACTGACAAATCCCTCATCCTTAGCGCTCCCAGAAGCATGCCTGAGAGGATCTGTAGATTCAGACTCTGTGATGCCGTGTCTGAAAAATATCACCTGCTCAGCATTCCCTCTCAAACCAGAGAAGTCAGTGCTGCAGCAAATAATGTTCATTCCTCAGGTGAAGGAGGAGTGCTGGAAAAAGAATAAGATCATATGCTTACAAAAAAACCACAAAACCATAATTGAGTTCAATCAAACACTTTCTTAACGTTTGGTGCCTGCATGAATTGAGAAAAGCAACGCAGGCCTCTGAAAAGCTTGAGAGGAGCTATTATATGGGAAAAGGTTTTGCACTGCTAAAACTGAAAGCAGCAGCAGCAGAAATCAGCCTATTTCCACTTTATATCCTGGTGCTTGTGGCAGTCGCCTCTTTGGCTGATGGCCCAGGATGCATTTTGCAAAAGAAAAAGGTACTAACCCCAGTCAGAACGGTCCTAGAAAACAGCTCCTGGCATGCCTGTTTCCTCACTGGGTGCATCATTGTAAAAACTGTGTCAAGGCTTTGCTCATGGGGGTCTTTCTTCATCAGTCCAACAACGTCCGTTAGCAGCTATTGTATTCGCAGAGGCTTCTTAAAATATCAGAGCTCATTTACACTGCTCATTAAATGCTGAGAAAGCTTCTGCTATGATTAAAATCCCTGCCACTAAACGGACCTGTGGCAGAGCTCTTTGTCGACCTCACACTCATAATGAGGCTTTAGCCCTTTTTTTCTCACATTAAGGAAGTTAAGTCTTCTGGCTGTGTCCCTGCCTGAGTAACCTTGTTTTGTTGTTCTGTTTGCAGTTGAGTTTAATGCATTGTGTCTTTCATTAAGCTGACTCAGCTTTTACCTGCTCTGTGTACTCTATGAGGAGAAAAGACATTTTTGCCATTAAAAATAGATAAATAAAACACTAAGAATACTATTGTATTGCTAAGGACTCATCAAATGGCAAAAATTGCAGTAAAATTGCCTTTTTTGATGAAATCAGTCCTGTTTTTGCATTTTGGCTGAAATTATTGTACTTCACATCTTGTATTTCAATTCAGTTTTCCATGTAAGCTAAACAAATAGATCTCTTGTCTTCTCGTCCATGTGCCTATGTGCTCTGATATTCTTCTTGGTATGTTTAATGTAAATGTCTGTCCTAAAGTGGCAGGAACATTTTCATCTGCATTCACAATGAAGGTTCATCTTAAGGAGGCAGTTATTAGCAACATTCGAATTTCCAGTGTTACAGTTGCCGTTCAGCAGAAAAAACAAAAAAAGCCACTTCTCAAGGATCCATCACTCAGTCATCATCACTGCTATTTAAGCACTGGGACCTATGGGACCCAGTCTCATGACTCCTTTCCAAGATACATGGCGGCTGGAGACAGTGTGGAGGCACTCCTCTGCCTCGGGCATGGCTGACAAGCAGCAGATCTCCAGACCCACAGCACATCCAGGAACATTGCTGGTGAGTGTGCTGTGGGATTCAACATCTCCACCCCACTGGGAGCGCTCTTCTTGTTCAGCAAATCTTTCCCTTGCTTTCTCTAAGTCACTCCAGCTGTTGCATGCAGCTCTCAAGCTATCATGAAGCATAGCATCCCTGCTTTCATTCAGCAGCTCACACGTCCCATCACAAGACCCAGAGCTGTGCTAGCATTGCCAGACGAAGTTCCTGAGCCTCAGCAAACAAATGACACCACTGGACAGCTCTGGTTCTGTCCCTTTCTCCACCACCACTTCTCCAGTTCCCACTAACCCTGCCTACATGCTGCCAAAAGGTGGCATTACACACGGCTGTATATTGGCGTATGAGGCCCCTGCCCTTGTTTTGATATCTCACTGTGATCGTTTTTAAGCTGTGAGGTATTTTACCTTGAACAAAGAGTTAAGTTTAATTGGGTGTGCAGCGCATGCATTCCTAGTGGAGCGCGGCTGGATTTTGTTGTGATAACAACCCAAATTAAAACTGACGAGCATTCAGCCTCAGAACTGCTCAGGTCAGTGGTGCTTGCTGTTAGCACATCAGACATTTACCAGAGTACAGGAGGGAAAAGCTTCCAGAAAAAAAAGATAAGTGCAGGAATGACTGAAGACAATTTCTGTAGCTGGGCCAGTGCTCAGGAATGGCAGTGAGAGAGGGAGATCAGCAGTAAGCAATTGGATTTCACACATGCATGGCATTTTCCTTCACATTTTATAGAATCAGATGAGATAGAGGCAATAGAAACTGAAATGTAGGCATGACACCCAGTCACACTGCACAGGCTTGTTTTCTTTGCTTGTAGTCCTGTTATGTTTTTGCTGTCTAGCTGAATTATCTCATGTCGATTTCCCAGCTGAGGTTCGGCTATATCTAGGTGTTTTTAATGAAAATTTCCTTAAAAGTAGTTTCACTGTTTGTCAAATAAAAGTTAAAACTGCAGCCATTGTGCCAGGAGTGTGTCTTTTGTCACTTTCAGGAAAAGTAATGCCAGTGTTAGTGCTGTCAGCCCTTGCACAGTTGGCGTTTGTATATGAAATGGGAACTCCCCAAGCTCCCAAATTGCAACATCTCGCCCCGAGTGCCTTCTTGTTCCCTGGGACACCCAAACACTTCCTTCCCTGTCCCTCCCACAGGCTATCGGGGTGCAGAAATCAATATGACTTACACTGTCCTTGGCTGAACACCAGTTTAGAGGAAACTGAACATCTGGACGCTATGCAGACATAAAATTAAGAACCATGTAACTACATTAAGACAAGAGAAATGCCTTAGTGGAAGAAAAATAACTTCATGGGACTGGGCTTTCTGAGACTACAAGGAAATAGTTGAGATTTCCAGGAACATTGTGGCATGCATGGTCTTGCAGCAAGGAGGGAATAAAAGAGAAGTTCAAGTGAAATTTTATGTACTTTCCTTTTTTAAAGTGCATATACTAATCCCAGATAAAAACTATGAGAAAGCAGAGTATACGTCATCCATATAAAGTAACACATAGTGTAGTGCCGGCAGAACTATTCTGTATCAAAAATCACGAGCCAATAAATTTCATACAATAACTCTTACATGTAGTGATATCCTTTGGTAACTATCATATGATTGCATTTAAGGAATTTTGTCCTCCATAACCCTAAATTAGATTAAACCGTTTTAAACACAGATTCCTCTCTGCCTCTGCATTAAGGCCTAAAGCAGAACAAAAGTTCTGCAATCCAAATTTACAACTTGTATTTAATTCTGGATTTCTCACTTTTACTATGTTTTACCCACTTGGCAAAAAATGCTATCTATATCTCAGAACAGAACTTCAAAGTTTTTTTTTGTTCTTTCAATATCTAGCCCCGTGAGGCTCTGAAATGGACTGGAGTACCTTGCACACCTCACGATACACATCCATACAATTTCAGTGAATAATTGCTATATGGAGGTCATAGGCGTTTGATTATTGACTAATTGAGATAATGCTGAACAAGGGAATATTACATTTTCTAGAAGAATTAATTTTCTTAATATCATTCTTAAGGATCTTACACACTGTTTACCCTAAGTAGTCTCATCAGAATCCTTTTTGGAAAAGAGATGTTTTCACTTTTTGCAGAAAATAAAAGAAGTAGCTTGGAAAATATCAGAAATTAAATTTGCGCTGAAGAAGGAATTTAATCCAATTCTCAGAGTCCCACATTTAATTATTAGCTTCCCTGTGACTTTAACTCCATGCGTTTTTGGATCTTGTGTAATTGAAAGGAAAAAACAAATGATCACAGCAAATGATTTGATACTCCGGAGACAGGCTAACATTTGTCATACATCAAGAATGATGCATTCCTGAAGTAAAATAAGAATTTAACTGTTCATGTAATAAAGTAAACCAAAACCTGCATGACATAGATAAAAGAAACCAGTAAAAATTTATATGTAAAACAAAATAATTCTTTTTTTTTTTCCCTTTTCAGTGAGAAAGAAAAAGTCACAATTAAAGTTTTTTGGAGCACCTGCTTTTGTAGTGCTTTATCATTACGTCTTCAGACACTTCTGAAAGCTCACGTTAGCGTCTTGCTGTGAGCACCACATGGCCGGAGTGGCACACTCACACTGCTGAAGGTGCATTGGCTCTACACACTGGTTCTTTGGAAACATGAAGATTGATAGTAACTAATGATGTACTCTGAAGAAAAAAATAAAAGAAAAAAACCTACTTCCTCATAAAATCCAGCCCGGGTGTAACTTTAATTTTCAGATCAGCTCAGGAATGTTTTAAAGCTTCTTTATTGCCAATTATTTTACATAAGGGTAAGGGACATGTCCTTCTACACCTCATAAACTTGACATACTGTAGTTTGAAATCTCATTAGCCTTCCATGTTGCCAGATGCAGCTTACAAACGTTAAGGATCTTAGGGATGCGCTTTTATACTGTTACTCTCTACCAGTGCTATTTTTGCAAGCATATGCTTTGTATTTGTCCTTTCCATGAACTCTCCATTTTGTCTAGTGGCTATACTAAAATATTTTGCCATACAACTAGGTTTTTGACTACTTTTTGGTTCTTGGAATGATTGGTACATGCTTAGAAAAGTTGTATACAAAATTTTGTCCTCTGAAACTACATTAAGTACCCGTAAATTACACTGAAGTGTCTTGTGAAAGAATGTCTGCTATTCTGTGGCAAAATCTTAATCCACCTCTTTACACGTTGGTAACATATGGTATTTTAAAAGCCATATAAAGTTAAGGCTCTGGCTTAACTTGAAAATGCAAATTAAATGACATCTTATCCTTAATCCAACCGATGTGTGTACACCATCCAAAACGAGATCCTGTAATTCCCTTCTAGCAGTGCTCTGGGAATGCACACTGGCAGCCTATCTGGGTGTATATGATGTCTGCATCCTCTCTGCTTTGCAGCTTCTAGCTCAAAAATGAAATCCAGAAACTTTACGTTTAGATGAGGCCTAAATGGAAAAAGTCATTTTCACATGCACACAATCCAGCATACAAACTTGTACACATGTGCTGTGATTGTGCTTTAGCGGCATGAACACATGTATATAACTTTTAATGTATTTTTAAGTAAAATATAAACTCTATCTTCCAGCATTTGTCCAATAATTTTTCTCTTGAGCATTTAAGAACAAAACAAATTAGAGGGAACCTTCTGTTGTGCTCTGGTTAAAGTGTGTGCTGAACTGATTTAATATTGAATACTATGAGTAGGGAATGCCTATATGTGTTGTAATAATAGTTTCTATGTTAGATAATGTAAACCATTTGTGATAAGAAAAAATTCCATACTATATATCTGCCTCAGGGAAAAATCTGCTTGAACTTTGCCAGACGACAAACCCTGAGAAATGTTAATTTGTAGATGATCATTGCAACAACCTTTGAATTACCAGTCATGTCTGGAAAGGTGCCGCCCTCCTCCACGTGCCTGAAAACTCTCATTTTAGCAGCTTGAAAGATGCTAACCTCATCCTCCACAGGCCTGAGGCTCATGTAGATGCTCATGCAAAGCCATGCTCCCTCTCAGGGTTACAAGGCTCAGAAGGACTGCCTGCTGGTGGATGTGCTTGGGTCTTGAGGCTCAAGGTCAGCCCACGCTGCTCCAAAACCTCAGATTTATCATTTGAAAAAAAAAAAAAAAAATAGATGAATCCAGTTTGCAAATGTAGTACCAACACAACAATTTTCTATCAGCTTTTTTCTGCAGAAGGTTTCTAACAGTCGTATTTTCTCTTTTCTGCCTCACAGAGGGAGTTTCTCTGTAGATAAAACTTCATCACTACTACTGCTCCTCTAGCATACATTTGTCAAGTTCACTGATCTTGCATCAATGTTTCCAAAAAGAAAAGACCCTATTCTGCACTGTTGTCAAGGGCTTCACAGTTTTGTGCTGGGGGAGGTAATACTAGTTTCCTGAAAAGTACATATTTTTCAGAACAGTCTCTGTTCCAAAATTTTAGTTCAAAATCTTCTTTCACCTAAATCCAACTTGTTTCCATGGGAAGAATCATATATCTTGAAAAATACTGTGCGAAGTCCTATCTTCGTACCCCCTGGGGCTAAGACTTTACCATATGCTGTTTCATTACACTGCTGATCCCACTAGTTCTCAGGGAGAAAGCACATTTCCAAAGACATCTGTGAGCATGCAGCAAACATATTTGTGAAAACAGAGGAGAAGCTCCCATGGCAAATTGGCTCCTATGGGAATCATAGATTTCTTCGTTTTTTAGATAGCAAGCTAGGTCGTAACTGGGCAAGTCACTGGTTGTTCCACTCTGTCTTTCAGGTAAAAGGCTACCACTTCCCTGTGACCTCAATTTTGTTTAGTTCATTGGCATTATTCCCCTAAGATTTGTGTGAAAGGAGGCAGCAAAAGCTCCTCTCTGTGAATTAATTGGCTTGGCCTCAGACCCAGATACAACAGATGTCATTTATACAAATGATTGCAGAGATAATGGTTTGGATTATTTCCCCTCTTTCCAGTGTTTTACAGATGAAATGCCTCAATGAGGCATGATCCCTTGCCATTTCTTCCCACTGCTCCCAAACGTGTCGCTGTTGGCAAACCATGCTGGGTATGAAGACACCAGCCAGATTTGGGTTATGGTTTCTGAAGGTAGCAGATGGTAGCAGAATTGTCTCTGTTTTTAGCTTTCTGTGGTGAGGTAGGCCTGTAGAAATAATTAAGACTGACTGAGCAGCCCCCAAGTGCTTTGCACGCACGTCATCCTTAGCTCTTAAGCATTTACCCTAACCCCTCAGAAGAAAAGGGGATAAAATAATCCGAGATCTAATGTTGAAGGAATCATGCTTTTCCCCGTTCATACTTCCCTCTAATCAGACTGTGTCTTCTCATCCTTTTCACCTTTTTGCAGCGCAAGGCTGTCTTTGCTGTGTGTGAGAACACGCAATTTCTCATTGACTAGCCATCCTCTAGTTCTTTAAAGCCTTGTCGTTCCCCTTGATAGCCATTTTTTTTTTTTCCCCAGTGTTCCTTATCTGCTGTGTCATTAATGCAACTGTGACACAAAGCTTGCTTAGAAAACCATGTTGTCCTGACTGCAGGCCTTTTGTTTTGGCTGGTCAATTTCAACATAACTTAGCTATAAAAATATTATGATGTATATCATCTGTCAAAACCATGCTGAACTTCAGCCAGGCTAAACACATTAACAAGATTGCAAAAGTAAAATTGTAAAAGTAGAATTTTCTTTCCTACCACAGATTTAATTCTTCCTCACTGTTTCCAATTCAGTGTTTGTAGGGCAGGCACGTGGGAAAGATCAAAAACAAGGTTTACAAATCTTGAAGTATTACAGGAAGTACAAAATTCTGTACATGTGTCTGTGTCCATCTCCTTGTGCTGTCAAGCAAAGCAAACAGTTATTAACTGTAAGTAGCCAATTTATATTTACGCTGATACTTTTTAGGGAACAGCATTACTTGCTTGTTCTTTAAAAGTTGAAGTATTTGTTCCTAGTTCCTCCGTACCCTTTTTTTTTTTTTTT
>WBMW01004675.1:201736-263377 GCA_013396635.1 Penelope pileata
TTCGTAAAGTGAAGAGGCAGTTCTGGAAGTTTTCGTTCTAAACTGAGCCCAAGGCCAAGTGTGTAGCTACTTCTACTGAAGTAGAAATGCTCGTATTTGTGGCTGGATGGGGTCTTCTTTTTCAACTAGTCTGATTTAACACATGACCACCTTGTACTTCTGCATCTATGGGGTGAATTGCTCTGCAGGGGTTGTTATCGAAGTTACTAGAGCATTAGCTATGCTTACATCCAAGAAATGCATTTTATGCCATATACATACATCTACCACTCTTGACTCCAAGTTTAGTCTTGGCTCCAAGCTTTCCTACGTTTCAAGGATGTATGTTTAGAAGATGTTTCTTTGTTTTACACCAACCACTGTAGATACAGCTGATACTCTTAAGTGGACGTGTTTATTGAAACTTTCAGACAAAATGTCTCAACCACCTGTTAAGCATTTTATTTTGAAATCTGTCTTTTGCTTCTGTGCAATATAGAGCTTGCCTTTTGCCTCATTCCTGCCTGCAGGTATTTCTGCCACTACTGCCAAGGCTGAACCATGCTTTTCCTGGAGTTCTCAGTTTTCTCTGAACTGCGAAGTCCAGATTTTTGAATCGCTTTTATGCATCAAGTGGTCTTATGGGTTAGAGTGCAAAGCAAAATGTGGAAGTGTGATCAATTTTTCAATAGAACTGTACCACAGGTCTTCTGGGTTCAAAAATAGTGATTTCAAAGACAAAATCAAAAGGCCTTTAGCCTACTGAAAATGGAAGTTTTAGCCCCGGTTTCTGTGCCATTCCATTGTGTTCCACTTCTTTCCTGGCCCTGTTTCCTTATTGGTTTGTTTAAGCAGTAACCACATGGCCCAAGAGAAGTGTTGGCTGCTCTAAGTTATTTGTGCGATAGCCAACCTGTTTAAAATTCTTTATTCCTAGAGATTACAGTAAATAACATTCAGAAGACCTTATTCTGATCCCACCCATAAAAAAGCAAGAGTAATTTTCACTAAAGCACTGAGTACACAGCCAAAAGGCATGCATAGACAAGATCAGTGTAAGACATACATTGCCTGGTATGTATGCTTCCTTGATGCACCAATGAAGCTTTCATCAAAGTGTGCACAAAAAAAGCTTCCTAAATGTGAAATAAGGAAGACGGTTAATTCCTCTAACTTCTACAGGGAAATTCTTTCCTCTCTTCAAGGGTGGAAATGGCCATGTGACTTTCTGAACTGGTTAGACCAGCTACTAAGTGTGCAAAATATTGCCAGCTTTGAATAGATCTCCTCTTGTTATTTCTCTACTCACTGAGCTCACCATGATTTTATTTCCACCCACATCTCACAAAGATCAGACATGAATAAACTTATTGGGCAGATGCTGGATACAAAAGCAGCATTCAGGCAAAGCTTCTCAAACTCTGAGTGCCTAAAAGTTTAAAGAAGTCACAAACTTAAATGGAAACAATAAAATCATATTTGAAAAAATCTTCTTTTCTGGCAGACACCCCATCCATATTTCATTATAAAACACTTCTTCATTGTACAATGATCAGCTTTCAAGATCAAATTTTCCTTTCTATGAATACTTAAAACTATTGTTGATTACCATATTTCCATTTTTCCATGTAAGGTGTCTTTTCCAGCAGCCTAGAAACACTTTCTACTACAACGAAGGATAAACAGTTTTCACCTTCCAAACACCAGTTGAAAGGTACTTTTATGATACAATTCCATTATAAACAGAATTAAAAGATTAATACTAGAGCAAATTGCTTGATTTTAACCTGGCAATACTATAATGAATTTTTTTTAAAATTATTTTTGCCTTTGAGCTTGTCAAATGCTCACTTAAGTGCACAGCTAAGCACATTTTGTCATCTAGCTGCAGCCCTGCACAAGACACAAAACACAGAAGGCCTATGCTGTGAAGGGCATGGCTTAAAGTTCATTGATATGTTGAGAAAAAAATGCAGCAGAACAGCTCCTAATTCAGAGGATGGGTCTTGAAAACTGGAATTCCCGAGAGAAAGGCTGAAAGTCAGAGGCTCCTGAGTGCTGTAGCTGTCCAGGAGTTACACAAGTTTGTCAGCACCCTCTACTCCTCTGGACATGGCTCTTTATTCGTGTGTATAGGCCTTTCTATGATCATTGAAACTTAAGAAGAAATTTTGAAAAAACAGTTCTTAAAATTTTGAACGCCTTCTGCTAGTGTTTTGAATGTCTTCTTCAGGCATTCTCTGGTTTTCATAACCAAGATATATGGCACTTTAATGGTATAAGCGTAACAAGGAAAGAATCCTTAGTCCTGAAACACTGCATGTCAATGAAAATTAAGGGTTCCTTTAACAGTATGTAAGCTGTTGAATCTACTGTTTCTTCAGCCTTTTTGGAAGCTGTATGAATTGAACTTGAAGGAAAAGAAGTTCAGGAAACATCAAGTTCAGCATACTGTTGATTTTAAAAAATGTCATATAGAACAAGACAGAATATATCCTGTAGAATCATAGATTAATTTAGGTTGGAAGTGATGTTCAGAAGTCTAAGTCCAACCCTTTGCTCAAGATGATATAATATTGAAGATTATTTTCAGGTAATTCAGGATTTTGCCCAGATGGGATGGCATTCATACTTTCCCAGGTCCAAGGATGGAAATATCACAACCTCTCTGGGAACTCAGTTAATATGTTTGACCTCTCCCATTGTGAAGATTTTTTTCTATATATATCCAGTATCAATTTTCCTTGCTAAATCTTGTGTCTCTTGTCCCTTGAGCTTATGTGTGTGCATCCACAAAAAGAGTCTAGGTCCATTCTTCTCTGTACCTCCTTTAGCCAACAGGAAACATTAAACAGTTTCCTCCTTGGCTGCCTTCTTCTCTGGTCTGGGGAAACTTAGATACATGTAAAGACAAAACAATTGTATTTATGGAAACAATTTTATACTTTTTTTTTTTTAAAAAAAAAAGCAATGTTGATATCTTTATGTACTGTTATTATATATATTTTATACATACACTCCCTTGTGAGCATACTTACAGCAAATGGACTTAGTGTGAAGAAGGGCAGGGTTCAAGGTTTCAGCCTGCTATTGGATAGTCCGATTCCTTCCTGTCCTGAAAGTCAGACACATCACTGCTAATCATGGACCATAAACCAGCCAATGGTGTTTCAGGCTTGGATGAAATAACAGCTCGCTCTTCCTGTTTAATTTTCTTTCGAAAACCTCACTTACAACCCTCTAGTGAAGCAATGTGAATAAAGGGACACACTCAAAAAGAAAAAACAGAAAAAAAGATGCAGAAAGTGTGATTTCCATTATTACTTCTCTAATGAAAGTTTTATTCCTCTACAGCTCATGAATGCTGTCAATTATTATATCATAAAAACAGAAATATATGAGTGTTTCACAGAATTTTTAAAAGGAGGATTACATATACTCCATTTTCCTCTATGATGTGTGTTGCGTGAAAAAATATTGGTGAGCTGTCTACAGCAGGTTTTGATCCCAAATGAGAGCATTCTTTAGTTTAGAGTTGAGCTGCAAGTCTGGGGAGAGCCAGATTGGAGGAAAACAATGACATGAAGCCACTCTTTATCCTCCTAGTTCCCATCTGTCTTGGATCTGTGACCAAAGGGTTTAGTTAGGAGGTCTTGATCTGTCTGAACAAACAACAGGCCCTTTAAACAAATACTGAAAACTGAACGACTATCACTTAATGTTTACATTGCAAAGAATGTTATGGTTATATTTAATGTTGTACAAATATACAGTACGATTATGCTAATATATGTGGCACCTCTCTCATAAGGCCTATGAGATAAGACCCTAAGGTTGCTCGTAAACAGAATTCTCCCAGATTTGTCCTATTTAGAAACCTACATCTTGCTATCACTGTCTGAGAACCCTAAAATGTGATGTTTCTCAGGTTGGATGATTTTTCACTGACCTTTGCGCAGTGTTCATGTTCCACTGTCAGTAGGAGCGCAGCTGGTACCAGCAGCTGTATTTGCTCCATTCATACCTCTGGAAAGTAATACAAACACGAGTCAGTTAAGGGTTGTCTGGCTTCTATGAAGATACACCTTGTACGTTCGCTGCACTTTATCTGCATTTTTGCAAACAATAAACATTGCTTTTGTACCAGAAAATACAACACTCCAGTCAAAACAGGTGCAGTTCTTCCTCAATTTTTGCAGCATCTGTTTAGGTTACAGACTCTGACTTTTTGACTGACTCTGAAGGAAACTGTGAGTCACTTGACAAGAAGAAATGGAGCTGGAAATGGCTAATGTGTTGCATGGAAGTTTCTTCTCTTTTCATGTAGGACTGGAACAGCAGAATTTTTTAAATCACATCAAGGAGCAGTTTATTCACAGGACAACTAGAAAGCCTGTAAATTCCTGTCAGAGGAGAAGTTGCAAATATTCTACATATTTATTTTAAGATAAACCATAAAAAAAAGGGAAGAAAGAAAGAGAAAGAGAAAGAGAAAGAGAAAGAGAAAGAGAAAGAGAAAGAGAAAGAGAAAGAGAAAGAGAAAGAGAAAGAGAAAGAGAAAGAGAAAGAGAAAGAGAAAGAGAAAGAGAAAGAGAAAGAGAAAGAGAAAGAAAGAGAGAAAGAGAAAGAGAAAGAGAAAGAGAAAGAGAAAGAGAAAGAGAAAGAGAAAGAGAAAGAGAAAGAGAAAGAGAAAGAGAAAGAGAAAGAGAAAGAGAAAGAGAAAGAGAAAGAGAAAGAGAAAGAGAAAGAGAAAGAGAAAGAGAAAGAGAAAGAGAAAGAGAAAGAGAAAGAGAAAGAGAAAGAGAAAGAGAAAGAGAAAGAGAAAGAGAAAGAGAAAGAGAAAGAGAAAGAGAAAGAGAAAGAGAAAGAGAAAGAGAAAGAGAAAGAGAAAGAGAAAGAGAAAGAGAAAGAGAAAGAGAAAGAGAAAGAGAAAGAGAAAGAGAAAGAGAAAGAGAAAGAGAAAGAGAAAGAGAAAGAGAAAGAGAAAGAGAAAGAGAAAGAGAAAGAGAAAGAGAAAGAGAAAGAGAAAGAGAAAGAGAAAGAGAAAGAGAAAGAGAAAGAGAAAGAGAAAGAGAAAGAGAAAGAGAAAGAGAAAGAGAAAGAGAAAGAGAAAGAGAAAGAGAAAGAGAAAGAGAAAGAGAAAGAGAAAGAGAAAGAGAAAGAGAAAGAGAAAGAGAANGGAAGGAAGGAAGGAAGGAAGGAAGGAAGGAAGGAAGGAAGGAAGGAAGGAAGGAAGAAGGAGATCAGTATCACCAAAATATACGTTGCAAATGAGAATAAGTCATCAGATAAATTGCAGTGTTTGGCCTGTATTGGAGAGACTTGCCTCAAGACAGTAATTGCTACGGTCTGCTGTGTAAGAAGGATGGCAACGAAACAGGTAGACCAGACAGAACAAACAAGCTCTGTTCCTTACAAAGAAATTACACTCTTGCATAAAACCAAGGCACTGTTTCTGGAAGATCTGTACATATTCATGTAGAAAAAAGGAACAAAGCATAATTACTTGCTGTACTACCATGCATATAATTACAGTTGTGATAATATATGAAATGAGCCAAAACATTCGCTGGGTTGTTTTTTTCAGAAGTAGTTAGAAAACACCATAATAATAACCCTGTCAGTCTAGGGAAGGACAATTTCTGCTGTGACACATGGCACAACTTTGAAGAAATTCTGGCTGTCCTGAAAAATGTGAAGTTTTTCTCTTTTTTTTTTTTTTCCTGTGCTAGCTTAACATACAGCCTTAAAAGTTATTGCTCTGCTTGCTTTTCCCTGTGTGTGTTTGTGTGTGAAACACATTACTAATCCTTGCTTCAGCACTTTCTACTGCCTTCTAGTCTGGTAGTTTTGAGGATCCTTCTTATTTATGAATCCCAGAAACATTCCCAGTGGGAAGGTAGACCAATTTTCCATACATTATTGTTGCAAAGCATTTGCACATTTGCTTTCTTTTGTAGCTTTTCATTGACCCCTTAAAAGCAGACATTGGTCACCCCTGGTTTTGCAGGGCACAGCCCAACAACTACTGCTTTAGACACTTTCACGTTTGGTAATGTGCTTCTCTGTCATTGTGTTTTTAAACAGCTGTTGTTCACAAGTAGGTCAGCATGTACAAGCAGCTCATGATCTGGAGAAAAGGGGACACTCTGGGTCACGGCTCAACTTGGCTGTGAGAGTCCTGATCCATGAAATGATTGTCTCCTCAGCTGCTGCTCCAGTTTCTCAGATCACGCAGACACACACACACACATGCACAGAATGAACTATCTTTTTCAATCATGGGCAAGTATCTGCTTCCTACTTATAGATTTACAAGCTAGGTAAGTCATTAGTGTTGAGTAGATTTTTCCAGAGGCAGGAAGAAAGAAAGTTTGTGTAGGGATTCGCAGTAGGATTCATGCCTCTCTTTTTTAATGAGGACTCTCAGACTCATCTGCAGTGACCTTCATGGCAGGCCTCCCACAGACTTCACTAGAGTTAGGGATTTGCTTTCAAAACTACATGCTGGAACATGCAATTTTGTTCAGAGTGTTTACAAGTTAAGGAAAATGGAACTTGTATATGCAATGCAGAGGGTTTTAAAAGTGTGGTTCATTTTCTAGTGTTAACATCCCCAACACAATTCACCATACTGTAACCTCAGGGTCAGAAATTCAGCCATCTGTGACCAAGACCGAGATCTGAGAAGAGTAATGGTGCTCCAAAATTACATCAAGTTATGCATATTGCAACATTACAGAGCTCTTGGTTTATGTACACATATTTCCCCCAGACAACGGAGAGAAGTAGTTCAGAGTTGCCCAATGCTAAGACAAGCATGACAGAATAGCAAGTAAATCCCTACAGTTTTTTGACATCGTTATTTTCTGTACCCACAAGGGACTCACTGCCATGTCCTTCCAAGACCAGCATTAGCCACGTGGTTATGTCAAATGGGAAAAAATGGGTCAACTACCCATACAAGAATCATAATATACTAAATCATGCAGTTCCACCTGGTGGTAAAACTACATTATAGAGATTTTATCTTTGTATTTTTGATAAAAGGAGCCATATGGCACAAGTTATTCCCCCTTTGCACATCGGAAAAGCAACAAAAAATTATAGTGCAACAAACTTGTAATTTGGAAGTCCTCGTGGTCTTCAAAACCTAAATAGGCTTATTATGGTCTAGTGAGTTTTCAGCAAGTGTTAAAAATGTGTGTGAAAGCATTTCAACTCTAAAAATATTAACTGTTAATGACATCTTTAAAAACTCCTCCACAAACATGTGAGTTTGTATCTATGAGTAACCTACTCTAACAGGCAGGGATCATTCCATTGAGAAGATTGTGGAGATTAAAATGTAATAGAGTAAAATAAGTCTTCTAGAAATATGCACTTAAACTATAAGCAGACCGTCTAACAGATTTTATTACACTGGGCTCATGCCAGAAAGTAAAAATCACATGAAACATACAACTTTCACAATGAGATTTTCCCTTATTGCATCTAACAACGAGAGACAGCAATCACCTCCACCAGTGCTCTGCCTTCAGCCCCCTTCTGAGACGTAGGCCATTAAATTGCTTCCACATGACAGGACTTGGAGTGCTGAAAATCAATCTAACTTACGATACTGAAGTTTAGTTTCCTTTCAAGAGTCGTATTTCAAAAGTTCACAACTGAACCCCTTCCTCTTCTAGCTTCAAGCCAGGATTATCTAGAGGTAACTTAAATGCTGTGAAAGGATTGCAACTCTTTCTCTTCATTCATTTATTTTTCAACATTTAAAGGGTTAAGAGAATAAAAACCTTTTAGAAGGTATTAAGCACTAGTATAAAGGCATTGATTCCAGTGAGTAACAGAAAGAATGAAGATTTCTTGATTGCTGTTTATTTGCACAAGTCATTCACTGCACAATTCAACAGCTCCTTGGAATTTTCCTGACACGGAGAGACACCAGTCTCTCTGATCTAGTTTCTGTGCTGGTATATTGAATGATTGATTTAGACACCATTGGCCAGTCTTCACAAATACCTCAGGGTAAAGAAAACTGATCTTTCTAGCTGAGTTTATTCCAGACTTGTTTGCATTGAAATTTCTGAGTTGTATAGGAAAAATATTATATACCCACATTTAAGCATCATTGATTCAGCTTTGTTCCCAGTCACCATGAAAGAGCTGGGTTGCTAGAGTAACATGTCAATACATTCTAATAACATTTCTTAGCACATTATTTCAATGTGATCCTTTCACTAATCACTTTTAAAGGTCTTTTCAGCAAGATTGAAAGAAAGGTAATAAGTGATGTATAATATTTGGTTATTGTGTTGTTTACAAAACAGCATACAAAAAATTTGTTCCTTTCCTGGTGCCCTTCTTTGCACTATCCAGTCCTAATTTATGGCCAGAAGGTTAACATTACACAAACAATCATTTATTTCAAGAGAAATATGATCATTACTAAGCTGTTTTCTTGGTTATAGGAGAACCTCTACTTCCTTTATCCTGGCTGGGCTCAGGTAATTGCCTTAGGCTGTAGGCAGGAGAATGAAAAGCAGATGAAGCATGTTGAAGATCAACCTCACAAAGAAACTGCCTGAACAGAGAAAGGGCTACAGTCAGAGAAGGAGAGATGTCTCAGCCTAAGTAAGCATACTGGAAAGGAAGCTGCAATAGCCATTCACAACTCAATAGGTTTTATAGCTATTTTGTCACCAAAAACAAGGAAGAAAGCAATGAGCAAAAACAACAACAACAACAGCAAAAAACTGGTCAGTGTTTGCAAGCGAACTGGGCTTACAGACACTTTCTGTTGAGAAAAAGAGCAACAGTCAACAAATGTCATCTGTCATTAGCTCAAACGCTGATACTAGGAAAATCTTTTAAAGGTATGTTCCTCCTTCATTTTGCTCTCTTCACACTCACATTGGAAGGCAGAGGAGTCTGTTTACTTATGCTATAAACTGAAGTCAAATCTGCTACAAAAGTTGCAGAAATCTCTTCAGCCACATTACCTCTGTAGGTCTCATTACCCCAGGTCCCACGTGCCTTAAAATATTTTGCCTCCTGTAGCACTTTGTCTGTATGAGATTCATTTCATCTAACTGAAGAAACTTTAAAAGTTGAAATACTGGCATTGGTAACCTAAGCTTCCTTTGTAGTCAAAAAATAAAAGTAAGATTTGTTTTACCTGTCTTATCTTAGGCATCTGTCCTGGAAAGAGATGAACTGCCTTTTGGAGGTGCTCACTGTCTACTGACTGTAAAAGGAGACTGTAGTGACTAACTCAGGTTTCAAAACCTAACTCTGGAGTGCCTGTGGAGACAAAGCATTCCAGTATACAATCAGGGAGTACACTTTCTTATAGAGGAAAGTCTGCTCTAGACTTTTCCAGGAGGCTGACACAGTCGTTACACCAGTGTGATTCTGGCCTACCGTCTTATTAGTAGCAATCACAGGAAAGCAGTTTTTATTATTATTTTTCCCATGAAAATTGCTAATGCTTTGGTTGATGCTCACTGCCAGCAAAGTTTCACTGATAAGCAAGTTGAACTGAGACCATGGTCACTGTTGTTGATAGCTCAGAATACTGTCTAGCACAAAGTGTCCACTGGGCAGGAGACCAAAGGAGACGTCTTTGGAAATCCTCTTGGTGGAGACACACCTTTGGAAGGGCTCGATTGTATTTTCTTTTTCTCTAATAAGCCACCGCAAGCTAGATACCTACTGTAATGTTCTTTAAACTTGATCATTCTTTTGGGTCCAATCATTCCTTCTGAATCACTAATCTCAAGATACATCTCCATTTTCAAAATCTTTACTTATTCTACTTACTTTCAATTAGAAAGAACTTACTTACAATACAAACTTATTATTGATTAATTTTAATTCCAGGCTTAAGCAGAGGGCCCAGGACAATGTCATGAGGTTTAACAAATTCAAGTGCAAGGTCTGCGTCCGGGTGGTGGCAACCCCCACTATCACTGCAAGCTGGGGGACAAAACAATAGAGCACAGGCCTGCCAAAAAGGCCATGGGGGTACTGGTGGATGGCAGATGGACATGAGCCAGCTATAAGCACTCACAGCTCAGAAAGCCAACTTTAGCCTGGGCTGCATAGAAAGAGTGTGACCAGCAGGGCAACAGAGGTGGTTCTGCCCCTCTGCTCTGCACTGCTGAGACCTCACCTGGAGTACTCCGTCCAGATGAGCAGTCCTCAGTACAGCAGAGATATGGACCTGTTGGAGCGCGTCCAGAGGAGGGCCACAAAAATGATCCAAGGGATGGAACACCGCCACTACAAAGACAGGCTAAGACAGCTGGGGCTGTTCAGCCTGGAGAAGAGAAGACTCCATAGAGACCTGAGAGTGATCTTTCAATATCTAAAGTAGGATTATAAGAAAGAAGGGGACAGACTCTTTAGCAGGGTCTGTGGGGATAGGACAAGCATAAATGTTTTCAAACTAAAAAAGGGGAGATTTAGACTAGATATAAGGAAAAAGTTGTTTATAGTGAGGGTGGTGAAGTGCTGAAACAGGTTGCTCAGAGATGTGGTGGAGGCCCATCCATGAAGATATTCAAGGTCAGGCTGGATGGGGCTCTGAGCACCCTGATCTAGCTGTAGATGTCCTTGTACATTGCAGTGGAGTTGGACTAGATGACCTTTAATGGTCCCTTCCAACTCAAACAATTCTATGATTGTAATGAAGAATTATTCCTGGTTTTGCTTAGCTTCTAGATAAAAAGTGTGATAGCTCAAAGAACAAAACAACATACTTGGAAATATAAAGCTGGTTTATTTGGATCACTTCCCTTGCTAATTTTGTGCTTATGTAAATACAAGTAAGACTGGAATTTGAGTAGGAGTGATATATTAACACTTCATTAGCAACCATACGCTGTTCTCTTTTTCTTTCCCAAATGAATTCAATATTAATTCTACTCTCCAGCTACAACAATGGAAATTTCCAGAAGCAACAAAGTAAAATTTCTGAAGGTAGGATAAAAGCAGCAAAGAGTTTAAGTATCTGGATCTTCGTTACTTTTAACTGATGAGTAAATTAGGAAAGCTGGATCACATATAGGTTAAGAAGGAAAAATATTGACAGAACTCTAGTCCTATTGAAGTCTTCTGAAAGCCATGTAAGTCTGTCTATGGTGTTTGACTGTCTTTGTATCAGACCAACACTAAGAGTTTGCACTTACATGCTGTTAGAGACTCTTGATTTCAATGAACTTCGTGATGTAACTGGACTGGACTCATCTTTCTTGAGATTTTGGCTTTTGAACAAGCGGACATAACGTTTAGTCTAACTAGTCTATCATCTGTATTTGTCTAACTAGTCTATCATCTGTATTCCATTTTAGAAGGAAGAACTCTCAGAATATTTGCCACAGAAAAGGCACATATCAAAGTTATATAATCTGCAGATTTTCACTGATTCTTAAAGTGCAGTATTCTACTGAGACAGTGAGTAACCTGAGATGAGCTCTGGTCTAACCAGAGTGAATGACAAATGTATTCGTATCAATGAAATCAGATGTATGTACCTGATTCTCACAGGGCAAGTCTTGTATAATGCTATATCACTAAAAAAGTGGTGTGCCAGGAAAGTGTTTTCTGAGGCCTTGTATTGGTACAGGCTTTCCTTGAGCTGTTTTAAAGATGATTTGGAAAGATCTGTAATCAATACCTCAAAATGAGGTTTACTGTCTTCTTGTCACATGAAAGTGAGCGGCATACTTTCTTCTTATGCACTTGGTAATTCTGTCACTTGGTAATTCTCCTCATAACCAGCTTTCTCCTCTTTTCTTGCTGAAGACACATTCCTGACTTGAAAGGACTAAGGCAAACCTTTTGAGCAGTCAGCTGATGTTTTATTAGATTAATCTAGTAGACTGCTTCATGAGTTTTTCAGAGTGCAAAGACCTCACAAGTTTGAACAAAATTAATAAAATCATGTCTTGCTATCTAGTAGCAATACAATTTTTTATGATTTATAAACATTTGTTGCAACTGTTCAGCAACAGAAAAGCTGTAATTAGTACACAGCAGCTATCAGTACTGTCAGGAAACTGTGAGACTTATCAGTCAGGGGTGCTTTTCTCCCCCTGCAGTACAAGTTTGTTTTGTAAGTGTTATAAGAAAAGAAATTTTACCAGTTTCCAAAGACATCCTCTACCTATTGACACGCTTTCCAGTCTTAGAGCCATCTTCATTTCATTATTCTCTTTCAGGTCACACTAAGCTGTAAAGATGTCTTGGCAGAGCCAAATATCTTATCCGTCTGTGGACTATCACATAAATGCTGAAATGCTGAATTTATAATATCAGAAATGCAAAATCTGTGTGCCCGAAATTCTTCTTTTGTTACGTTGCCCACTCAAAAACACATCATGCAGTTCTCCAGAGGCCTGTCTATTTCTCACTGCCAGCTACCAATTATAGAACTGTTCTGTAGCCTTTTTTTTCTCTTTCCCCCTGGTTCTGAACCTTCTCTTTCTCGTCACAGTGATGTTTTAAAAGGTAAAGTCTGGTTCTGTTGTATGTTTTATTTCCACACACCTTTATTGCTATTGGAAATCAACCACTTAAAGTGACAAACACTTTTTATTTTGTTCTGAAGACTTACAATATCAATAGTACTACTATTTTGTCGGAGGCATTCAAAATGCTGTAGTAGATGAGTGCATGCATGCTTCTGTCTCTCAGCTATGAAGAGAGCTGTTTGAACAGCTACAACCAGTTCTATTGTGTTCACAGCAAACTCTGTGAAGTTTCTTTCAGCTACATGTCACCTCCAGTTTATGTTATCTGAGGTTTTAACAATGATAGATGGTATTAAGCTCTTTTCATAAGTCTTGTTCAGACAAGAGCTGATACCAAACCTGGCTGCACATCATGTTTTAAGTATAACAACTTTTTCAATAAGTGTGAAATAAATTTGATGAGCACATTCAGACATTTTAGAACATTCTGAACATTCTGACATTTTAATCTACACTGTATATTTGGCACCACTAGTTACATATGTCAAAAGAAAAGACAATTAACTAGAGAAATCTTTTGGATAAAGAAGAGACAAATAGGAGGTACCCAGTGCTTTGCTTACAGAAAATAATAATGCACAGTTATCAACTTTAATTACAGCTCCACTACACCTTCAAAGACTAGTAGAACTTCCTTTTACAGAGAAGCTGGCCTAACTGTTCTGCAAGGACTCCCCCATGTGGGCACTCAATTTTCTCTGTAATTATTATTTCATTCTCAAAACAGGAAAATCATCCTGAATACTACTCTTCCTTTAAAGAAAAGTGGATGAATATGCAAATTTTTCTGGCAAATCTATGACATACAGAAATCTTTATCTTGGTTATACTGCCTGTGTCAATAAAATCCAGAGCATGTCATACATGCTAATCTAAGCCTTAGCACAGACAGACATTTCCTGTAGATTAGGAAGGATGATTCCATTTTACTTAGAATGAGCTGAATTGCCCTTATTGGTAAAAAGAAGGGTAAACACTAATCTTCTCTGATTTAGTTGCTTGGGTCTGACTCTGCTGGGAGCTCGTGTTGACCAGTCCAGCTTCACCTCAGTTTGTTTATTGAATTTAAGCAAAGTCTGTCTGCCATCGAGGGTTCTGAGCATGTTTAATCAGACTCATCTTTGAAGTTAGAAGCTGAAAGCATTCCCTTGCTAGCGCTGCCAACACTGCTTGCACTCGTGGAGATGCGCCAGTAGTACAAACACTTCGGAGGGCATTTACGGCCTGGAAGCTTTGCAGAATTACAGACCCTCAAAATTTTATGTGGTCAGTACAGCTATAAAGCTTCATGTCAAAAGCTTACTGGTATTAACAGTTTCTAAGCAGCTTGATCGTGATAATTTTGATTACCTCACTGCTTCTTAACCAGAGATAAAAAAATTAATCTAATTATCTGATGGGCTGTGTGAGAATAGTTATTTTTCTCTTCATTTTACAACGACTAAAATCTGTCACTTCTTTAACTGACAGATTACCGAAGTGTGAAGAACTATGTCCTGTTTCTGCTGCCAGCAGATTGTATCACGCAAGCATCCCACACAAGCCATTATGTGGGTATTGAATGTAAGTTAGCAGGAAGAGGGAAAGGGATTCTCCAGTTGGCTTCCCTCTTTGAGACAGTTGATTGAGCAATGGGCTGGAGGTAGACAGAAGTGAGGTCATTTTCAGGTTGAGTAAACAGCAATTTCTAACCCAGAATTTTCCCCAGTGGTAGGTGTCTAACCTACAGAAAACTTGTCCTTTGTCTAATTATGAAGAAACGTTTGCAACGGCTGTTCTTGCATTTTTTTTTTCCTTAAGCTTACTTATCTGGCAGCTAAGGTACCAAAATACCACAATAAAGGCAGTTCCTATCCGTCTTTCAGATGAGCCAATCTGAAATTCAATTTTGGAGGTCAGTAATGAGCAGAGTACACCAGGAGACTATACTGAGTCCAGTGCTTTTTAACATCTTCAATAATGATCTAGACAATGGGGTTGAATGCACCCTCAGTATATTCACAGATAACACAAAACACATGGGAATGGCTAATACTACAGATGGTTGTGAAGCCATTCAGAGGAACATCAGCAGGCTGGAGAGGTGGGCTCGCAAGAACCCCATGAAGTTCAACAAGGAGAAGTGCAAAGTCCTGCAACTGGAGAAGTAATAGCCCCAGGCACCAGTAAATACTGGGAGTCACCCAGCTAGAAGGGAACTCTGCAGAAAGTGACCTAGGGGTCCTGATGGACACCAAGCTGAACAAGAGTCAGCAGTGTGTCCTTGTTACTAAGAAGGTTAATGGCTGTATTAGACAAAGTGGTCAGCAGGTTGAGGGAGATGATCTCTACTCAGTGTTGGTGAGACCACACCTGGAGTGCTGTCTAGTTCTGGTGCTTCTAGTACAAGAGAGACCTGGTCATAGTGGAGAGAGTCCAGTGGAGGGCCACTAAGATGATGAAAGGCCTGGAGCCTTTTCAGTGGTACCCAGTGACAGGACTAGAGGCAATGGGCACAAACTGGAATACAAAAGGTTCCATCTAAACATCAATAAGCATTTCTTTACTCTGAGCACTAGCACAGGCTGCATAGAGAGATGGTGGAGTCTTCCTCCTTGGAGATGTCCTTGGACGGCTTCAAAAGCTACCTGGATGTGGTCCTGGCCAACCTGCTCTGGGTGTCCCCACCTGAGCAGGGGAGTTGGGCCAGATGACCTCCAGAGGTCCCTTCCAACATCGATCATTCTGTGATAATGTAATCGATATGATAATGCAATCCTAGGAAGTCCTGGCATCTCTCTAGGCTACAGTGTGTTTTTTGTTGTTGTTGTTTGGTGGTTGTTTATTGTTGTTGTTTATTTATTTCTTTGTTTTTGTTTGTTTTTTTGTATGTGATTAGTGACCATATAAAAATGACATCCACTCATTCCCTTTGTCGAGAGAAAGAAAACAAATCTCTTCTCTAATCTAATGTTTTTGTCTTTTCTCGTTCTCCAAACACTTACCTCAGATTTTCCCTGAGAAGTGTCTGTCAGCTATTAGATACACAGTTTTCACTTGAATGTTTGTATGTACACATGTATATCTATTATATTATTAATGTAAACATTAATATCTGTCAATATATGATTTGTCTAACAGAGTATTCTATGTATACCTTTCTGAAATGTATGGCTTCTTTAAAATAACTTTCATTCTTAATTGGTACTTGTTGAAGTGACCTGAATCCTTCTTCCGTAATGGTAAAATTAGAAAGTTTTTAATTCTTAATGTTTTATTGGTAAATCCATGGTAAACAATTTTTGTACTTTTGTAAGTAGCTACCTCAGTATGTTTACACGCATTCCAACATTTGCATTTTCCTGTAAACTCATGAAGATATTGCTGCTCTCCTTCTGAAGACTTCAGTGGTAGAAATAAACTGAATTCTAGGGTCAGCCCCTCTGCTTGGGTATTCAGTGATGTAAAGGGATCTGACTAATGCAACATAACCTAGGGATACTGATCTGAACAAATTCTTAATTTCCTAATTAGCAGGTGTGCTGCTATCCTTTCATCTGAGCTGTATGTTCTATGTGTATTCTAACTGGCTGAAGAACAAATCTTGAAGATTAGGGCTGATACTTCAAGGAAACTTCAGCAGTATTACTGTGTTTCAAGTTCTACCTGAATTACAGAGTAAACCTGAATTGTCACACGTAATAAATCCTCTTAATTACAAACTAATACCCATTGCAGAGTGCGTGAATGCAGAAAGTGGTGGGGGATGTATATTCACATCAGCTGCTTCAGGCAACAAAGAGATACAGAGATGAAGTTTGCTGTGTCATTCACAGCCTGTAGAGAGATGCCTGGCTTCATAGCCTGACTCAAAGTGCTTAATGTAGATGCCTTTGTGCACCTATAAACCCCCCACAGCCTCCATTTTGCATTGTATTGATGGATCTATCATTGCACAGACAGAAAGATATTTTTAAATGACTTTTTCCATTTCTTACATTTGACGCATTTCTTTCATTTTCCACCTGCAGTATAAATGTTCTCCTCTTAACATTAGAAATCATTTGGCCTAGGAAAGCTTTCCATTGGTGTGTATGCTTACACATGATCCCACTAGATACGCTTGCTAGGTGACTTTATCTTTACTTTTATTCTATCCAGAATGCTGGGCATTATGAGAATCACACTATTCGGCATCTTTATTTCATTCTGCACAGTAAACATAACAGAAGTTTTTCCTGTGCTACTAATAATCCTAAGAACATCTCTCGAGTGGGAACAGACTCACAAGAGTCTGTAAAATCTCTATTTATTGCTTAAACAATTATCTTTCTTCAAATCCCCACTGTCTCCCATGCTCTCCTTTTCATATAGTGGAACAGCAAATGGTTGATATCAGTAGACATAGAAATTAAAGGTAGGGATTCATAAGCTAAGAAAGCAAATATAACCTCTGAGTCTAAATATACTGCTGGTACACTTCTGCAGCTGCATTACACAAACAGGCAATACGATTACCATCACTTTCCAGCTGCCTCTGAGTTCCCCATCCAGATGACCAAGTATCACACATCTGTATTTATTGGTGTAGCCTTCAGCACAAGCACAGCCTGAGTCCTAAATATGTTTCCTTCCAGCCATTGAAAAAATGCTTTCCTTAATTGCTTTATTACCTTCTCACAGCTTTGTGTTAAAAATACATAGGCTTTTTTTTTTTTTTTTAAAGTTATGGCACCTAGAAATGTTCTGATATGCTTTCTATGTTACAGAAAGATTAAGTATTTGGGGAGACAGAAAGATTTCTGCGAACAGCAAACCATAAGAATTGAGAGAGTATGTTGCACTGCTTCCAGTGCTACCAATGGAAGGTCTCTGCACAGTGCAGGACAAAACACAGACTTTCTGTTTCCAAATTACATACATGTTAATTCCTTCCCTTACAGCTTGCCATTCAAGCCAGGTGCAACCACAGACTAGTGTCATTTTAATGTCAGTTTCCTCAGGAATTTTATTTATTCATTCACTGTCTTCCATGAGCAACCCAGTAGGAGTGAGACCTTAAAGTGAGAAGGTACCATTCCAATCATTTATTCTAATCTCTTTAGTAAAACAGATAGACAAATTTTAGCCAGTAATTTGTGAAGTGATACTCTGAATTTATTCCCCAAATTTGATTTGGTATTAACTAGTGACTGATGTTTGACAAACCAGGTGCTGTGAATGATAATATTGGCAAAATCCATATTTTTCTTACAGGTCTACTTTTTCACAGCTGAAATAAACAGACAGAAGTTGTTCAGTGTCTATCTACATTAGTCAGATTCCTTTACATCACTGAATATCCAAGCAGAGAAGCTGGCCCTAGTATTCAATTTAATCACTGGTATCTCTTTCTTGGTAAACAAGTGTGTATTGGTTGCGTAGCAGGACAGCTACTGAATTCTTTGTCTTGTTGCCCTAGGTGAGGATCAACATGTGATTACCAGCTAATTTGTATTATGTGTCAGATTAGTCTCTCTATTGCAGAAAAGGTCTAACAATTGCTTTGAAAGGCCTGGACATACTCAAGATTCTGACGGCATTTTTGGAGTATTTGGATTTTTATGTTCTGGGCCTGAAAGTCATGCACTGCCAGCTGTCTTGGCAGGGGACTCAAACATATAAATTACACTGCAATTTATATTTCTTCTTATATGCAACGATGCCAACCAAAACCAGTCACAAAAGTTGATAATTTGTTGTGGTAGTGGATTATCTTCCCAGTGTTGACAAGTCACAAATATTGTATTTCTTCAGAATGTTTTCTAGAAAATATCCCCATTACTGTCCAACACTATCATATTATGTTTTACTTAACGTTTTATATTTCTCCCACTCACTTCATATAAGATCAAAATTTGGTCAAAATCATTTATTGGTTATTTCCAACAGATAATTAATCTCTCCCACACAGCATACATCAGTTTCAAATGAAGTCTTACGGCCTCTTAGTCTGACTGACAGCAGGTTGTCTGTTGCTTGTCAATGAACTCAAGAGTCAAATAAAGTTTGTAGCGTTTACAATAATTTCACGCTGGTGAATCATATCCTAGGTTAGAAATAATGGCAGAAAATTTTCACTGTAATTATGCCAAAATTAATTGTAACAAAAAAAAATGCTCCTTCTTTCAGATAGTTTTATATTTCAGTAACTGTTTCTTCTGCAATTACTTAGAGAAGACCTGATTACATTTTCTGAATATAAAAAGAGTTTATTTCTGTCCTTTTCAAACCCACTTCTCTGCTGGCTCTTGGTTTAACCTGAAATAAATAAATTAATTGCCTTGGCATCCCTGTAGCCACCTGTTCTGAATTCTAACAGCTATCTCTAATGTAACGATATCCAGCAGTCATCACTTTAATTGATTGAAACACTGTTGTTCTAGGACAGAAGTAGATTTTCTTAGACTTTAATGGTTGGGTGGCAGTCTAATCTTCTTCTGTGGACCATGCAGAGTGACGAGAGCCTTCAGAAGGAAACTACTCGTCTAGCCTAGTCCTGTATTGCGGACAAGGTGAACCATGTTTCCAGGCTAGCTATTGCTTTCCATCGCTACAGAGGAAAAGCCTGGCATCTAACTTGCAGACTGCTTGTGCTGATACGATTAAAGTCAATTCTAAGATGCTGTTTATTTATAGAACTTTGCATTAGTTTATGAAATAGTCTTAAAGCAATTCAAAACCAATTTTAATCACTTGCAATTACTTTTTGTTAATAATAGCACTTTGTGTCAGCACTGTGAAATACCAGTGGAAAAGCAAATCTGTTTTTCCATACATTCTTTTATTTTTTCTCTAGCTACCATACTGGTTTAATAGGAGAAATCTTAGGATGTGCATGACACGATCTTACATTTTTACTGCCATGGTGTTGTTCTGAGGGCATTAGTTTTTTAAGCTAAGAAGTGTAGCAGAGACCATATATTATACATATCTTTTTTGCCCTTCCTCAATGAGCATACCATTAAGATGCTTGAAACATTTATTTGCATTGCTGCAGCCCTCTTGGATTCCCAGAATCTTTGCTCTCAAGTTTTTCTTTCCTGAAATAGCAGTCTGGATTTTGTTAAAGCGTATAAATAGCTGTGAAGAATATGGTATTTTAATGAATTTCAGAGTGTGGGATTTTAGGTACTTTCAGAAATAGAGAGCAAGAAAGGAAATCAATCACACATACTGCAGCTTCTAACAGATAAAATAGGCATGTTCAACATCTGGTGGTTCACAGATCCGTAAACGTCACCTTATACCCCTCTGGCTAAGTGCAGTAATATTATGCTGTAAAATGTTGCTTCATCTTTTGTTCCAGAATTGTGCTCCTGGCAATGCTGCAGTGTCATCCATTGTTTAGGTTAGTGTACAGTCTGCTACTTACTGTACTCACTTTCTTACATGTTGACAAAGATGCATGTAAATCCTTTGACTGAGTAGATACGGCAGGCCTGGTCTGCTGTTGCTGAATGAGCGTTCTTGCCATCAGGTGAATGAATATGAGTTGGGAGTTACAAGCTTCATTTATGTCCGCTTAAATGCCTTTCCATCTGCTGCATTTCATTTATCCCTACTTCTGACACATTTTTCAGAATACATTGCTGATATTGAAACTTCTGACTGTTTCCTTTTTAAAATACATGTTTTAATGTGTGATGGCAAATACTTAGGTTTGTCGTAGATGCCAAAATGTGCACAGGTAACACGGGTTTTGAAAATCCATGCATCTTTGCATGCTGCTAATCATCCAGGCTGCTAATCTTTTCTTCCTAAACACTTACCTATACTTCTCAGAGACTGTAAATTACAATAATCATTAAGCTGTGGTGCTAAAAGCATTTTTTTTTTTGAACATTGATATAATTCAGCTTTTTTTTGGCGTAATTAGTTTTACATGAGTTACATGAAGCAAAATGCTTTTGCTTCTTTATTTAAATGGTTTATTTTATTCTTAAGGCCAAATTCTAAAGACAGAAACATGGTGAATAGTTATATGTGCAAGATCTAATAGACCAATTTCTGCAAATGGCTAATATCACGTCATAGTGTCTTTGTCTCTTTCATATGTGGAAGTTTAAGTGCTAATTGAAAAGTTAAGTCTTTTCTACTGAAGAAATAATTGGAAAAACTACTCTTACAGTAATCTCAGTCTAAATACTAGTGCATAAAGCATTCTTAGTTGCTTTCACCAGGGACAAATCTATGAGCATAATACCTGCAGTGTTGCCGGGCATTATACAAGAACTGACTGATCTACATCATTTGCGATGGAGTTTAGAGCTGCAGGGCCAGAAAGGTCTGATACCAGTCCTACACTGTGGGGGATCAGAGAGCAGAATTGCAGTTCCTAGCAACTCTACACTGAGGTATGGAGTTGGTGCTTACCATCACGTTCTGGATAGCATCAACATCTACAGTAATAATCTTCATGCTTATGGTGCTAACTCCTGTAACATAAATCTTTTTGAGAAATGCTTTATCTTCAACCTCAATATTTTAGACAAAAGGAATATAGACATAGAGAACTCACAGGGGAAGAAATGATCTTTCTGATGGGATGTAATGGAAATGTGTATGCTGAAGATGTCTACATCTGATGCCTAGAAAAGAGCTCCCCTTTGCATGGAGAAAAAGTAGTCCTGAAAAGCAATGCTCTGATTTCCTAACTGGCATGACTTCATAGATGCCTGCATGGAAAAAGTTTAAATTTAAGTGAGACGAAATCTAACATCTGCCTGTGCAGATAAATCCCTTGGAACTATTCCACTGTCCACTGAAGCCCATGAGTGGCTGATCGTTGACCCCTCTGGGTCAAAGATCATTGTTTTCTTAATGAAAGATACACTGTAACAAAGAATAAGTGTTGGATTTCTTAGGCTTAGCTGCCAATGCTTTCTCAGCGTTTCAGTGTTACGGCACAGCTATGGGAATACATTAGTAACATAAAAAACGATTTTCTCACATTAATCATTGGATACACATTTGAGCATTGGCCATTTTGCTTTCAACCCTTGATTTAGTAACAGGAAACCAACTAAACAACTAAACCAATCTTGCTTATTTACTAAGGAAAATACTTCTTCTTCTTCTTCCTTTTTTTTTTAAAGAATATGTGGAGGTCTTTGAAAAATTTCAGGTAAGGACAAGGTTAGACTGAAATAAGCCATTTACAGATTACTCTTTCAAAGTACAGGCTGGACAGGGATGTGCCACTCAGACTTCTCAGAAAGTGTGTACCAATCCATTTCAAAAAGAGCTCTCACTCATGTTATCAGGACTGTAACAACTAACTTTCTGTAAGCAACATGGATCCCAGCTCACACAGCGCACAAGGTCAATGTTTCCATGGACATCAATGAATGGTCTCTGTCCCAAGAGAGTTCTCAAAACCTGACATGGTTGGTACCTCATGGAGGGGTTGAGAAAGTGCATGCAAGCACCAGCCAAAAAGAAATGATTTGTTCTGTTTCAAAACAGCAAGTTTTTGAATGATCAGATGCTCTGGCCATAAAGCGAGTTTTTTAGGATTTCCACATGTCCACTGTAGAGTGTTGTACCAACTGCAAAGAATATTACAAACTTCTAAACTGTTGGGGCAAAATTATCAAAGTAGGCCAGATCAAACATCTAGCTGTTTCTGTAGCATTTAATTATCAAACCATCAGGATCTGGAGAAGTAAGAAAAGGTTGTTTATACAGAAATAAAGTCATGTTCCATCTTGACACTGCTACATCCTTCTGGGACTCTGGTGTTACATTATTAAAGAGGCCCTTCTCATTATGTGTAGAATTGCTTTGTGCTCCATCCACAGATTATATTACATTGCACTAATATGGTTTGTAAGAGATCTCTAAGGCCTTTACAATGACTTCTGGGAAAGAACTGTGTTTTATCTTCTTATTTGAAGATTATATATGGCACAACAGCTATTAATAGCTATTAACCATTAAAAAAACCCACTTTTTTCTCTTTTTTTGCAATTCTCTATGATCAATTATAGAATTCATCAAATGTGTTTCAAGATTGTTATAACGAATATCCAGTAATGGAATTCTGCCTTTATGTTACTAATCATCCATTATTACTGAACATCAAAGGTCAAATTTTCAAATTGCATTACTAGGAAGTTTCAAGCGTGTGTTCCAATTTCAGTAAAATAACATGGAGGCTGCATAGAAGTTCTGTTTATCATGAAACATTTTATAAGCTAATATTTCTGCAGTGATGAGAGGATTTTAAGGTGGAATTATATGAGAAATGTCACATGTAAGCAGCAAATATAGACTAATACCTCATGAAATGTCTTAGCTGTAGATCTTAATACAAAATAGAAAAATCCTGCACACTAAAAAAAGTAATAATTGAAAAAAAGCATTAGAAAACATTTACTAAGGATAATCTTTGATTGGTTAACATACACATGTAACTTTTAAGTTAAAACAACTTTAATGTTTCAGAATAGCATGCTTTATTTTCTTTCCTGTTTTTTGAAAGAATCGGGGCCCATAAAATATAAGATGTGATATGAGCCTCTCTGCTGAGAATCTTTCAAGTTTCATCTAAAACTAAGGCTAAAAACTTCAGCCTTCTGGATACAAAGTCAACATTTTCAAACAAAAACAAAAATCTGTGATTTTTCCAAATAAACATACTTTTTGCAAAATCATTGTTGAAATTAGGACCCTTTAGGCCAGTTATGGTGTATTAAGGACTGCACTCACAATTAAACAAACAATTTTACATTATCTTTCCATTCAATTTCTTTTCCTGAACCACAAAACAACAAAGTTATTTGAAGCACCCTTAAAAATTCAGTAATGGTGTGATCTCACCAATGTCAGAACAGTTTAATCATAACAAAGAGAAATAGTGTAAAGATAATTTTACACTTTCAAAGAAACGATGCAGTTATTTTCCCCAAAACTGACAGTGACTGAATTTTAAAATAGTATAGTTTTTTACAAGTTCTTTGTAATAAGAAAGGTTGAAAGGAACTGAAATGCAACTACAAGCATTGGCCCTTTGGAGTGAGGCAGCTTAGTTAAAATTCAGTACCTTGTGAATTATTGTGAGTGGCAGTGGAAAATAAATGGTGAGTATATTAACTGAAAATCTGTATGCACAAAATTGAATTTACCTGAGCATGGGAGGCATCAAAACATCACTGAGTTTCCTCACTTGTCTCTCTGGGTCTCTCTCAGCCATCACCTAGACCCAGAGGTAAAACCCAGAGGTAAAAATGTCAGCTGTGTCAAGACCAAAGGCAAAATGCAGAGCTGAGTCCAGGGAGGAGAATTTCACCTGAAGACAACAGCCAGAGTGGTGCCCATATGTTAACTTCCCAACGACTTGGATGGCCCAGAACCATATCCTCTTCATTTAAAAGAGAATGAAGTGTACTTTGTAAAAAATCCATTAAAAGGAGGCAACAGATGGCCATTATCTCCCTAATAATGTTTAATTATTCATACAACTATGTGATTGGTGATGTTTTAGTCACAAAAACCAAGGCTGCGGTTTATACAGGTAAGTGTGAGTTTGGAGTGCCTCCATTTCTGTGTGCACAGCCTGAGAAAATCTACAGGGCTTGGCTCTCACAGGCAGTGTGCTCAGTCGCTTCTAAAACATCTGAGTAATATAAGCTCAGCTGCTGCCTGTCCTGGTTGGTGTTCCTCTCCATGAACAACGATTTGAGCTGTGCTGGTCAGAAACATCTTCATTTTCAGGGAATCCTTCTGGAGTTTCAGTTTCTCCACAGAAAAGAATCCCAGTAGGGTGATTTTCTGAACAGTATTCTCTAGCCTATTATCTTTTCCAAGCTAGTTGTTTTCTTGTGTGGCAAGAAGACAGAACAAAACTTACGCTTTATTATTTCTTAGCATTATGAATTTATATATTAGAAACACTGACGAGCACTGGAAACCCCCGTATAACACTTCTTGACATCCTGTTTGAATTTCTGTAGGTATTATTTTTTGTGAAATTTGAACCTCCTAGGACAGTTAGGGCCTTTTTTGGTCTCATACCAGCAATGCCTCCAGCTGAGGCACAGGAAATTCAAATTGCTCTTCAAATTAAATCACAGGAAACCTTGATGCCTTGCTTGTCTCAGGCAAAGTTAATGGGAAACAGATGCACACTCCCATCAAAAGACTGAGTTGTATATTTTTCTAACGTATGCTCATCTTTTGGACTACTTTGTTTAAATGATAATATTCAGATTTTTTCTTGAGTAAGTATTGCATTTGGTTAGTTGGCTTTTAAAATGTATTGATTAAAATAAATCTTCTATTGGTATTAATACTGATAGCTCTGATAATTGCTTGTAAGGTTAAGCCACTGATTTGATCAAAAACGAATTTTGTGTCCTCTGGGAAAAACAATCGCAAAAGTATCTTTAGTGATCCAAACTGGTACAAAAGGATGAAATACTTAATTGTCTGGTGTAACAAAACAGTCAGGCAAGACTGAAATGAAACATTTTGTTTTGACTCCAACCAACATTATTCTGCTAAAATAAATCTCCGCTAAACAGAAAATGAAGACGTATCTTAGTCATTTTACCTACACCCCTTCTCCCCCTGCTTTACGAAGTCATGTAATCTATGCACTAGGAGCACCATTTCAGTTGTGATAGAAGAGGATCCCAGGTATCTTTCATCAAAACTTCCCAGATAATGTTTTAAGTTCATCAGTTAGATAACTACATGCTGTACAATTTGTGGACAGCTGTCAGCGACAGGAAAAATTACCATCTTTGAGCTGTTTTAGATCTGCATATTGAATCTTTTTATCCTTTGTATTCTCAGAACTGCAGGTTGAGAAGGTTAATATCCTTCTCCTCTCTCTGAGCAGAGGTATACAAAAAAATACTCTTTCAATGTAGAAACATCGCTTCATTGATAACTATGCCAGTTAGTATACACAAGTCAGCAATAATTAGTTGCATATTAGATAAATGATACAAAAGGAGGGGAAATTATTTTTTTGCTGAAAAAGCTATTTTTACAGTATTTTTCGAAGTCTTTGTGTGACTCAGGAATGCGGATAAAAATTGCTTATAGTTGAAAACAGAGAGAAATTTGGGTGTCCAGTACTTCATTTTGTAAATATGGTGCAAGTGATTCAGGTCTCAGCTTCTGACTGCGCATGGCTAATGTTCAGAACTCAGTGACATTGCCCTCATATGCAAGCATGGAACTGAAAGGTTAATCAGGCCTATTCTTAATTTCATAAAGGCAAATTCAGGAACTGTTCATGATACTGAATGTCACAAGGTCACTCCAAAATGTATTTTTACTGTGACACAAAAAGCCACTATTTAACATCTGTCATTTTTAGAAACTGAGAGTTGCTAGTTGGTAATTCTCTTTCCCTTCACTTCCCCACCTCTCCTGTGTGTTGAGAGTGGGAGAGTTCTTAATTTACCCATCATTTACTAGCGAAAGACCTTCACTTTGAAAGTCTCTGACAAAGCCTCTTAGCAAATGGTCAGCTCCACCTTCTAGCTTTGAAAGGGATGTATCCCTTCTCCAGCCTAAAAATACATGACATCTGAGAAAAAAGGGTCGGTTCTGACATAAGCGTGCCATCCCAGTGGAGCCTAGCCCACAGTTGCACTGTTGTAAAATCAGCAGGTGTCCTTTGCTTTAATTGATGTTGTTATGAGTAACCTCACAGCCATTTCCCTTCTCTCGCTTTCCTGGAAACATCAGCTTTGTCACTTCTGAGGAACTCGGTTTTTGCACAGTGAGGAAGGGGACATTGGCTAAAGAAGATGCAGCTCCCCTGCAAGTGTAGAACTTTCTCCACTTTTTGGTTTCCTTGTCAGCATCTCAATGAGGAAAGAGCAAGGACAAAGTGCAGGCAAGGAGTATTTCTCCAGTGTTGCCTGCTGGACCTACCAGGAAGGCCTCTCCCATTGCCACGGGGCTCCCCAAGCCAGGTCTTTCTCGCTCTGTGCTGAGGGCCTTGAGGCAGGCTGGTGTGCACTGAACACGTTCATGTGCTGCCTTTTATATCGTCCCTTTCCAAAATGTAGTTTTGTTATCTTCCTTTGTAAGAGACTGGTCTGCCAAATAAAGGATTGGTTTACTGATTTGGTTATTTCTTCCTGACACAAAGTGATTTTGTGCTCTAGAAAGTAAGTAGAAGCTACCAAGTTTTATGTGTTCATAGCCTCACTGGCAACAGGCCTATGCTAGCAAGCAAAAAGCGTGTTATTAGGAAACGCCGTGGTGAAGTTTTTAGATAACCATTTAATGATCATGTCGCAGGAGATGGGAACTGCGTGGAGAAGGGCTGCAGTGGTTGCCTCCTTAAATGAGAGAGAGGTAGCTCCTCAGCCGCACAGATGGTCTGCACCCATTAAAATGCAGTGGTTGGAACCAAGCAGGAAAGGCAGGGGAGAGAGGCAGGCAAGGTGAGCAGAAATGCCAGGGATTGTGATTTGGGAAGGCATACGGGTGTCAGGGGTACACTGTGTTTAGGAGGGGAATCAGAAACTGGAGTAAAAACTGAAGACAGCTTGTTTTGCAGAGGGGAAGAAGACTGATGTTGGTTTCGATTTTATTTATGTCTTGTGCAGAGCACCTGCAAATGCTTTAGGCTAACGGCTGAGTTGGTTTTTGCTTTGTTTTGTTTTATTTGTTTTTAATGGGCATAGATTGCCAAAGGAATGTTTCTGGTACAGCAAAGCAGACTGGGGCTGGGACTTTCCATGTGGTATGAAGTCATTCACAGAACAGCCAAAATTTCACTTAGACACCTTTTCTCAAGCATTTTCTGGGGGCAAATGTTGGGTGTTTTGGTTATTCTTGCTATGGTATCTGTGTATTTCATACATTAATCATCGGGAGCAAAGGTGAGATAAGAAAATGTCGTTCTCCAATCAGGCACAGGCAGATGTGGCTTGTCCAGGGAGAATCTGCAGTGGCTGGCGCTCACGCAGACACACCAGCTATCAGCCTGTTTTTTACTCTTGATTGCTTCTCCCTTAGTTTCCTGCTGCCACATAAAGCTGAGATCTGCACTGATAGCCACTGAAAAACGCAGCCTCCCAGTCAATTTATGTCTGCCTGGTTTAATTTAGCACCTGTAAGTACTAGCACATTAAGTTGCATTGCTTCCTGCACAGTCTTGCCCAGTGCTCATGAGTGGCATTTTACAGTTTGTGGCTGTGGGCCAGGCCCTGTTCTCAGATGCAGCTGGATAAGTCAGTTCTACCTAAAGACTTATCGTGTCTGTCTTTTCCTTCTTTAACTTGCCTATGTTTTTGTGTATTTTGAATACTTCTTTACAGTTTATACTTTTTGTTTAACTTCATAATTTATGAAATGCTAAGGTTTTTTAATTACTTTTTTATTTTATTTTATTTTGTGCACATGCTGTTGATCTGATGTAACCCTACCAGGATTTCTTCTTGACTACTTCTTGATTACATCAAGGTCAAAATAAATCATTTCAAGCAGTGTGTGTATCACAGCAAAACACTGAAGCAAGCTTATGTATTTTTCATACCACAACAGTCTTTTAATATCTAGTACAAATGACTCATTGCAGACTCAGCAGGTTATTGCCTTCTGGTAACACTAGTAAATTCAGTCTCTTTTCCTTAGCTGCTGTGCGGTACTCTACTTTTCTGTTATGTCCCATTAGAGGAGAAGATCTAAGGGAGTGATGCTTAAAGCTGCAAGAGCTCTCTAAGCCTCACTGCACCACCCTCTGTTTTTGACCAAGTTTGGGTTAGGTTCTGGACCTGTAGCAGGCTGTCTGGCAGAAAAAAGCCTTAATGTTTGCAAGAGTGGAAAATCCCAGCTTCCTCATCAGTCTGTTTACAGTATTTCACTGGGGACTAACTGCAGGTTTAAATGCTGCAATTATTTTAATTATATTGGTAAGAAGCAGTCCAGCTGCTTGAAAGTGAGTGTATCTTTTACAACAAATAAAATATACTTTGGAGCATCAAAATCAAAGTCTTAACTATAAACAAGTCATTAAAATGTCGGCCTGGTTTTCTTAAAAGTATTTCAGGGAGTAATTTACTTCTGGTATCACTGTATCTCCTGCCATTCCTGCATGGAGAGTGACTTTTGCTGACAAAGACTCATGATCTCAGACACAAAAGAATCTATTAATTCCTTTAATTTAAATGGGTTTTGTACCAAGCCTGAGGGAAGGACAAAAAAAGTAAAATAACGAAGGGAAGAGGGATAAAATTCCAGCTATGCAATGGAAAACAATCCATCAGTCTGGAGAGGAGGAAAGGAGGGAGAGGATGGGCAAGAGATGCAGAGAAGTTCCCATCCCACAGAAGCAACTGCTGCTGTCCTGCCCAGAGGTTTGCCCTGGGGAACCTGTAACTGGTTCGTGAGGTGCACAGGGCATGGGACAGCTGTTTGCCTACCTTGGCTGCTTATGCTGGGAGTCCCTGGTGACAGAGACTTGTTCTTCAGATGAACTAATTTTCATGTTTTCTAGCTGAGGGAAACCACAGTGCATATAATAGGGGCAGAAGTTAAGGCATTTCTTCATATCTTTGCACCAAGGTTTTCTGGAGCTGGGTTATGCCTGCGGGAAGATAGTGTACACTGCCGTCCTGCCTTAGCTGGTCTGAATTCAGCCTGGATGGATTCAAAATGCTTGCACATGGTTAACTATTCCTCCCACTCACAGTAGGGCATGCTCTATATCCCTTTATTTTCCTTCCAGTGTATTGCTTCATTATTATGCCAAATTGCGGAAACATAAAAGTTTCTTCATCATTCTTAATAGCTGATTAAGTGGTTTTACATACTCCAACAAGTCCTGTTTAGCAAGGCTATGTGTGTTAGCTAATTCTTATGTACCCTCTTGAGTTTGACTTTTCTAATGAGAATGCAGCAAGTCTGTTACATGGAGATAGTAAATCTCTTCAGAGGTTTCAGCAGAAGATTAGAAGATCCACCTACACTCTTGGCCTGTACCTATCATGCACCCTAGACTGCTGTGCAACCAGTTTTTGCCCTCCACAGAACTATATGAAGATTCATGGTTAAATACAAACTTGTTAACAGAGTTTACACTCCACAAGTGGTTCAAACGATTTTAAATGAACTTGACCTGACTCTTTAACCTTTTTACCAAGTTATGCAGACTATTTGTACTGGCAGAAGAATTTTATGGTTGGGGTGGAAAAGTGAAACAAAAAGAGTCAATCATCTTATGTTAGCTGACTCACCAGCTCACAGTGTGACCTGTCCAAAGCCCTTAGCATCTCTTGCCTTACTAACTGATTTATTTTTCTTTTCTGTGAGTATGCTGGGAGTCGAATATACCACTTGAAAGCTGATTTTCTTCTTTAATCCATGCCTGCCATCTGAAGGATTATCTAGAGCATCAAACATTGCACAATGCTGAGAAGAATCCAGAGATGCTGGGAACATCCAGATGATTGTGAGTCTATTGTGAGTCTTCCAAAATGTAAACTAGGCAATTACTACACAAACATTGTACTTAGTGCTGTCAATTGTTCCTGAAAGTCCTCTACAGTTTGCATGGATTTGGTCATGATTTTTTATTTTTCTCAGAATTCCCTTGTTCTCAGGGAAGAAGACTTTCAGAGAAACAATCTTTTTTTTCTGCAGGGCTAAATCATTAAAGTTTAGAGCCCCAGCGCACTTTGAGATCCCCCTCATCTAGCCATTCAGTAAAGACATGTTCAGTCCAGTGATGACACTGGACTGGTCAGAACTTAAAACTGAATTCTGCATGTAATTCTATTCATTTTAGTCGATTCTACAGGTATCCTAGCTCTTGCCTTTCTGTTATTCCTGAGAGTCATCTGTCTCAAGAGTCATGGTATGAAGAATTATGCCCAATATGGTAGATTCAGTGATACTGGCACAAAACTGGCTATTTAACAAATTTACAATTCTAAAGAAGATATTCACTAACTTCTGGGATTCCCCAGCTCTATTACTGTCATGGTACTGCTATGAATTATCAGTTCATAATATAGAAGTTGCAGAAATACATACCAATTTTCATTCAGACAACTCTTGTGCACATGCTTCATAAACACTGTCTAAACAGAGAAACAACACAAGACCTGCTCATAACCTAAAGGAGCCATTAATTAGTCAATTACTGTTGATGTAGTCTACCTAGACTTCAGCAAAGCCTTTGACACGGTCTCCCACAGTATTCTCCTGGGGAAACTGGCAGCCTGTGGTCTGGACAGGTGCACTCTTCTCTGAGCGGAGAGCTGGCTAGAGGGCCGTGCCCAGCGGGTAGTGGTTAATGGAGTTAAGTCCAGCTGGCGTCCCGTTACGAGTGGTGTCCCCCAGGGGTTGGTTCTGGGGCCCATCTTGTTTAATATCTTTATTGATGACCTAGACGAGGGGATTGAGTGTACCCTCAGTAAGTTTGCAGATGACACCAAGTTGGGAGGATGTGTCGATCTGCCTGAGGGTAGGGAGGCCCTTCAGAGGGATCTGGACAGGCTGGATAGCTGGGCTGAGGTCAATGGGATGAGGTTCAATAAGGCCAAGTGCCGGGTNTTCTTGAAGGGAGGCTGTGGTGAGGAGGGGGTTGGCCTCTTCTCCCAGATAACTAATGACAGGATGAGAGGGAATGGCCACAAGTTGCGCCAGGGTAAATTCAGACTGGATATGAGGAAAAGCTTTTCCTCTGAAAGAGTGGTCAGGCACTGGAATGGCCTGCCTAGGGAGGTGGTGGAGTCACCGTCCCTAGTGCTGTTCAAGAAGCGTCTAGACGAAGTGCTAAGGGATATGATTTAGTAGCTTAGTGGGTAGTGATGGTGATAGGAGGACGGTTGGACTAGATGATCTTGTAGGTCCTTTCCAACCTAGTGTTTCTATGATTCTATGATTCTATGATTATTCAGGAATATCTCAGCCTCATGCTGACAGCAGCTGCCATCTTGTATGCTATATCATGCCCAAAGTACAAAAGAAAAAGTCACTATGCGAACTGCTATGTTCTTTGTAATAGCTCATTCTTCTCTGTAAAAGCTCATTCTTTATTGCTTGCCCGAAGATCGATTGTCAGGTAATGTTCATGCAAAATGAAAAGATTGCATGAAGTCTTCTGACTCTGATTTTTCCAAAAGTCTCAAGCATTCCCACACTGTGGCTTGACATGTATGAGATACAGTATTTAGTCAGAGCAACATCCTTATTAGTATGGCCCACATCTTACCATCTGGCTGTGGAAAGCAGGCATGCCACAGATAATATTAGCACTTGATGAAAAATGCATTGTCAAGAAATAAATGGTTGCAATATCAAGCACCACAACTAGTTATTACTTAATTCTTCCTTGAAAAACAGCAAGAAACAACATTTTACCCACTCTTGACCTCTTTTTCTTTTATGTCAGCAGCACTTGGCCTCCATTGGAGGTATGGAAACAGGCTGAAATCACACCTTTCAGCCAGGATGCTGCCTTTCCATTCCTTCTGGGATTCTAGAGGGCAGGCTGTCTGCATGCCCATGACTCCACAACATCTTCTACTGCACAGAGCAGGCTGAACTCACCAGGGAGGCCCTGAGTGGGGAAAGCCTGAGTGGGGCAGGGGAAGGGGAGATGGCAGCCTGGAGGGAAATAGCTGACACACAGACTTCCCTGCTAGGCAAGAGAACACCATACCCTTTGCTTAAATAGAGCGAGGAAAAAAAATGTGCAAATGCAGACTCCACACCTAATTTGAGCCACAGTTTCCTCTTGTAAAGAGTAGTTGGTGCACTCTCTTACCTTTGTTGAGATTCAGACATGAGCAGGCAAATAGCCTGTTTTGTTTCTCTGTTTTGAACAAAAGTCATGCAAATAGCAGTGAAGACATCGGTGCTGTAAGCGCGCTGGGAGTCATACTGACCTCGTGAATAGAAACAAGCCAGATGGGCTGTGATCATGATGGAGGTGTCTGTACCATCTTCCATAACCCAGAGAAATCAGGCTCTTTTGTGTTAGTGTCCATTTAGTCCTTCAGCATAGCTGATTATTTGACTGTTCTTTTTATGTCATGTTAGCAGTATCTAAAAGAGATTTCCGTGAGTTTGTATTTAACACCCATTGAAATGCTATGTCATGGTTCCTTTGAAGAATTTTGGTAATTTTGTTTTGTTTCATTTCCTGAAAAGACACTGATGCTAGAATTGTTTGAGAAAAGGATAACAGAATGAACATGGACACCACTGTGGGAATGGAAGCAGAGGGTAGAAAGGGAGTGGGTAGAAAAGGAGAAAAAGAAAAACATCACATTCAGATTTTGATAAGACAGGAAACACAGAGGCAATGGGAATGCTGAAAGATGTAATGGCCACATGTTCTTTATTGTGAAATTATCATGTCCATGCAGGCTTTTCAGTTATGGATTTTACACATTTTTGCAGATCATCCCTTTATTTCAAAGGTTACAACAACAAGAACTAGCTACTGCCTGAAGCCTGGAAAATAAAAATGTTTTACATCAGTAGAACTGTAAAAGAGATGCTACACTAAAAACATTGCTGCTGGGGATAGGAAAATATCTTCTGTGTTTAGCATTCTTTAAACCTAAATGTGTGTTTACTTGTGTGCTGTAATGCACAGGTATCAGTATAAAAAATATCCAACATTGTCATCACTAGTTATAACAAAAGCTTTCTTGAAAAAATGCCAAATCCCAGGCAGTTCTGCAGCCCACCTTGCTCAGAGCCTGCAGCATTCCTTCTGCAGGATGGAGGGGTCCCACAGCTGCCCCTGCAGGACCTTGTGTTGTCTGGAGTCAGCACAGGGAGCACCAGGTTAGATCAACATCAGGTGTGGTGTAGCTCCATGTCATAGAACCATAGAATGGTTCAGGTTGGAAGGGACCTTAGAGATCATCTTGTTCCAACACCCCTGCCATGAACAAGGACACCTCCCACTAGACCAGGTTGCTCAAAGCCCCATCCAGCCTGGCTTTGAATACTTCCAGGGAGGGGGCATCCACAACTTCTCTGGGCAACCTGTTCCAGTGTCTCACCACCCTTATAGTGAAGAATTTCTTCCTTATATCTAGTCTAAATCTACCCTCTGTCAGTTTATAACCATTACCAATTGTCCTGTCATTATCTACCCTTGTAAAAAGCTCCTCCTCAGCTTTCCTGTAGGCCCCCTTCCCCTGTCTTCTTCTTGGAAGCGCTGTGCTGGATGATTCACAGAACTTTCTGCTCACAAAACGGGTGATTTGGATAATGGTGATGCAAGCCGTGCTATGGCTACCCAACGGGCACTTCAGTCTGCCTGCAAACCCTGGGGGAATTCAGTTTACTGATTTCTACTGAGTTGGTGCATGTAAAATCTGACAGATCATAAGACATCATGGGATCCACTGAGAATTTTTTCATGGAACATAACCCGGACCATTAACTGCAGCTTTTGACGATTCAGACTAGCTGCAGGAAAAGACCAGGCCCCTTCTTCCATCTCTGTGGGGCACACACTGACTTCTCACTATCACACAGACTGGCATCACTGCCCTGCTGCAGCCCACGGGTGCTTTGTTGTGTGCATTTGGAAAAGGGTGACTGTGAGGAGTTGCTGTTGTGTTTGCTGTTCGGTTATTTTTTTTGTAGTTTTGCTGCTTTGCTTTTCAGGTGTGATGCTATGCCAGTGCTATACCAGAAGCTTCAAAAATAAATCTGAGAGAGTGAGAGGAAAAAAAGGGGTCAAAACCTGGGAAACAAAAGGAAGTTCTCAGAAAACCATAAAGTGTTAGTAGTGTTAAATTAAGGGAAAAGTGAAGGCCTATTTCTGCTATAACCTTGCAGGGCACAACAGGTCATCTTTGATTTCCAAGACCAAATACAACAGCTTTTTGTGTCCTCTGATTTCAAAGAATTTTTTCAAGGTGAAAAAACAACATCCACATTTATTTCATGGGAAACAGCAGCTGGAAGATCTTCACAAGGTCACACAGCAAGTGAATTTCAGAAAGTAGAAAGAAAATAAACCAGTGTGATTTTCAGCGTCTTTCTCTGATCACTGTCTCACACTCACACAGCTGTTCACTTCAGGACAGCTGTTCTCATTGCCTCTTCCGTCACAGGACAGGCTCTTCCTAATTCTGCATCTAATGGGAGGTAGGAACAGTCTCCTATCTGCATCCCTCTTCAATCATGGCTTTTAAGCCTTCACCAGACCTTCCCAAGACTAACAGTGCTTCCCTGAGAGTGCCACACAGTCTGCAGAACATACAATAGGATGAGCCCATGGCTTTCTATAAACTCTCTGAGAAAGAAGGACAGCAGTTTGTTGCTATAATAAAGGTCATGGCACCGCTTTCTTGTATTATCACTGTATTTTTACAAAGCTCGCACAGCCCAGATGACAAAAATAAATCTCCATGAGAATGTTGAGACCATCTTGCAGGCGGTTTACATTTTTAAGCTATTCTCAGTCACAATAAGATTTCAAAGTCTTAATCAACTGCTGATTTTAACTGTTAAGTATAATTCATGTGTTCCAAAACCCACGGGCTAACATTGAAATTAGGATGGTCTTTTGCTTTGCATTAAATGCTACAAGCTTTATGCAGCAAACTGGTCCTCAGCACGCAAAGCGACTAACAGGAATGCTTTGTCTCCTAGGCACAGACAGAGCTCAATAATTGTTTTGTCCCTTGCAGGACGGGGTCCTGCGCACACTCCGGCGTGCTAACCCGACTGCATGATAGCAAAGACCCGTGTGCTCACCAAAGCAGCCCTGGACTCCTGTACCACAGCCGATGCTCCTGGGCCTTCCTTTCTCCAGGACCCAGCCCCAGGGGCTGCTGGCTGCTGTCACCCACGCCTCATCCAGTCCTGATACCTCTGCAGGGAAATTGCTCTTCTACACTTCACTGGGAGGAGATTTCACTGAGGAGGAAGCAGAAGATTGCCTGCGTCCATGATACAGGCCGGCCTCCAGAAAACAATAGAAACCCACAGGCACTGAGTCCCCTAAACAGAACTTGCCAGCAGGTAGCAGAAGCAGTCCACACCTGGGGTGACAAAACATCTCCTCCATACCATCAATATGTCCTTGGAAATTGCTTTTCAATTTACACTCATACTTAACCTACTTTTGTTCAGAGTTGTGCTGTGGCTGAGCACTGGAGGAGCACAACTTCCACCTCTTCCATCCCAGGCACCCTGCAGGAATATTCACACCTGAGCAGTCACAGCTCTAATGGAAGCTGGAGAGCATTACTGTGCTACTGCACAGCTTCTGCATCACTCCAGAAGTGGCCACTGACCAGTTTATGGCTGCCAAAGAGCATTCTGAACACATGCACTAGTGCAGCAACACCCACAGGTTATAATGAGGGGAAGTGGGTGGTGGACGAGAAAAATGGGAAGGTCAGTGGGACTCTGTGAGCTGCATCAGGAAACAGGCAGGGCTGGGAGCTGGCAGGGAACAGACTTGTTCCTCTTACAAGTCATGATTTTTTTGTTCCTCGTGATAGGAGGATGAGTCATAGCACTAGAATAAGGCTTTCAACCTCTAGTATGCTGCTTCTGAGTGATGGCACTTGGCAGCATTTGTTGGGACCTCTGCATCAGTAATAACCAGCAGCTTATCACTGCAGGTTGAATCTTCCGTTGTAAAGACCTTATCTTAGTATCTAACAGAAGTTACTTCTCTCATAGCATCTGGTACGAAGCTATGTTTTGATCTCAGAAGAAAAACAAAACTGATAACACCTGGCAGTGTTGAACACAGACAAGGACATATTTTGTTCCTCAGTGAAGCAGTTAGGAGGCAGAAGGAGCTGGGAACTGGGAGGGGACAGGACCAGGGCAGCTGACCTAAACTGACCAAAGGGATATTCCATACCGCATCACGTGAGTTTTACGGAAGGGGATTCTCTTGCTCGAAGGGAGGGGCTGCTGGCTGGCTGGGTATCGACCGTTGGTCCCTTGCTTTGTGTATCATCTATCGTTTCATATATATATATGTATGTACTAGTATTTCTTTTATTCTCTCTGCTGTCTTAGTAAATAGCTTTTATCTCAGCCCACGAGTTCTACCGTATTTATTCCTTAATTCTCTCCCCCATCCCACCTGAGAGGGGGGAGGGTGAGCGAACAACTGTGTGGGACTGAGCTATCTACTGGGTCAAACCACAACAGACATTTTGCTTTTTTTATTTTTTAATTACAAATGTGTTTAAGACATAAAAACTCTACCATCCATGGGATTCTTTCTGTGCTGAGAATTTCTGTTGCATGCCTTCAGACAAATACTGATGTAATTAAAAGAAACGGAAACAAAATTCAGAGTCTCTGGGAATACGGAACCACAAAAATAGCATTGCATTTGCAGATCTTTTGTCAAAATCATTTGCCTTTTGGTGAGATATTTACCTTTTCCAATGATTACTTTCAAACCAGCTATTTCCTTGGTCAGCATTGTGCTGTGACCAAAGAACAGAACAAGGCGTATGTTTGCACTCCTCTGCTGAAATCCATGAAAGACAAACCAAAAACACGTCAGCCTATAGGAGGGAATGACATACTGACACGTTTCTCTGAACAACGCACTGAGCTTAATTGTTACAGGATTCAATCAAAAATCGAAGTCAAACAAACAAATAAAACCCCTCACCAAAACAATCCATTTGACTTCAAACCGCATCAATTTCCAAAGCGTGTTTTTGTTTATTTCAAAGGGTTCTGTTCCAAAGCATTCCAGGTGGTCTGCAACGATGTCAGAGGCTTAAAAAGCAGCGCTGCTATTCGGACTAGTCAGGGGTCTTGTTCAAACATTTTTAGAATGGTGTGGCTTGCCAAATCTAGCAGAGAGGCTCTCATAATCAAATGCATCATGTTCTATAATTCTGTCACTGGCAACGCAGTAGCATTTTTGAATTTGAAACAACCTGGAAGCCAAAGAGATTTTTTCTTGCCACACCACATGTCCCACACCTCTAAGTCCCAAAACCTACAGCACAGGCTCTGAACGTGCTTTAGGATTAAGCTTCCAGAGTGTGAGAGAAAGCCAGACAAGCCATGTAAAAGACATGCTTTATTTTTTCAGGACAGAGAAACTTCAGATGCGCTTCGTATTCTTTCCCATCAAGCTTAGTTCATGTGCAAGAAGTGAAGACCAGGGAATACGTGAGGGCAATTGCCCAGCAGGCAGCCTGCCCTGCAGAACCACGCGCGGGGCTTCCCTGGCCAGCCTGGTCCTCGGGTCATCTCCTGCCTCTGTGGGAGGTTCGTTATCGGTGACAACAAGGTGCTGGGAGAATGTTCTGTCTCACATGTAGCTTCTTCAGCTAGAGAAAGGCTCTGTGTTGAATGGCTACTTTTTTGTTTGTTTGTTTGTTCATTTGTTGTTTTTTCAACCTGTATCTAGACCAAATATGAAACTGCCAAGAAACTGAGAGCTGCACTTAGGTATCTGTGCTTAAATGGCCTCTGCATTTTTGACAAGCTTAACAGTCCAATGAAAAGAAAAGGAAAAAGAAAAGGAGAAAAGCAGCTGGAGAATAAAACTAACAAAGAATCTCTAAAAGTGAGAAGGGAGCTACAAAGCAATTGTAATGTGAAATGTATGAATGCTTATGGTCTACTCTTTATAATTTGATCCTTTCACACCATTCAGGAGCAGAGGAAGGTCTGGATAGATGTTAAATGGCTGTAGAGGTGGTGAAAACCACAGAGCAGCCAAAAGAGACCACAGTATGTTGCTCATGGTGAGGCAACAGAGATTCCTTTTCATCCTGCTTCTGCAGGTGTGATTGAATGCTTCAGAGAGCATCACTGCCACAGCATATGAATAATCGTATCAGCCACTGAATGAATGCTATCTGCTACGGTAAGTGGCATCAAGGAATGCAGAAAAGACATTTGCTGGGAACATTTTTAAATGTTGGAAAAGAAAACAACAGCAATTCGAACTTTCCTGGTTCCCAAAGCTCTGCATTACCAAATTTCAGAAAAATCTCAGAGAAATATAAATGATTCCAGCTATAGTACTTTTCGCTGTTTCAGGGAGCTTTTTTTTTTTTGGCTGTTAAAAAAGGATGGAATAATTAGAATCCTGGAGTTCAAATGGGAATGTTTTCTTCTTATTATTCTTATTTTTTTTCCTCAATGTAAGGTCTTTGAAACATGAAGCGTGCATATTCTGAGTTAAGCAGATTATTATGTGAGCTTCACCAGTTCTAACACAGACTGCTCCCCCTCTGAATGTGCCTGCAGCTTCCTTTCCAAAAGGCTGTGTCAGAACCGGAGGCCTGGAGACAGGAAGCCCCGTGCCTAACCCTGGATGCGACACAGACTCCCTCGGGTAAGCTGCGCGGGCTTAATCCTGGAGGATGTTAAGCGCCTCCTGGGAGACACAGAGATGTGTGCCTGGCAAGGGTTTCTGCTGAGGCTTCTCTTCTGGAACACCATTTATCTTTGCTGCTGTTGTGGAGAGGAAAGGATCATGTGGAGGATCAGGGTGTTGCAACACTGCTTGCTCTGCTGACATGCCGGATGGCAAAACAAGTGGTAGCACTGGGATGGATGCTGTTAGCTTGCCCTCTCTGCATACAGAGGCTAAGAGAAGAAAAGCTGCCTGTGAAGACTGCCCTGCTTACACAGATGGATCCACACTGTGGAGGGACGAGGCACTGATGGACACATCTTGGGCTCAACCAAGCAAACACACTTTGTTAACTGCTATGTAGGAGGAGCTCTTACCACAGATTAAATAAATCCAAGGTTAGTGTAAAGGGCAATTTACTTAAGTGTGCACCAGTGCACTGGTGCCTGTCACCAGGATGCTAGATGATGATCATTTTCCTCTCCTCCACCCTCTCCCCACAACAGCTCAAACACTCGCTGGGACTGTGTCCCCTTGATGTGATTGATTGTTATGATACTTAAGAATGGCAAACCAGCACTAAGGTCTGAGACTGCTAACCTCTAATGTTCAGCAAGTGCCTCACAAGATTTCGGCAGAGCACACACACTTGAGGCTCTAGTAACGACAGCGAACCTTCAGCACGGCCCCCTGGTTGTTGGTGCGTCAGCACCTTTGCTGACAAATGGCCTTCTGGTTATTGGTGGTTGATAAACACGTCGTTAAGTCGATCTACTTAAGCAAGATCAGCTCAATGAACAGCGTGTGGAGATGTCAGAGGAAGGGGCAATACCCAGTGTGTGAAAGGCTCCGGACGTTTCCTGCTACTTAGCAGTTGAATGTAGGGATAACATTGCCCTCTCGTGGGTAATCGTTGAAATGGAAAACGGGAAGCTCCAGTCCTAGTGCTGGCCTGGCCTCGTTAATACTGCAAGTCTCGGCCTCTGGAAATTTTCATTTCCTGTGCTCAGGTCATTCAGAATTGCTAGCGTGTTGCAGAGCCAGGGCTTCATCCTGGGAAGAAAACTCAGTGTGCTGGCTAGGAGCAGCCCTGTGAGGCCATGACACAGGAGCCAGGTTTCTGCAAGTGCCAGATATTCCAGCTCCAGATTCTATTTACTATTGGAAGGCAGAGAAAAGCATCACATTTTAGTAATTTGGCCTAGGAGCTAAGACAGAGAGCTAGGCTCATGACAGACAAATCTGAGAGGGGCTCATTTGCTTCCAGAATGCCCCTTCTCTTCTGTTAACAGTCATTCAGCCTGAGTAGTTCAGACCCTGAGTAGTTCACATCTCCTGAGAGAGTTCACACAGTGCAGTGTGGAGTGATGCAGGAGAGATGGGACTCATCTGAGAAGACACAAGAACTGTTCATGGACTGTGCTGAAAGTCCGTGGCATAGAGGTGGTGACTGGCCCACTGTGCTTGTTGTGGGTGTTAAAAACCGGCTGTCCTGAGCGGCTGTACATTATGAAGACAGCTGATCTTTATTTTTGTGTAGATTTTCTCAGAGAACCTGGTTGAAGAAGATGTACTAGTGAGCTGGTGGGGCAAAATCAAGCAGCAGAGGACAGGCTGAAGACAGGAAGGTTGGGAAAAGTCTAGCTTGGGTTTGCCTTACATGAGACTGCTTGCTCTCTGTGTTCTGAAATGTTTCTGAAGTCTGCATTGTTGCAATGACTGAAACACTACAGCCTCTAATTTCAGAATAACTTTATGAAGAAGACAGATGGCTTATATGAGTGGCACACTGTCTATGGCCTACACAGATCTGCCGCCCCATTAAGCATGGCTGCCTGGATATTACTTATTAAACGTTATTTCCTTACCAAAGCTGGAAGAATATCCCCAGCTTTGGCATCCACTGTGAAGAGCATCTATCAGCAACTACAGCAAAACTATGTAAGAATACACTAATGACGTTCTGGTTTTATAATGATTTATCTCTCATTCTCTCCTGATATACACATGTTAGTGTATTTGTTTATGAGTATGTATGTATATATATAGGTATACATAGGTAGGTAGGATGTGCAGCCACTGAGTAAAAGCTTGGTCCACTGAAGTTCTTGTTCAGACTGTCTCCATTTCAGTGCACTTGGAATGGAGGACAAAGGGTGAGAGATCAAGTGGTATCTCGCCCAAAGAACAAGTGGTCCTTTGAAGATTCAGCTGACTGTTGGAAAGGTAAGATGGCAGATAAAAGGAGTATCTGACAGATCGACACACACACAAAAAAGACACATTCAGACGGCATGTCTTTCAGAGAACTAAAATGGAGGCAAAAGCAAGCACTTCTAAATAATAGCTACTTTTATTGTGTTGGATATTGCATGTATGTGGCATCTAAAGAGAGGTAAATCAAAGTAGTAGTGCCTCTAGATGAAGCCAATTGTATAAAACTTGTGAGCAAAGGGAACTGTTTCAAGTCCACCTTCATAGGGGTGCCGGAGCCCAGCTAGGGGATGATGCCACACTGCAGGGAGCAGCGAGGGGCCTCTGCCAGACCTGGTGCTGGCTGTCACCCTGTGACATGCAGTGCAGCAGCTATGCCTCGTGCTGGAGCCCCGTGTCCTCTGCACCCTTCCTGGAGCAGCAAAACCACATCCTCACTGCACAGAGCAAAACAGCTTCAGGGCAGCTAAGGTCCCCAGTTCCCCTGTGTGATTCTAGGGAGAGCCAAGAAGGCCCATGCAGAGGGCTGTTACTTGGAGCTGCAGTGGACTCCTGCTCCTCCCTGCCATATCTATTGGACGGTGGGTACAAGAACACCCTTCTGATGTCATGAGGGAGGAGAAGACAGTGCCTGTCTGCCTGCCTGTTGTGGGCATTGCACCTGGCTTTGTGCATCAGTCCTGGTTCTCAAGCCCTGTGTGGAAAAAGGTGGAGGAGCCCCACTCCAACCTCATCACTTCCAGACTCCCACGTAACACAGCTCCTGCTGCTTCTGGTCTAATCCCTCATCCTGACACTGCTGCTCTGTCCCAGATCAGAATTCAGTTTCTCCCAGGATCACCTTAGCAGTGTCTCCATAAATTCCTTGCCCGGAGCTGCCAACATTCTCCCCGTCCACCCCTCCCAGGCCCTCTGTTCAGCAGCCAGGCCCAGCTGTGCTGCTGGATCCGATCCTGCTGCTCTTCTCCCACACAGCAGCCCTGGCTCCTGCTTTCTCCGAGGTTAAAACCACAGACACAGGCTGCTCCTACCAAAACTCTGCCTGGGCAAGACTCAGAGCAGGAATGGAGGAGAATCCTGGAAAGTCGGCAGTAGCCCTAGCACAAGCACGTAAGTATGCCATAGAGGTAACCTGGCAGTGCTCCTGTCTCTCTGAAATGGAGTTACAAGGCAACTGCAGGTCTCTGTACCCTTCCCATGTCCACATCCATCCGGTGCCATAAGCATGCTGGAACTACATTGCTTTTCTTGGAGTGAATATTCTTTCCCCCCTCAGACCCACAGCAACAGGTGGTCCTTTCCGAACATTCCAGCCCTGGATGGCATCACTTTTCACACTCCTTTACTATCAACTTTTCTAATGGAAAACTTAAAAAAGGCAGTACAGTTTTGTGAATCACTATGGACTACTTACCATAATTCCGCAGTGAGTCCACAGCCATACTTTGGTAACTACCAGCTTAGGAATCAGATTATACCACAACTTGTGTTCTGGCCCTCACACTGCCACAAACTGCGCAGGCAACTCTTCCAGACACCTTTATTACGTTGCCTTATCCTCATCAGTAAAATGAATACAGATCATATCAGCTGCTTCCCAGGACTGTCAGGATGAGTGGTGTTCTGATGACGCTAAAATCTGGACGGACATGACTAGTCATGCACAAATTGTTGGTACATTTTGCCATTAAATAAGACCTTTAGTTTAGTTTAGAGTTAGACTTCAGCAGACTTTAAGCACCTTAGGAAATAAAAAGAAAATAGCCCAAGACTAAATGGCAAAAAAGCGCTCACCATCTCTTGTTGAATTACATATTTGAGAAAAAATGGCTTGTTTTAACACTCACAGCAAACAGGCGGATTAATCTACAAAAGAAAATCAAAACAAATTGAATGAAAAAACACCATTCTGCCTTTAGCTGCTGCCTTGCCTTCCCTGTACCCAGGTAATAGCAAAATTTGGCACAATGTTTTGAAAAAACAGAATGCTTTAGCCACTAAACAATGTTCATTTTTCTGTTGTTAAAGACAACATCTAGGTCATTATTTTCCTGGCTAGTTTACGGCTTTGCAGCTTCCAATGTCTGAAAGGAAAGACTTTTCTCCTAGACTAAATTAAAAAAAGCAATGCAGTATTGTTTGTCACGACAGATCTTTTCTCCTAGCAGACAAATCATGTTGTTTAACTGAAGACTCAAAACTGCAAAAATCTGCACCAGCATCTGCTATTTTTCTTGTGCTTACCAGTTTCTATTTGTGAATCTACTTGCCTGTTTCATGGTTAGAACAATGCTCCACTATTCATTTTGCAGTTATGAGTCCTAAGAGAAAAAAACATTCTGCTTTTCATCATTGTTCCTTCCATCGATTTGCTTTTGCTGTTATTAAAGTGCACAGCAGCTCAGTTGAATATTTCCACTTAGGGCAAAGTAACACAAGAGCACTGCTTGCCCACGCTCACAATATTCACAAGGACAGGAATCATTTCTGAGCATGCTGATTGATAAAAACGCTTAGACCCACACACTTTAAGTGGAGAATAATAGTTACTTTGTTATACAATGGGAGTTGCTACACATTTTTCTCCAAAATTATGGTTAATGTTTATGCAAATTCTGGAGATGTTCTCAACCACTCATTGGGGATAAAAAGAGAAAAGTGTCATTAGATATCAATGTCAAAACTGTGAAGAGAGGAAGGAATAAGAAATATTAACTGTTAAATTCATTTTAAATAAAGGCACTGTTTCATAGTTGTTTTTGTTTTACACACAGCAACAGATTTCCTGCTGTGATAAACAAGAAGAATGAGAATCCCTTGGTCTATTCACAAAGAGATGAGATTTTACCTTGGAAGGCATCAGGACAGCAAAATTATTTGCTATTCAGAGCCATAAAAAAAGAATGATAAATTTTCCTGGAGCAATTTTGCATCAGATTTAAGAGAATCAAAGAAATTTGGATCTTTATGTAACCATTCAGGGAATAAAGTGGTGTTTCATCCAAGACAATTGTTCATGAGTGAAAAACATTTTGTGTTTCAAAGCTGTTAAAAACCTGGTGGATTTTTTTGCCTTTGTAGGCCATAACGAGGTGCAAGTTTTATGAGCCTGTATTTTCCCAGCCCACAATGACAGTGGTTGGGGAAACAGACTTGCCTTCCCCGGATCGTTCTGCTTCAGGGGGCAGCCTGAGGTTCATGGCTTGGGAAATCTTTGAAGTCTCTTCTCAATACCACAGACTGTTAAGTAGCAGTTTAATTTTCCCACCTAAACTAGAAGATAGAGGGTTTTTCAATGCGGTGTAAATTAGGAATTAAACCAGTGAGAGTGCTGGATTGCTGATTAAAAAAAAAAAAAGAAAGAAAAAAAAAGTGAGACCATGAACACACCACAAAATCAGCATGAGTAAGTTGATCGCTTTTTTGCTAAATGGTGTCTTTGTTACCTACTGTCCCACCCTGGGTAATGGATACTAAATTAGAATTGCCTTCCTGTCTGATCAAGAGTTCTCTTTGCTTTCTCAGAGCCCTTTCCTACTTACATTCAATCATCACATCATCAGTTATTTCATGATTATTTTCCAAAGCACTGCAACTTCTATTTTAAAGATATTTTACGAAATGATACAAAAGTCAAATGAAGGATTAACTTCATACAATAATATGCTGTTGGACAGTTTTGTCTTTACACGCTTCGAGATGAGCTTTTTCTGGGGAGATCACTTTATATCAAATGACCTAAATCACAGTTCTGCATGCCTAAAACAGACATGCTTACACAGACCATACATTTTAAACCTCTCTTTCTGTCTTAAGTTTCACAGACCCTGCTAAAGAGTCTGTCCCCTTCTTTCTTACAGTTGCTATCTGAAGCAGAAGAGACCCTACCACCAGCACTGCAATAATCACCCTGGCACCGTCCAGTGCGGTATCTATGCTGCTCTTCTGCAAGGCACAGAAATGCTTCTGCAACCCCTGCACCAGCAGAATGCGTACATGCTAATTGCAAATTATTTGACAACTACAGTTTGTCAATAAATACCGCTGGTACTACACTGTGGCACACCCAGCCCACACGTGACTGTCCCACCAGGTTCTTTTCTTAAAGCGCGAGCAGATCAAATACTTTTAACATAGCACACAGGGTCCTCACAGCTTCAGTTGCATTTTGTGCATTGCCATACAACAATTACATAAGTACACTCTTGAGTGAGACTGACAACAAGTACCCCCAACCAATCGTCTTCTTTCAAAGGACAAGTGTGTCAACTCTTTCTAAACCAACGTGGTAAACTGACTATGAACTGTGTCTTGTTTGGCGATCAAGGAGCATTCTACCTGGATTTGAGTTCATCCGGGCTGCCAATCTCTGGCTTTTCCAACAGTGAAGTACAACACAGCATAATTTGCTAAGTGGTCTAAGTTGTTGTGCTTTTGTGCATCAGTACACAAAATATATTGTGGAGTAAACACAGTCTATGTTACAGGTTCAGGTCAGGCAGAAGCGGGTTATTTCCACAGCTGTAGAAGAGAACACACACTGACTGAATTTCAGCCCTCTCTTGATATACTCTGCATTAACAGAGCATTACTAAGGCTTCTACAAATTTACAGCAACCATAAAATGTTCTGCAAAGGGTCCTGACATGGCAGAGCAGCATCAAAGCAAAGCAAACTTTACTCCAGGAAATGTACCCATGTCATCCTGGTAGCTCAGGTCCCACAGCCTCTACCTCCCTCCCCCCAGCTCTTGCATCTCTCACTTACGACAGTGCTGGCCTTGACCACGTTCCTGATTCAGTTTTAGGCATGGAGAGGCCTGCTCCCATGTTACCTGCCAGAAAGTTACTTGGTCTGGGACATTTGCTAAGAGATGTGGATATATTTGGTGCTCGCTCAGTTGATTTGAACAGAGCCAAAGGTTTGAAGTTTTGCAATTTATCGTCTTCAGATTAGAAGGTTTGGAGGATTTTTGGCCAATCTTGTTCATTTTCAGAGAACATCCCGCTATCCTCAACGTATGATGACTTGAATGAACACGGAAGGATTTTACAGTTGCAGCCCCACATCTGTTTCAGCCCAGAGTCCCAGCAACTTTATACATTTCTTTCGTAATTGTAGTTACAACTACTTCCACACCAAATGGTTCATTTCTTCTTTCTGTATGCGAAATGCTTCTGCCTTGGTCTCTGCACGTGATCTCTCCTTCTGCACCACACATGGTAAAATTCTCCACATGTACTCAAACTCTTACGTAACCTTGAATGTGCAATTATTTAGATTTCAAAGCAGATGCCATTTGGAATGGCAATGTCTGCTCTAGAGGAGAGCGATAACGTGTCAACTTCAAATCTAAACCATGATGCTGTTTACGTGAATTCTATGCTGGTGATAGTTAACTAATTCAGGGTTTCAGGAAAAGCAGCGCTCTGTGACCACAGGCTAGGTGCAGCACCAAACATGCAACCAGGGAACAGAGGATGTGTGTCAATGCTGATAACCACGTCAGGATGGGAACACCAGAATACAACGAAGATCTCAAATAGTTCTCTGTGCCTGCCCTTCCATTCTTTGTTCTTTCCACCACAAAGGACTACATCTGATAGTAACCTTAGGAAGCTATAGGAAAAAGATACCTAGACCTATATCATCATACAACTTTGCTTTGCTGTAACTGACAATGATACAGCAGCACACCCCTGGTGCACATATACTACACCAGGTCGCAAAATGCACAGGTATTGCACCAGCTTACCTGGAGTTCCACAGCACACTTCGAATGTATCAGTCTTAAGAGACAGCATTCACTGCTTTATTACATTATACCAGGAGAAACTGGCAGCAGAGAGGCTGAGTCACTTGCACAAGGAAATAAGGATTAGGAATCCCAATTTGCCATTTGAGGCTCAGAAAATTGTTTTTGTTTTCAGTGTGAGAAATAAACATAACCAGTAGATGGTTGCATAAATGAAACATGACTAAAAATGTCATCTTTTATGTCCAGGCAAGCAGCTTAATCTCTTAAGGAAAGACTGAGCTTCAGCCAGTGCTGCTAGAAACTTGGGTACATTTCAAAACCGAACAGGAATTACTCCCAAAGCACAGAACCTCACTAAACAGCCTCATTCCAGGGCAAGAAAACACTTATTTGAGCAAAACCTTATTTTTTTTATTTTTTTTTTAAATTATTTTGATTGAGCGTAATACTGGTAAATTTCATGTTTACACAGGAATTACACACTCATATTATACTCTTTTAAGTCCGAAAGCTGTTTTCTTTGACGCCCTGCGTATGCATTTGAGATTACTAGCGTGAGAAGAAGAGGGAAGGATTAGTAAGTGACTGTGCAAAACAGTCATTCATTATTCCATAGGAACTATTCATTTATCGATGTCTTACAAATCTACACAGGCATAATTACAGCATCAGCATAGCACAGGCATTTTCAGGACAGTCATTTCATCTATTCACTACCTGCACACACAGTTTTATCTATTCAAATCATCAGGACTCACATCTGGTTCCCACTGTTGCAGGAGTCCAAGAATACTCCTGTGTTAAATTATTTCTACTTGAAGTATTTATCTGGGATTCACTGTGATTAAAACATATTTTTACGTTTTTTTCTTTTTTGGGGGGAGGTGGGGGTGCATAGAAACCGCATTTCCCATAGGAACTTTTTCAGTTCACAAGGACAGCCTTCAGAGAGTCATTAATTGTATTGAAATTGATCTAGGGAAATGAAGGAGGTAAAAGACTGAAATAAATCTTTGGGTTTACTCAGCTAAATGTCTACCTTATTACAAACTGACTAAACTAAATCTAGGGTTGCCCATTTATTACCTACAAGGAGAACATGGAATAGATAGATTATTCTTACCAGTGTCTGGTCTTAATAAGTCACACTAAATAGCAAAATAAGATTGCATGCAGACTGGAAAGGTTATGAAAAGCAAAAGGTATGAGCTGACACTTTTTTTCTAAACAATCATTGTTTGCAATCTACTCTTCCTTATTGCAAGAAGAGCTAGTGATATTTCATTTTGTACTTACTGTCAGACAAGATGTAAAATGAAAGACTAAAACTATATTAAAAACACGTATTCAAGAAATCATTACAGCATTTGAAGGAATTTCCAGGGCAGCAGTATGCATTTTAAATCATTATTCTTCAGCCCAAAACTCAAAATTGCACACCTGAGGTGCAATAAAAATGCATGAATTTACTTTTCTCCATTCCAGAATTTTTGATAACCTACTAACCTCACTACCACTAGATAATCTGTCATGGTCCCATCACATTCTGGCATAAGACTTGTAGTTTTCTTTCCAGAGATCCCAGAGGAATCATCTAGATAGAGATATGAAGGTTAAAATAGGATTGTAAGTATGAATACTCACCAACAAGATGAAAAAAAAATGAATTTGGTACAGCACAGATCAGTTTGCTAATTTGAAAATACATATACATAATTTATATCTCAAAGAAAGCAGCCAGGAGTTTGGCATCTGCAACTGAAAGACATTCGTAAAGGATTGGTAGTCAGTCAGTACGTAACTTCAGTGGTTAAGGCTGAATTAATTGTTCTGACCCTAACTGAGAAAGACTTAAAACCCAGAAGAATTAAAAATGAATCCACATCTATAATGCCAATAGAGAAAGTGCTTGAAGAGTTGTATTTTAGATAATTAGTGAAAGTAAACATTCCAAGCATAATTGCATCTTGAACATATAACTATTCTACCTTTCAAAATACATAGTACAGGTAAGTAATCTTTTAATAGTCCTGTTTCCACTCAGTATTTTCAGTAAACGTACACATTTGAGATTCTATTTATTTATTTGACAACAGCAGCTCTTCAGGAAGAAGAAACACCAAGCAGGTAGCAGGGCTGCACATGTTGGAGAATTGTAGAAACAAAAGATGAACAAAGAGATGTCAGCTTTATCTGCTGTGATAATGTCTGTTTCATTCCTGCCACTATGCTTTGCCTGAATATACCAAATGATATTATCAGTGGCCATAGGAGAGCCCACAGCATTTACCTGTATCTAGCCATCATGTTCCACAAATCACTGTATGAATCAATTTACAAAGAATCAACTCATAATCCTTGCCATTTTTCCTAGCAAAATACTCCTCCATCAATTCAACACTGTAAGCTCTCAATCTTCACATGTACTGTTTCATAAAATAATTTACTAATAAAGGGCTATGTCTTGTCCAATGCAATAAAGGATGAACAGTGTGCAGCATCCATCAATGTCACCATGCTACAGTCTACTGTTATATAGACAAAATGCATCTTTCCTTGTTGAGAAAACATGCTAGGTATTCATAACTACTCAAGGTTACTGTGACAAAATAGACAGTAGAAAGTTGCTAGTGAATTTTACACATTTAAGGAAGTTACAGGAAACATTCAATTAATTCAGGTGTTAATATATTGTTAAGTTTGGTCTCCCACAGACACATTCAAAATAGTAACAATTTACTGTTGTCCCATTGAGATCTGCTCCTCTAAACTCACAAGGCGCTGCCAATAAGCAAGTGTTTTCTGCTATCCTGCATTTCCTCTATATCAGACATATATTAATTTATCACAAGTGAACCATAATTCTAAGATTCCAAACACTGATGTGCAAAATCTTGAAAACCCAAACAATGAAGTTCATGCAGAACAGCTTAATAGGGAAAGCTGTCAAACCCATTCTGGGGAATCAGCATGTTGGGGCGCATCTCTGCTAGTGTGCACAGTACGGGGAAGACAGGGGAGCTGGAAGTCTGTGTGCACTCACAGAGCTATGACCTCCTTGAGGTCACAGCAGTGTGGTGAGACAGCTCACACCGAGTATTGCAGTAGATGGATACAGCCTCTTTAGGAAGCACAAGCTGAGGCAGCAAGAAGGAAATATCACACTTCATGTGAGAGCAGCTGGAGTTCAGGCAGCTCTGCCTTGGTACTTTCAGGAACTGGTCAAGAGTCTACAAACCCAGATTAGCAGGCAGACTTGTGCTCTTTTAGTGTGCACCTGCTACAGACCACCTCTTCAGAAAAAAGCAGTGTCGAATTTAAAATTCCAGAGGTCAAGAAAAGCCAGAAAGACCTACACAAAGCCCACAGAAAATAAAAATAAATCATTTTACCAGTACTGACAATTAAACAAGTATCTTCTTTTAGTAACGTCATTTACGGATTAGACTGCTGAAATAAAGAAGACTTCAGATTTGTATACTTCAAATATTTATTAAAGCAAACAATTCCATCTTCTTGATAAAATGTGTTAATCAGTAGAAAAGATTGTCAAGAAAAATAAGTTTGTGGACATATAATTTTTACTGTACAGATTTTGCAGAATAAAATATTTGCATAGATTTCACAGTGCTTCTTTTTTACTGTCTAAAATAGCCTAACCTCCTTAAATTCTTCCGTATTATCAGAAATGCTTTGGTTTATCCTGGCTATAGTAGAGAAAACAATACAAATAAAACAGACATTGCATTTTACGACTTACTGGAATAGTTCATCTTCAAGTTGTAAACAAATTCTCTTTTCAAACAAAGATAAATAATATGGCCTTACCCTTTTTGTTCTGAAGAACAAAAAAATTGTTTGAAAGCTCTACAAAGTTTTCCATGATGCCTTTCATTTGTCAACTTCTACTTAGCTAGAAAAATTCTGAAATACATCTGCACCCTCAAGCCAGCTCCGAAAACAGGATAGTCCTTTGTCTCTGATCTGTTTTCTTCCTTTGTCAGTAATGACTTCTCCAGTTTGTTTCACAATCACCAGTTTAGGAATTGCTGTTATGTTGTACTTCTTCTTCAGATCACTGAAAGAGAAAGAAGTTAAACAAAGACATAATTAGGGACCATCTTAGGAAAACGCCTGATCTCTCGTGAAACATGCTCAAGTCAGTACACATGGGAGAGCAGAAGCAATGAGTGTCCAGACTTTCACAGAGTTTGAGGCATGGCACTGGGTAGTATAGAGAGGTAGACGAGGACGCAATATCATTTACCCAAACAGAGCAGGAAGTGAAACTTAGCTCTCAGAACTAGGAGAGTTGCAGCAACCTTCCCATTGCAGCTGTCTGTAGTCTCCGGAGGAGTGGAGATGGACCCTCAGGGTCCATTAAAGTGCGACATATCCTTCCATTTTGGTTTTATCAGCCAGGACCAAATGTCACTTTTTGCCAGATAGGAGAAAACAGAAGTGGAGTACAATACTGCTTGTACTCCATTACAGAAATGTCACAATGAATCAAATACTTAGAGTTTTCTAAAAACTTCATTAAAGCATGGTGAGCAATTCTTTATTCTAAGCAGAAGAAAATAGAAAAGTGACTTAAAATTCCTTCAGTTAAATAGGCTTTCTATATAGCGAAATCTCAACAAAAGGAAAATTTGGAAGAAGGGCTACAAATCTATGTTGTTCCAGAACATTTCAGCTTCTCCTCTCACACAGAGATTATGAACAGGGGCCATTTCTCTAAGACAGGATATGGAAAAATGCAGATAGATTACAAATAACTGTTTTATTAGAAAACAGGTGACAAGACAGTTAAAGTACATGCAAAAAATGAAAAAGTCATAACAGCAAAGCTCCCCAAAATAAATTATGATCTATTCAAACAGCTGATGAGCAGATAACCCAAGAAAAACTAGTGAGAAGACTTCTGAAGGACAGAAATTCAACAGGATAAAGCTCAGTATCTGAAGTAAAATAACATCTGGGAAGAAAAAACAGAACACAAAATAGCCAAAGAGAAACAAAAATACTTGCTGACACTAGCACACAGCAAGTGAGGATCACACACCACAGAGATGAAAGTGCACAAGTAGCAGGCTATAAGCCATGTGCAGTAAAAGAGAATTCATTGTTTACAGAGATGAGTTGAAAGATGGGTAAGACAGAAACAAAAGGAATATGCTTCAATAGGAGAGAGTCAAGTAATACTGCCTATTAAACCATTTCAGTCAAGCGTGACACCGGCAGGTGAAACCACAAGACAAAAAATCACCAAGGAAAACAGTTTAACAGCAATGACAGCTTTTGTTTACTTGTTACAGGACAAAATGAAAAGCAGAATAGCATGTACATCTATCTTTACAGAAAGACAGTCACAAGAAATTCACCTCACTTAGAAGGGTGACATTGATGGGATATTGAATACATGAGTTCTGTCTACTAGAAAATTACTAGTTTCAGTAATGACAAAATAAAAGACAGGACACAAATAAGCCAGAGACAAAATAACACAGACTATGACTTAAAAAGCGCTAGTACTGACAACAATCTATTGGCACAAGTTTTATTTATCCGTAACAAAGGGAGTTAGAAGAGGCTTGTGTTTATTGGCATCACAGCACAGAGTTCTCTATCTACTTCAGTGGATAACAAAATCATTTTGTTGCTGAGAGTGATGCTAGAAGTAAGAGCCTTGAAGTGTTTCCATAAGATCCAGAACCAGTTTGCAGCCCCAGCTCCCACTCAGAAAAGCAGAGACAAAGCATCTGACATTACCTGCCTTATTTATCAGGACACTGCAAAACCAAATTATTTCCAAATTCACAGCAGCAAGACATATTACTTCCACTATGTGTCATAAAAAAAAAAAAAAAGGAAAATATTTGTTGGATACCAATAAGCAGGCATGAGGGTGGTTCTACATGGATACTCATAACTGAAAGTCAGAATCACACCATGATGTTTCCCCAACCCTTTTCAAATTCAGTAAAAAGGTAGGAAAACTATTAACTACTTCCTACTGTGTCACACCGTTCATAGGACACCCGCAGCATATGTATCCAGACGTTCAGATCAGACACCTGGGAACTGAACAGTACAGATGCCAATGAATTTGTAATGTTCAGTTTGAAAGGCATGAAATGCCTTCCAGTACAACACCCTCACAGTATCAGCATCAGTGGTAGAAATGCCAATTATGGTAACAGACATGCTAGTGTTTAACAGGAAAACAAAAGGGAAAAAAAAAATTCCTAAGCCTAAGATGCAAGTTGTGCAGCCTAAAAGAAATCCCAGAAAAATACAATCAGTATAGAGAATGAGGCTGTGTTTTTCAGAAGTACAAGAAACAGGTTAAGTGAATTGAAATAGAGCAGCTACAAATAACAACCTCCCAAAACCAAATGCAATCTCTTATGGAAAATACGGGCCTTCCTGCATTGCCTTACATCAAAGTGGGCAGAAATTAAGCAACTTCAGAAAAGCCAGACAACAGAGACACAACAAGCAATATTGGAACAGACATAAAAATGTGAGTTACTTCATTGTCAAAACAGAACTTAACACTACACAGAAATGTTGTGCCTGAGCACCATCACTACAAGCAAGAACATCTGATACGTGAGGCTCAAGTATCATATAATTTTGATCAAGGAAATATTTCTAGACACTGTTAAAAAACAGAAGACGTTTGCATATAGAATTCTCTATGTTTTCCTTGAAATGAGGAGAAATCCTAAAAACACAAAAAGCAAATCCTAAGTGAAATACAGCGCCAGACAGGACATTTCTGAAGCCCATCTCTCCTGTATTTTTCCTAATACAAACCCACAATACGCAATGGGCACTGTTCTGTCACTAAGTTGGCAGGAAATATTAGTGGAGAAACAATAATGTGTTCTAGTAACATTTGCTTGTCCAGACAATTCCCAAATAAAAGCAAGCTACCAAGAATACGCACAGACTGATCTAAATTCTCTTAAGATAGCAGAAAAAGTCCAGAGCAAATTAATGTAGGAAGAACGTAAAATGTTACAATCTCATACCACTACAAGACAAACAACAGAAGATGTATTTTATTGGTTCAGCAGGCAATAAAATAGCTTAATATACCTAACACAATCGTAGCAGAGGCAGAACAGTGGAAACTAAAGATAATTTGCCATGGAGACTGGAAGTAGCAAACAGTTTACTTTCCTAAGGGAATGCTTATATAGCTTATCCATCCCAGCACAGCATCTTGTTTATGCAGCTCTGGACTGAAGGTTGTTTGCATCAAATCAGAGTGAAGCATGCACACGGGTTTTGCTTACATTTGTGCGTAGGTGGTTATGTGAGTGGACCTGAAGAACTCTCAGGAACAGATCTGCAGATACTGCTTCTTCATCATCGTGAATGTGCACAGGTGTTTACAAAAGCGTTCTAAAACCTGTTAAGATCACCTATGGGGACCTCAGATCCTGTGACTCACCTGTACGGAGAACATATGCACCATCAGATGGACTAACTCCAATGACAATTTATGACAATCACTAGCCATAAGCAGAAACATCACATGTACAACATCACATATACCACAAAGTAAAACTCAATTTTCTTACAGCAAAATAAAGTGATAACTAATGACATTTTTAAAGATCACTTGAAAAAAAGATATTCCCAGGTTAAGTCCAGAGGTATATGCAGTCTCTTACTGACAAGAGAAATGTAAAAAACCCAAACAGAAAAAGCAGAAGAGGAAGATATAAAAAAGATAGCTGGGGAGGACTCAATGAGCAGCCTTTGTACAGTGAGAGAATCTTCTAGTCAAATCCTTGAAAATGTGAGTCCTTGGCCATGCAAAGGGTGATAACACAAGAGGGCAACCTTCATTTGCATATGAAATACAAAAAGGATGACATCAAGATTATTCAGGGAAACTGGAAGTCATTGCAGTTGTTAGGGCTTTGATTCTTATGAGAAAACTTGAGGAATACTTCCCAGGGTACAAAGATTCCACAGTATTATGTTTTACTGTTTTTTTTTGCTGCAGGGTAGTTAATTTCCTTCACAGAAGACCCACAGTGCTAGGATTTGCATCTGGGGCTAGAACAGTGTTGGTAACAACACACCAGCATTTTACCTATTGTAGAGTAGTACTTACACAGTCAAGGTCTTCTGTGTTTGCCAGGCTGCTCTGCCAGGGGGGAGGCTAGGGTAGGACAAGAGTCTGGAAAAGGACACAACTGAGACAGTGAGCCCAACTGACCAGAGGGATTTCCCATAGCACATGGGAGAGTCAGCAGTAAAGGCTAGGAGAAAGAAGTAGAAATGGGGGACATGGCATTGTCGTCTCCTCAAGTAACCATTCTGTCTGATGCTTCCCTGGAAATGGCTCAACATTTGCCTGCTAATGGGAAGTAGCAACTGAATTCCTGACTTTGCTTTGCTTGTGCATGCAGTTGTGCTTTATCTTTTAAACTGTCTTTATTTCAATCCACAGGTTTCCTCCTCTTGGATTCTTTCCCCCAGGCCACTGCAGCAGCTGGGAAGCAGGGCAGGTAAATTAAACAAGCAGCTGAGTTGTGCTTAGCTGCTTACCAGGGTAAGAACCTTACATAGGTGAATAATTTTATATGACAATTAAAGATTGATGCATAAGAGGGTTTTTAAGAGACAGATAACATGGCAAAGTTAATGTCATAATGAGAATATAAATGGTACATTCATACACTAGGTTAAGTTATATTTAAAAATCCTTCAATTTTAACAGCTTTCATTTGAAAAGCATTTTTGCTTGATAGACATCTTGCCAATCTGCTTCTAGTAGTATATGCTGCAATCCACAGCTATGTGTATTTTCCTTTAGCAGTGAACTTTCTACATTGATATCGCTAAGTGACTAACCCTTAAAGATGCACATTGAATGAGATTCAATTTTAGTGTTCACATTTGGGATAGCAGTCTGAAAAAGAACATTCTACAGCTCTTAACTTCTCACACATACTTTCACTTGCTTTCCTTTACCTCCCTTTTTCAGTTCCCTTCATACACCCCTAGAGATGCCAATCCACACGCACACCTAAAGCTTCTAATATGAAATGTATGCATACCCTTTACCTTTTTTTCAGGAATATTTTGGGATTCTAGTTTTCACGGAGGTTTACAGAACCCATGTACTCAGTTAAATACATGTCTACCCAGCATAGCCTGCAGAACTACTAGCACACCACAAACAGCTACACAGAATGTCTGATTTCATAGTCAGGCTCAGTACAAACACAGCAGTCACTTCACGCATCATAATGAAAACAGCAGTCCCTATTTACTAACATTTGTTGTTAATACAGTCCCTCCTACTTCTCTAGCTTTCTACTATCCCATTCCTCTATTGCTCCTTTCTTTCTAGAACATCCTTGTCCTGTCTCTGCAAGGATAAGAAGACTGTGCCTGCAGCAGCAAAATCAACATTAACTTAGAACTGAAGCTATGGTCAGAATTACAGTTTAACAAAATCATCTTGTCTTAAAGTTTACAGTGACTTGCAATCATCTCTGAAGTCAAACTGCCAGCTAATTCATAGAATCCTTAGAGTTGGAAGGGTCCTTGAAATGCCATCTGGTCCAATTCCCCTGCAATGAACACAGCCACCTACAGCTAGATCAGGCTGCTCATAGCCCCATCCAGCCTGACCTTGAGTGTCTCCAGGTAAGGATCTTCCACTCTGGGCAGTTCAACCTAAGCTTCTTAAGCATCTTCACACAAGACCTTCCCTGGTGAAAGTGAGAAACAGCTTCAAAATCATTGCCTTCTCATGTCCCCCCACACTTCATTCTTCCATGAGAGATCCCGAACACTGATCTCACAGCTACCTCTGACTGCACAAGCCATATTTCAATACGGGGGTATAAAGGCCACTACAGACTGCCACAGAAAAGCTGATTAGGTTGCCTCCATTCCACGTGACTTGGGCAAGTAAGAGCAGAGTTTGAAATAGACCCCTAATCCACAAAGTCTGAAGCTGTAAGCATATTCCCTGGGCCAGTACCAAGTGGCCTGTTGGATGCAATAACTTCAGGTATTACATTGCCTTCAGGAAGTTAGCCTGAACTCTACTGGTGTTCACAGTTACTAAATACAATTACTGTCTGGAAAGCATTTGGAGAGCGATGAAAAAAGTATTTTTTTTTAATATAGTTCTGTGTCCATGGAAATTATCATGAAAACAAAACCTGGCATTAATTGGTTGCTGACACCCAAGAATGATACAAGGAAAGATGATATAATTCCTGGGTTCGAGTTATTTACCCTTGAGGCTGCCAAAGCACACAGACCAAGCAATGCTAGCGAGCTTGCATTGATTTGAATCAGCAGATGGAGAGTTAGTTAGCTCTACCCAGGGTAGCACACAGGTACGGGTCTATTGTTAAATGAACTCTAGAAGTTACTGGAAGCACTAGAATGATCTCCTCTGCAAGCTTAACTGTAACTCCTCTGAATCTTTTAATGCTTTAACCACCCAGCCCACATTTAAAAGTCACACTAACTGCTTGACTTTTGTATCTGCAACAATTTTCACAGTCAGCTCATTATTTAAAGGGAGGAAAAAGTCCTTCCCTGGTATAGAATTCACTATTTCCTGATTTCGCTGACCAAAACCTTGCTGCTCTTACACAACAAGATATGGATCACTTGCACCTTTTACTTCCATTACTTAATACATTCTTACGAATTAAGAATACACTAAATCTACTGCTTTATATAGTCCAAAGCTAAAGAAGCCCATTTTTAGTCTACAACTACAGGCACTTCAGTGCCCCCCTGTACCTTAACAGTGACCCCTTACTCCTTCCTGAGAGCAACTAAACCGTATTTCCGACAGCAGTCAAAATGTATGTGTATCTTCTGTCATGATCACAACAGTCCTTGGCACTGCCCCTCACCTTGTTCCTTCAGCATGCTCATGTCTCCTCCCTTCAGTGTTTTGCTGAGCAAGCTGCCTACAGGAATGTCCATTTAAAAACCTATTACCACAGGAATTTTTTGTCCCATTCTTATCATCTGCATTTGTCACATGTGAACTCCAGCTGTTACTAGATTTGTTTTTACCTAACTTACCTGCATGTCTCAAATTCTTTAGATGTTGTGGTTTACCCCACAGGCAGCTCAGTGCCACTCTGTTCACTCTCCCCAGGTGGGATGGGCAGAGAACCAGAAAGGTGTAAGTTCAGGACCTCGGGGGCTGAGATGAAGACAGTTTGCTAGGTAAAGCAGAAGCCGTGTACGCAAGCAAAGCAACGTACGGGACTGACCCGTTGCTTGCACCAGCGGGCAGATGTTCAGCCCCTTCCAGGAGAGCAGGGCTCATCGCTGTAACCGTTTCTTGGGAAGACAAATGCCACCACTTGACATCCCCGCTTTCCTCCTCCTTAACCCCAGCTTGTACTGCCAAGCGTGTCACTGTCTGACACAGGACACCTCTCTGGTCAGCTGTCCGGTCTGCGTTCCCTCTCAGCTCCCCGTGCACTGCTGCTCGCAACAGCAGCAGGAGAGCCTGTTGCACAAGCACTGCTCTGCAACAACTGAAAACATCACTGTTAATCACCGCTCCCAGCAAAAATCCAAAACATAGCACCACACAAGCCTCTGTGAAGGAGATTAACTCTATCCCAGCCACAACCATGACAACACCTTACTCTGCTCTCCCATAAGCTCTCCATGAGTTTTGCTACCCCATCATTTTCACTGTTTTCCAGAGCATTAACCAATTGGGCAACCCAGAACTGCTGTTGTGCTGAAACAGCACCGGGCCCTCATGTGCCGCTCATTTGTTTGCTGTGAATGACAACCTGTTGATGCTTAGGGTTTTAATTAACCCCCCCCCCTTCAGGGCAAGGCTCTCCCCGCGGCTCTGGAGGCAGCGTCAGCGGCTGCGGCCAGGCCGGCTCGGTGCGGGGGGAAGGGGAGGAGGCCCGGGCGGTACTCACTGCTTGTAGGGGTCGTGGAAGGGCAGGGCCAACCAGTCTCCGTGCATGGCGCGCATGTAGCCCACCATCTCCTCGGCGCTGTGGTCGGAGGAGATGAAGACGACCTCGAAGGGCGCGGGCGGCTGCGTCTCCTCCAGCAGCTCCGTGTAGAAGTCGCAGAGGACGGGGGTGAAGTCGCGGCAGGGCGAGCACCAGCCGGCGGAGAAGTACAGGCCCACCACCTTGTTCTGCAGGGCCTCCTCGGGGTCCACGCTGCGCCCGTCCTTGCTGACCAGCAGCCGCCCGCTGAACACATCCACCATGCTGCCGCCGGCCGCTGAGGCGACGCCGCGGAGCGAGGGCTGACACCTGCGACTGCGAAGCGCTCCGCGGGCGGCTCTCGATCTGGGCGCCCACCCCGCCCCAGGAGCCGCCCAGCAGCCCCCGCCCCCTGCGCTCTGCTTCACCTGAGGCCGCTGCTCTGCTTTATTAGCCGCCCCGCCCTCCCGCGGCTGACTGACAGCAGTGCTCGCCAATGGCCAGGGCGGGTGGGCGTGGCCCCTCCCCGCCCACTCTGGCGCCTTCGGCTGAGGCGTGCCCGAGCCTTGGGCTGGCGGAGCGGTCCGCCCCTCAGCTATCGGGGACGGCGGTCGTCTCCTCGCCGGCGCAGCGGTCCGCCCGAGCTGCAGGGCTCTGTGCTGCCAGTGTTCTGCCGGAGCACGGGGCAGCGGGCCGGGAGGCTGCCTGACGGGCAGCCGGGTGCCGAGGTCAGAGCCGGGGCGGGAGAAGCGCCTCTTCGCTTCTTGCGTGGGCGGGCACCGCCGCCCGATAGGCAGTAAGCCCGGGGCTTGCTGGAAATAGCAGCAGTGCGCTTAGCCAGGAATAGCGTGCGTAGGCAGCAATCCCCGCAGCACTGCCAGAGCTCCTCAGCTTGCCGCAGGTCTCACCCGTTCCCATCGCAGCTGCCGTCAGCGCTCGGTCGGCTTTGGCCGTTGTGGTTGGGTATATGGCACTTCTACAGCAAAAGAGAATCTGAATTTTGCTTATCCGTGGGGCTGTCTGTTCTCTTAAGTTGAGAAGGTCTCCTTTGACTCCATTGCATTCATCTTGTGTTCGGGTTAAATAACGTTTGTTTTTTCCAACTGATGCTGAGATAGAAATTAATAAAAATAGCATTATTATTACAAGGATGCAACCTCTTCTCTGTCTAACATGATGTTTTAAAAAATGAGATTAGAAAGTCTTGACTCTAAAAAGCTTCTAAAGTTTGATTGAAGGGACATGGTGAGGTGATGGCCACATGTAAGAGACTGTTATCTTTTGTCTCAAAGCGTGCCCACCTGCCTGCTGCCCAAAGGCTTGCAGACCAGGGGCAATGAGAGACAAGCAGCCGCTAAACGGCCATCGAGCAGCCTTTCGGACTGGCACCTTGAGGGAGGCAACCATGGAAGGAGACGAGCAAGTCCGTCCGTGCCCGTTCGTGTGATACGTGACATACCTGGGTGCCCAGGAATGTCATGCTGGCCGAAAAGGAGGATAAGATAACCCCCCCCAACGGGGGAAATGCTAGGAGCTGCCTAGGAGCTGCCTGCTTGCTGCCTAGAGCTGCCTAGGAGCTGCCTTCCTGCTGCTGTCTGACTGATGCCTGACTGGACCTGCTTGATACCTCCTGCTGCTTGAGACATGAGGTCCTGCTGCCCTGCTACCTGATGCCTGCTTGTTGCTCCTGCTTCCTGCCTGATGGCCTGATGCCTGACGATGCCTGCTGCCTGCTGCCTGAAGCCTGCTCCTGCTCCTCCTGATGTCTGCTCCTGCTTTGCCTGCTGCCTACTGCCTGAGACCTGATGGCCTGATGCCTGCTGCTGCTACTGTTCCCTCTGCGCTCTCGCTCCCACGCTCCCACAAGGGCCTGAAGATATTCCTGGACTGATGGAACAGCGTGGGATCCATGGTGGTGACTGTCCCTGCTTTTTTATGTAACCCTCACTCTTACTTCCTATCTTTTACTATTGCCTGCTTCCCCATCCCCATCTCCCTCACTGACCAGAATTTCTATTAAACAGGTCGGACAACATTTGACCTCGTTTTTGTCTCAATCTCACTCCGGGTATATATTAAAGAATCTCCCCTCACTCCAATAATTGGAGTGGGACACCACACCAAGCACATTGTCTCATTTTCATTAATTGCACAACATCCCATTGAAAGAGAATATATCTTAAACCAAAAAGTATCCTTTCAAATAAGTGCTGCTATTTATACTGGATACCTCATGCATCAAATCATGGAGCTACCACCGGAAATATTTCACATTAAAACTGGCTTTTACAGCTTGTTGGTTCTGTTTCTCAGCTTTAGACCCTCAAAAATCTGTCAATTTTACTTTGGGAAAAGACAGAGTTGTGACCCATGTGCATCATGATTTGAATTCCGAACACTGGGATGGAACGAATGCGAATCGTAACCAGTGTGCACTTTGGCCTATTGCAGCTAAGTCCACAGGGAAACGACGTCCAGCTCCTGTGGATGTCTCCTGGTCACCTGCTGACACACTGTGAGAACTGCAATACCAGAAGGCAAACGTTCAAATCTAATTTATTATAGGAATAAACTGAGCACAGGTCCCCCCCCTCCCTTCCTTCTGAAATCTTTTTTCTCCTCTTGACTTGGGCCAAACATTTTTGGTTAGTTAGTCCCACTTGAGTCTTGAGTGAAAGAAAGAAGGAATGATTTTAAAAACTTGAGCTTGTCAGAGAAATCCCAAAGAAACAGCACAGCAATAGTATTTCTCTATATATTTTTATAACTGGATGGGTGGATCAGTTTGATTTGAGAGATGCTTCCACCTCTCCTTTCTCACTTCTCTTCTCTTTTTTTTTTTTT
>WBMW01004675.1:263414-338035 GCA_013396635.1 Penelope pileata
TTTTTGTAGGAGTCAAGGATAATACCAAAAACTGCTAATGAGCAGACTGCTTGTTCTTGTGCAGAAGGTCATGCATCTTTAAGAAGCATAATCAAGAGTTTAGAAATATTATTTTACAAAAGTTTTATGTATATGTAAACTAATCCTTAGGAATCAGAGCCTTTTTATTTATGACGTAGTACCTGACTAATTTGTAATCGCTATTCTGATATCTCACTGAACAACAACAACAACAACAACAAAGAATTGTGTAGGTGTTTGGAAAATGTTTTTGATTCAAGTACAGTATTTGTCCATTTTCATGGATTGCTGAGCTGTGTTGTTTTTAAATCAAAGCATCTTCAAAACAGGAGTAGCACTTGAAACAAAGTAATCCTCACATCTCTCCTATCTTTTATCAATCCTTTCTCCAAATTTCAAATGCAGTTTTGTGCTGTTGCCCTTTAGACTTCCACCTGATACTGATATCCAAACTAGAAGATGAAAGTTGCTGTGAAAAGCTGTCTGTTTTCAAAGTAGCACAGAAGGTAGGTTCATCATTCCTACCAATTTCTCCTACCAGTGAAAGCATTTTTTTCTCATTAATTATGAACTGAAGCGATAACCCAAGAAACGTGCAACCATTCCACCACTGTACATTAGAAGGCTGCTTATCCCACTGTGGTGCTATTCCATGAGGAAAGGGCATATCACGACTGCCTTCTACACCTCTGGGCAAGCAGGTAACTACAACTACATAGGGAGAAATCTGGGTGCATGAGGCTTGAGCTTGCAGTTGTCTGTATTGAAGTTGTTAACAAACACAACAAGCAGAAAAGGTAATCCAAGCTGACGGAATACAGCTATAAATAATACAGTGCTTTGCTTCTCCCTGTATTTGTACCTGCTGAAAGCCTGTCTGCAAGCAAAGCAACCATCATTTTTTCCTCTGGTGATTCTTGTAGCTAGTAAAAAAAAAAATGCTCTTGTATAGGAGAAGAAAACTGTACTATCTTCCAAAGTCGCTTTAGACTGGATAAGCACACAAGCAATGGAAGATAGGTACAACTTTAAAGCTTGTGTGGAAGGTTTTCCAGATAGAGCCATGCGATGTCTGTATGGAAGATAGATAAATGCATGCATATTAGCATATAAAGAAAATCATAACTTATTAGCTGATGTGTTCCAGATTATAAATCTTGATGACAGTCATAATAAAGCTCTTGAAACTATTTAACTAATAGATACAGAGCATTAAAAAACAAATACATTCCCCAAGAAGCTTAATGTGGTCGTCTATGTCAGGACATCACAGATTCACTGAAAATGGAGAACATCACAGAAAGTCGTATCTTGCAACTACTTATCTTTTGACCATAAAGAAATTTCTCTATGACACTAGCATGGATCAATAGAAAAGGTTTCATTTTATGATCTATCCCAAGTAGGCTAGAACCTGCTTTGGCTGCAAATGTTTTCTAGGCCTATTCTCATTAGAGGTGTTAAAACTATTGTTATTATTCTATTCCTTTGTCTCCTAATAATAATGGAGCTCTTGAAGCAGAATATGTGATCCTTTCTCAAGGGAAGTGGCATTAGCTCTTGAGATAACACTATCAGAAAGGTTGTAAACAATACTTATCCCGTGGAAGCCTCTGGAAAATCCCAAGGTAAAATAATTTAGATAAAAGTTAAATTTCCCACCACAAAATATTGCATTTCTGATTTTGCTAAAAATAAGATTTTAAATACTGAATTTTCTGTAATATTTTAGTGTAACATTGTTTAGTTCTGTCTTTTAATCTCAAGGCAAGACTTGCAAGGAAGATCCAACTTCCCATGTGTGTTTTGCCTCAGTTAACACTGAAGTTAATTACAAATCCAAATTTTGACAAGCATGTCAGAATTAGAACAAACATGTCAAGATCAAATCACATCAATCAAATTATGTTTTCAGTGATAGAGGGCACTATTCTGAGAAAGAGACATGAAAGAAATGAAACAGCCAGAAATTGTGTACCTGTATCACACAACTGGCATTGACAAGTCATGCAATCAGAGAGTAAGGCAAGAGCTAACTAAATGTACTCAAAGGGGAGCGCAGAGAGTATGAACTTAATTATTAGCCACAGCCTCTGTAATGCATGTACTTAATTATACTCTAATTAAAAAATGAAACGGACAATCTTAATCAAGATGAACTTTGGTTGAGCAAAACTGAACGTAACCCCTGAAGAAGCCAAATTAAAAACTGACCCTCCAGCACCCCACTGTGTGTAAACACTAGCTAGTCAGAAAGGCAGACCCCTAAGGTGACATCAACAGACGGAGCATATAGATTAAAGAAAAATAGCACGGGATTAAATAATTGAATAAATAACAATCATTGATGCAGCTAGATAAAGTAGCTGCTTTTTAATTCACTTTCACAGTACATATTAATATGCTTTACAGAAGAGATTTACTATAATTTGAGTTACTGATGAGAAAACAGGTAAAATTACTTTCCACAGTGCACACAGTGACTTACAAAAGAGAAGGAAATACAGCTTCTAAATTTCAGCCAAGTACATTAACCAATGAGCTGCGACAAGAGACCAGCATACAACGAAAATACTGAACCAAAAGGATTCAATGTTAGCAGATACAGTCTGTCAACTAAAATACTTACTGGATTTTCCTACCAATCCTTAGATCTGCCACATTTGGTACACTGTTTCAGAAGACAAAAAAAAAGACACATGGGTCATCATTATACAGGGAGCAGCAACGTGAATACTTTGTGAATGTTCCTTCATGAATGTTCCTGGAGCTACTTCCCATGTGTAACCTCAGTGTGCTCCAAGCATGAAAGAAGTAACAGTGTGTTTGATGTTTTATTTTTCTCAAGCAGGAAAATTAACTAAATCAAAAGCATGCGCTTTTTTTTTTTTTCTTTTTTTTCCCCCCAGTTCTGTAGAATCATAGAATCACAGAACATTTTCAGTTGGAAGAGACGTTAAAGCCCACCCAGTCCCAACCCCCTGCCGTGGGCAGGGCAGCCACCCACCAGCTCTGGCTGCCCAGGGCCCATCCAACCTGGCCTTGAGCACCTCCAGGGATGGGGCACCCACAGCAGCTCTGGGCAGCTGTGCCAGTGCCTCACCATCATCACAGCAGAAAGTTTCCTCCTAAGATCTAGTCTAAACTTATCCTCTTTTAGTTTAAAACTCTTGACCCAAATCCTGTTACTAATATTTAAGCTGTTGTGTCTAATGACATACTGCAGCTATCAAATCTGCCCAGGTCCAAAATTATGACAGTGCTGAGCACTGAGAATTTAGCAAAGATTTGTCAATTTTTCCACACAGTATGAAAATCCTGATTTAACCATCCTTTGTATCTAGCTTCATTCTGTGTATCATACTGCCAAATAGTGTTACATTGTCTATATCAGCGCTGCAGCATGCATATCTGACTTCCAAACAGGTACAATAGGGAAGCAACTTGGTGTGATGCAACAGAGCAGCATCAGCATGGAAACAAGGAATAACATTATGCCTGCAGCAATGGAAAAATACTGAAATAAAATTCTGCTCAGGTACTTTTGAACTTTTTGACTTTTTGACTGTCTTTCCTTGTCATTCTTTAGCTCTTTGTAGTTCAATGTAATTAAGTAGACATCTTCTTGTAATGAGGTCTCTGACTGGTCCATTCCTTTCAGGGTCATAATCATCCAACATTAGATCCTGCATTTCTGTGCCTTATTGGATATGTAAGGCTGACTGAGACTTCTTGCAGAATCCAGTTTAGTCCTCGAATGTCACTAGCAGCCACCATCTAATCCTATTTGTTTTTGCTGGAATAAGGTGGCCTGACAGTCACAAGGGCTCTGGTAGGAGGCACTCCAGAGCTTTGTTGGTCCTTTCAGTTGCTTTGTTTCAATAACTTGCAAGGCACATATAAATGCAAACGGATTTGCTGTAGATAAACACATCCTCTTCTGGCAAAACTAAACTATATGCTTAAATCATGGAAAGGACACCCAGCATCTACTTCTGTCAATCTTGGTAGCAGCCTCTGTTCTATCTAGATTGACTATGAATTCTTTAATTAATGCAATGATTTCAGGTGACCATTTAGTCTTGTTTTGAAAGATTTTTCTTTTAAAGAATAAAATAATCATATTGTTCTTCTTTACAGAAGGGAAGATAACACTACTACAAAGCTTGTCAAGTATAGTGGCGCCATTTCAGCATAACAACATTTTTTCTCCAGCTTGATCTTTAAAAGAGGTACTTGGAACAATCTACAGTTTTATTAGATTATTATGTTAGTTACAGATGAACATAGTCTGCAAGATCAACACAGACACAGAGCATGCTTTGAGTACTTATGTGTTTGTATTCCCCCCATTCAAGTTTCTCACTGTATACCTTTCTTCGTTACCAAGTAATGGACCAAGTCAAAAGAAAAAAACAAAGTCAACCCCATGCAGGTATTAGAGGGCTGGAATCTAGAACACTCCTCTGCAAAACAGCAAGCTGTCCATGTAGCTGCTCGTAGGAGCTCTGAATACAAGTTTGGGCAAAGTGCGTTGACCCCACTGCAGCCACTTCTTTCCAGAGGTGGCAGATAGTTTTCTCTCCAGCATGCTCATTTTCACAAGCAAATCTCTGTTTTTACTCTTTGCAGATAGGGAATGCTACTTTAAGGCTGGCGTTCCCTGTCATTTGTATTGAACATGCTGTATCTAACCACTGAACAACCTCAAAGACCTTCCCCTTGCACAGACATATACAGAATATGTAACGTCCCCTAGCCTACAGACTCATGGCCTTTCATTTTAAAACCATTAGAAACAGAGAAATAATTAAGATCTAAGACAGCTAAAACATGGCGTGCTTGAAAAAAAACTATCATCAGAAAATTGGCATAGGTTGAAAACATCACTTGAAAAGAAAAAGCCTAGGAAATAAGACTGAAGACTTGTTCTTTCAGATGAACCTGGGTTAAGAAAATAGCAACTGCATTTGGGAACTCAGGATTAACTTTCAGTTTGGGAGAATGAAAGATCTCAAAAACTCAGTTGTTACCTGTTAAATCTCTCTGCCTCATGATCTTTGAGTTTCATATAATTACATCATTTTGAACTACATACAAAATTATCCTCATCAAAGGAAAAAAAAACATACAGAAAGTTGTTGAATAGAACGAATTCTTTTGCTGTTGCAGTGGTGGCCCTTAGCTGGCTGCCAGGTGCTCACACACCTGCTCTCCCACTCCGCCTCCTCAACAGGATGGGGAGAATGTAGGAGGCAGAAGCTTGAGGGTTGAAACACAGCAAAGGAGGTTACTTTCCAGTTATAAGTTTCATGGACTTGGGGAAAATTAATTCATTGCCAACTACATATAGAGTAAGATAGTGACAAACAGACAAAAATAAAAGCACCTTTCCCTCACTCCCACCTTCTTCCAAGGCTCAGCCTCACTCCTGACTCTTCCTCCTCCCTCTCCCCTCTGAAGAACAGGCAGGACAGAGGCTGTTGTTCATAAAACTTTGTCTCAGCTGATCCTTCATCCTCACCCTCTTCCACCATGCCAGCACGGAGTCCTTCCTACAGACTGCAGAACTTCAAGATGTGCTCCAGTGCAGGCCTGTACCATGGGGTGCTGTCCTCCAGGAAAAGTCTGCTCCACCACAGGCCCCCATAGGGTGCAGCTCCTGCCAACAGCCTGCTCTGTGCATGGGCCCTCCATGGGCTGCAGCCTCCTTCAGAACACATCCACCGCCGCACTGTGGGCTCCCCCATGGCAGCACACTGAGATCTGCTCTGCGTGGTGCCCGTGGGCTGCAGGGGGACAGCTGCTCCTCTGAGGGCTTCTCCTGGGCTGCAGGGAGCTTCTGCTCTGTGCCTGGAACACCTCCTGACCTCCTCCTGCACTGACCTTGGTGTTTGTTTCACATTTTCTCAATCCTTTCTCAGCTGCTGCACAGCATTTTCTGCTCTTTCTTAAAAATGCTATCATGGCAGCACCACCAGCGCCACTGATGGGCTCTGCTGTGTCCCGTGCTGGGTCTGCTGGAGCTGTCTGTCTCCGACATAGGGCAGCCCCAGGTCTCTTTTCAGAGGCCACCCCTGTACCCTGTGCCATGGCCAGCACCTTGCCATACAGCCAACACAGCTTTTTAAAATTGCTTCCACGGGAAAGAGTAACTTTATCTGAAAATTTGTTCTATGGCTGAAACAATTCAGAAGACGAATTATTTGAACTCAGTCAACTTTATCTTCTTATTAAAGAATTCTGGAAAAAGCGAGATGCACTTTACAGGTCTGCCTGCAGTTTACAGATCCTAAAGCCCAAGGACAGCCTTCTGGCTGTGACCAGGCAGACCTCTTTTACTCAGTTATTTTCTAGCAAACACAACACAGTTCAGGAGGCTGTTAACCCTGAAAACAGGCTGCTCCAGGATGGCTCTGGGGCTAAGCAAGTCTGGTAAATGTGACATGGTGAAGAGGTGGGACGTCAGGCCTCAGCTGCAAAGGACCTGGAGGCTCTACAGGTCAGATCCTGCTAGGAAGACAGATCTGTTGTCTATGTAGATAGGGAATTTCCTTTTAAAAAAACTCAAAGCATAAGTCTGTAATATTCACAGTGAAACCACATCACATTCTGCATCTGATAGGCTGTAGCATCAGTTCTTCCTGTGAGATGGACTTGGACCATCTCAACAAACAGCAGACTTCCAGAATGGGAGAGGTCTCCCGGTGCCACAGAGCACTGAGGCAGGCCTGCCTTCCCTGTGGTTAATCACCTTGCAAGAGAGCACTACAGCATGGGACAGGACCAACCTTAATCCAGCCCAGAGATTCAAGGATTATCGCTGCAGAACCAAGCATTTATCTCCTTATAGCTATGGCAAAAAGCCTAGAAGAATGCTGATTCAGTTGCCACTCATTATGCCTTCCTGGAGCCTGCTGCCTCACTGCCATCCCAATAGGTGGTTCAGAATTTCAACCAGTTGGCCAGGTGGCCTCTTCACTCCACTGCACCCTTTTCTCTGGCAGTCATTTCTGCACCTTTACTCTGCCACACAGCCATTCAAGATTAATGATTAATCCCAGCATAAAATAAAAAATAAAATCTTGAAATTTCATTATTTCTAAGATTTATGCAAGCAATATAATATTACTTAAAAGCAGAAACATATCTGAATGCAGAATCTACAGGATTCAAATTTCTCTTTTCAGCAGCACCATGCACCTTGCTCTTTATTGACCCAACTGGAAAGTCATCAGAATCACTTAACCTTGCATTTACATTTGATATTGACGGAAAAAAAAAGCTTTTACTTCACAGAGGGTACTTAGCACAAAGCAGTAAGTAAAACAAGCTTCTGACGGTGATCACTGCATGCATCACACATTTTCTGAAGTAAGATTTTGAACTCATCATGAACTTCCCTCACTTCTAGAAGCTACTATTCGCGCTTTCAGGTTATCTCTGAGTGTATTTTGTTAGCGGTTTTAGTTGTAATTTTAGTTGCTTGTAATTTTGTAAACTGTTACTGGTTGAATGGTAAAAATTCAGAATTTGGAGCACACATTATGTTAATTTGGGCCATTTGCATACATACTTGGTGATGTTTTAAATATGAGTATTTCCATGTGTTTAATTCTGTGGAAGCCAAAATGCTTTGGATCTTCTCCCATTTCTAGTCTTTTAATATGATGATAAAGACTAGCATAAGATAAAGACAACATTAAAGGCATCCCAACATCATAGGCAATCTTAATGTTTTTTCTCTTCAGTAAAAGCTAAAACATTGTGCTAATTATTTGTTAGCCTTAATTCTCTCAGAATGAACTTGTTTTCAGCTTGTGATTCAGTAGATATATGGATCCATGGTTTTTTTTTTGCTTGACACTAGACATTCTGACTCAAGGATGTTAGCTTTACCTCACTTTTGCAGAAAACTTCCCCAGAACTATAATTTTCCATTTTGTTCTGCCTGCCAGCTTCTTAGACAATAAATCCCAGTAGCACTAGAATTTTAGAAGGCAAAACAAATATTCCTTGAAATCACAAAACTGAATAAAACGTGAGATTAATGAAGATTCACAGCAAAATATAGCTTCATCCTTCCGTAACAAAGTGTGGTAATGTAGGAATAATAGTTTCATGTACAACTTGCTGCTGCAATCCTTTTCACACCTTTGAACGCATCTGAATCACCTCATAGGTTTCTTTTATGTTGCTTCTACTATTGATTTTTTAAATGTTGTTGTTGATGTTCTTGTTCCTAAAGCTTAGAGGAAGAGTCATGGAACAGTCCAGCTTTTAAAGAACCTCAAAAGGTCATCAGGTCTCACTTTTTGTAGGAATAGGGAGTCTACATCTAGCACCTTGTCCCATCACATCTTGAAAACCTCCAGCGATGGGGATTCTGCCATGTCCCTGGGAAGGCTGTTTCAGTGATTGATCATTCTTACTGTGAAAAATTTATTCTGTCAAGATGAAACCTTTCCTGGTGCAGCCTGTGCCTGTTGCCTCCATCTTGTCTGTGTGGCTCCTTGTGAAGCAAGGGCCTCCATCTTCTTTGTAGCCATCCTTTAAGTACTGGAATACTGCAAGGAAGTCTCCCCTAAGCCTTCTTCAGGGTGAAAGACCTTCCTCCTTTAGCCTCTCCTTACAAGGCAGGTTTCCCAGCCCTTTGATCATCTGTGTGGCCCTTCCTCGGTCTGTCTGCCACTTTTTTGAATTGTGGGGACCAGAATAGGACACAGTCCTCCAGGCGTGGCCTGACAAGTGCTGAGTATGCTGGAACTCTGCTAGTTGTACCCTGTGGATGCAGCCCAGGATCCAATCCACCTTTCCTGCTGCTGCAGCACACTGCTGACTCCTGTTCAGCTGGCTGTCCACCAGCAGCCCAGGTCCCTTTCAGCAAGGCTGCTCCCCAGCCACACAGATCTTGAAAGGGTGCTTAGTTTTCTAGTTCATCACATTCATGACTGCTTGTTAGGCATCTGCTTTTGTAAGTTAAAAATGTCTAGGAATTAGTATACAGTGTTGTAAAATCCAGTAATTGGAACTTTTACAGAAAGCATAACAACCAGTGTTCTCAGGACATAAGACTCCAGTGAAAGGAGATCAAAATCTTCATGAAAAGAGTTTAAGTATTCATCTGACAATGCAGTTCAAAAGTAATTACTTTTAATTAGCCACGTGTATAGCTAGTGCAGGTCTGCTATATTTTAGTCCTGCTAGTTAGTGCAGCAGGACTGAAAATCTGCAAACCAAACCTGGTTTCTGTGTGAAGTACATAAGGATGTCACTTTTTCTTCCTTGTATTTAAAGGCCTCGTATTTAGAAGCCTTTTCACTGAGCCATCTTCCACACAAACATCATAATGAAAAACAAACAGACAAAAAACCCAACACTCAAACCTCTCTCCCCTTACAAAATAGTAGCTAGTTACATGAAACTGCATTGATTTAACTTGGATGTGCATTTAAACTAAACCATGCTTTAAGTTGTGATTATTTTGTTATCAGACACATGCCTCTCAAATGTCAAGTTAAGGTGAAACATTCTTAAGGAAATGCAAAAGGCAGGTCCTCAAATCAGATGGAAAAAGGTCATCTAAGAATTGTGTAAAGTTAAAACCTTTTATTATCCAGTTCTTAAGGATAAAATAACACAAATGCCATTTTTCGACCCTGTTCATTCATCTCCTTTGAGATCTTTACTATTTCAGATTGCAGCAGCCCAAGGTCCTCCAAAATACTCTTAAAAAAGCTTATTCTTTCCTAAAAGCAATGCAGTCCACTGAAGTCAACAGTGGCTGAATTGCTTACAGCATGAACATTAAAAAAAAAAAAAAAAAATTAAATTTCCAAGGATCTCACTGAGCCAAGAGGAACAAGCCAGTTCCTTCTGAAAATACAGGCTGTTCACACACACAAGAAGGAACCTGGCAGATGTGAAAGCAGGGTACAGTAGTATTAAATCTGCAGCTCCAGATAGGATTTCTATCTCTACGCTCCTGCATCTGCCATCATTACTGTCTTCCAATCACAGACACTGGAACTGTTTGCACATGGCCTCCTAAGCAACCGGCATTCAGAAGGCAGTTTCATTACTATAGTAATAGAGAATTAAAATGTCTTTTTTTTTTTGATAATACTACTACCTTTATGAAAAGAGAACAGATGCTACAAAACCAAGGTTGGTTCAGCAGCTGTAATACATTAATTATTACCTATTACAGCTGAACCTGTAATAGGTTCAGGCATTAGTCAAAATCTTTATCTATTGAACATGATTTACCGTAGGCACTTCACGCAGATTAACATCTGGTTCACAAATATGATGCTTTTGCTAAGCAAAGCCTTAGATCCTTCCTACAGATGAACACAATATACACAGGGATCAGTCTCTAAGGCAACAGGATACAACAAACAGGACACAGAACTGAGTGAACGGAAGCAGCATGCAACTGCATGCTAAGTATGATCTTCACCATACATGAGCTTCAGCATACATCTAATGAGCTTTCTGTACTTGGTGCCAAAATATGTATTTCAGGGTGTCCATGCAATACTTTCCACTCTGCTATGAGGAAAGAATAAACAAAATCTCTTCAACATGGGAAGTCTGCTTTGGTAATTTTACCTTTACTAACACAGAAGAATGAAGTCTCATACAGTAGTGTGAAAAATTTCTATAGCTTAACAAAATTTGCAGCACTATGAAGTTATTCACTACTTGTCATCTCTATTTTGGATCTACTTTTTAATAGTTAAAAAGCAAAACCATCACCATCAACAACAAAAACCAACTGAAATTTAATTAAACAAATTAATTCAAAGCAGACAAATATATCATCTAAATAAACACTACCAAATTCTGCATCTCCCCACCACCAAAGTACTTTTTGTGTGCTCTGGAAATAAACGCTCCTTCACAGGAGAACTGTGTAATAACCTGAAGGAGAATTTTCCTGTGTTTGGTAAAATAGTTTAAGCAGTACGCTTTACCACAGTCAAATAAAGATTTAGCTTTGCAAGCAATCCTACTTCATAGGGTGAGCATTATACCAGTATTAATAAGAAAACTGAAAAATCTGCTTCTTCACAATCTGAAATGACATCTCTACATTTTGCTCACGAGAACAGAGTTTACAGTCATAAGTTGCACATAAAGGGTTTATTTTAAATGTTTTAAGGATAGAGTTACATCATAATTATAAAAATTACTTACAGAATTAAGTAACAGATTTAAAGTGTTTATACTTCTAAATGCAGAGAACAGGGAACTGTCTACATTGTTCAAAATAAAATAAAAAATAATGAAACCAAGCTCTAAAGATGAAGTCATTACCTAATTTTAAAATGTGAACACGAAGACCTTTGAACTATACACATACCAAGAACCATCCAAATTGCACTAATGATGTAAAATACAAAAAACACAGCATTTTCAAGGAACCAGAAACTGTTTTTATTGTAATTCTTTTCCCAGAAGCAACTAATCAATTCTGTCTGAAGACAAAGCCTCCATTTAAAAAATATTCATTTAATATAAGTATCTACCTGTTTCAATAAAAAGGGGTTTCCCCACAGTTTATTCCAACTTAGTTTAGGGTTTGGCACTCAAAAGAAAAAGAAAAATGTAGTGTTTTACTGATCAGTTGTAATTTTATTTATTTGTTAACAGAATACATGGTCCCTTCAAATGCTGCATGACACACACAACTGGAAATTACCTTCTGTTGGCACTATGCTCGTCTCACCAGTGCATTTAATCCTACTAACAACCATTAAAACAGCACAATAAGCAAATTCACAAAAAATTGAACACAAAATAAAAACAGAACAAAACCAAAACCTAAACATTTTAAACATGCAACTTTAGTTTGTTACATTGAACGTTCTAACCCTCTAAGCATGCAAAAAAGGATGGTCTGCATTTAACTTTTTTTTCCTTTTAAAAAGTTTTACATGGCAGCCTGACATCACGCACACGCACACACACAATATACAACAATACTACAGCAGGTAAATGTGAAAGGCCAATAACTTTTATACAAAGATCCATGGCCTGTGCCATCACAAGCCCTATGTAATTTTGGAAAGTAATGTTGAACCCCTAGAACAAGGAACCAACATTTAGTTACCAGGGTAACGCAAGCACTGCATGCAGATCTGAAACATGAGCCTAAAACAAAGCCCAAAGCAGATGGGCAGGGAGTGGAATTAGTCTCAAGCCTCAAAAAGGTGGTTTAAGCTATCCAAAAGAAAAAAAAAGAGAAAATAATTATAAAAATAAAAAGAATAAAAGAAAAGGGAAAGAGGAAAAAAGATGAAAAGAAACACGCAACAGACAATGGGAACATCTAAAACAACCCTAAAATTTACAGTTTATAGATTATATTCTAATTGGCAGAATATGTGGTATATTAAAGTAGCTTGCAGAAAACCCACAAATGCAAGCCTAATGCTAAAAATGTTCCAGTAGATCTAAACCAAAGATATTTCAAAACAAGCATCGTGTTTCTCAGATGTATAACTCCAAATTCAGCGTACTAAGTTATTTAGGTGTCTTCTGTGTAATCAATACACTCACTCATCCTTGTGCCACAAATATCAACTTGGGCTCATGGAGCCAGGCTCAGCTTTGAGATTTACATGCAGGACTCTTAAGAGTCAATAGAAAACACATAACAGATCTGCAGGATGAAAACACTGTGTTGCAAATCTGCTCACTTTGTTCAAAACACAAGGAACATTTACGACTCAGGTACTTAGTGCTTAAGGACTGCATCGAGAAGCTATTCACTAAAAGACAATAGCCTGCCTTTGGTTGCCCATGATGAAATACTGGACATAATGAAAAATAGTAGCAATGGACAAAGAATTAAGGTATCATATTTATATGGTGAGTATTTATTACCATTCAACAGCATAATGAGGCACAAGCCTTAAGGCTAAAATATGAAATCAGGCAAAAAAATGGACAGAAAGGGGCTTAAACCACTGAGTCTTTGATATATACCCACAGCTGAGGTCATGCAGACCTCTGATCTCTGATTAACAGCATCTCTCCTGCATCCTTCCACTAACGGCATAAGGGTGGATTACTCGTTCCTTTCATCAACAGTGCTGACTGTCTTCACAAACTGCACTTCTGTGAAACAATTCTTTGAAACTCGCAGAGCTCTGCCTTAGTGTAACATGACAATTTTGTTGCTGTGCTGATCGTTGTTGCCATTCCTATATTTTCAAAAGCTTCCACACTTAAAAACAAACAAACAAACAAACAACAACAAAAACAAACCAAAAAAGACCCCAACCAATAACCCTAATCTTCATTTGCAACCACCTTGCAAGATTAAAACTGTGAAAGGATTTTGCTGTTGTGGGCTGCTATTTACATCTACTAACGCAGATGGCTGAACCACAGAGACTGCCTATAGCTTCCATTAGAGAGTACATCACTGGCATGCAGAACTCTAGTGTTCACAGAATGAAATTCATGTTAACAGCATACCTTAAAGCAAGTACAATGTACACCACAAAAGGCAACAACAGATTTAAGCTGTAGATTTCTCCAGACACTCCTTATGTGGAAAAGCCATAAAAAGATTATGCTGGGAAGGTGCCTTCTTGAACCAAAATGGTTAGAAACAAAACAAAAATCCAAAAAGACAACAAAACAAGTACAAAAATCAAGCAAACAACAACAAAAAAGGAATGCAACAGACTGAGCAGAAGGCAACAAATGTGTCTCCTTCTCTACAGTTATATCTTCAATAAAAAATGATTCCCGCCCCACCCCGCCTCCCCCCTTAAGATTGTATTTACCATGTAAAATATTAACTATGGTTAGGCATCTAAGTCCACACACAAACATTCAGGTTGCTAGATTTTGATATTAAATGAGAGACTACTGATTGCCAATGCGTAGTCTAAAGTCTTCTGAAGTAGCATATATACTGTTAAACTTGTGGCACCAAGCACTTGGGTTCTGCTAAGAAGAGTGTGTAACAAACAAATAAAGAAGTACAACATTTAGGATCGAAGGCAGCCTTGTTGCATGTACTTTACTGGTTCCTACAACTTGTAAATACGGGCCATTAACCTGCATTTTCTAATTACCTGGTTATACAGATTAAATACATTTTTTATGGTTTAATTAAAGCCTTTTCACGGAAAGGTGCGCAAGTCAAACAATTGATATCCTACTGCCCTGTAACTATTAAAAATGCACAAGTATTTCCATGTCCTGCAAGTTCTTAAAAAGCTGAATTTGAAATAAAGTGTAGAAACACAGCAGATTGGTGTTACTTGGGTTAGGCACTCCTTAACGCTGCACAAACCGTTCAGACCTTTCAGAAACATCAATTCTGTCCCAACCCTGAAAACAAGGACTGCCAGTAGCCAAGAAATTAAATTTAATGTTACAAAAGAAGGCATATCAAAATATCAAACTACACTTGCATGTGGCAGTTGAACAGGTGAGTGCAAGGTTGAAGAAAGTTAAAATCTATGAAAAAATTTAGAATAATGATTACAATACTAGATCAACTTTACACAGCTTGAATTTGCAGCTGTTCTTTGCTCTTAACTCCCTCCTGCCCAGATACACTGACTTCCTTCAAGAAAAGGAGTTCTTAAACAAAATGTGTCACGTTCACATACATTTTTTCCTATTATTCAGAACAAAACAGTTTTGCTGGCAGAGATTGTGGGTTCGCAGGGACATTTAAGCTTTCATTAAACTGGAAAGCAGTCAAGTCTTTGTGTCTACAAATTTTACATTTAATAGTTCCACAAATTTGGCAAAAGTTCACAATGACGTCTAGGATGTCTTCACCAAATCGTAGACATAAATATGGAAATCATCATCAAACTTGATGAAATAGACAGATGGTTTGGCTTCAACTTGATGAATGACCATGCCAGTCCTTTTTGAGCCATCTTCTTTGGCATATTCCACTTGTTTGCCTACCAGGCTGTCCACAACTTCACCCGGTTCCCGTTCTGCAGGAGGTGAATCATCTGTAACACAAAAATAGTGTACTTTGGCAGGCATAGATGGAATATTATAATGGAAGACAACTGCAGAATCTGCTGAAAAACTGATAAGAAACTATCAGAAGTTTTAAAAACAGAGAATGCTATTAGTTTTGTTCAGACAAACCCCGAATAACCACTACACTTCTGGAAACTTAGTTGCAAATATTTTCTTTTCCCCAGCAATACTGTTTTCAATTTTAGGAAGTCAAAAACAGGACTTTGATTGCTTAGAGAAGTAAATCTTCTCCCATGAAGGTTTATACACATTATGAAAAATTACTGAAATTAGGCCTCCAGCAGGAACAAGACACTGGGTTTCAGCAGCAGCCACACTGAACCTTCCACGGCTTACACACATTGTGTTAAGTTTGAATATGTGCAACAAACACATCTCATATCTAGTAAGTGCCATCTCTTATTAAAAATGGCTTTTGATTTGACATTCAAATAGATGCCGTTAGTAAAGTCTAACCATATTATCTGCTTGGCTAGCAAAACCTACCCAGAAATATCCTTATGTTTTTATGTATTTTTATATATAAAGTCTATGACAAATGTGGATGCAAAAAGGCATGAATTATAATATGCCAATTGCCATGGGACTGGTTACAAGTCAATTACAGAACAAATGTGATAAGCAGTAAAAGCATTCTACTGGAGAACTACAAGCTAACCACACCTAACAAACCTTCTTTCTTAGCTTGTTTGCCTTTAGAATACAGTTCAACTTGTATTTTGTATTCCATTGAGGAATTTTCTTAGTAATGGTCATACATATTGTGGCTTTTATTCCGGAAATCCTATGCCATTAAATTAATGTTTCTGCTCCATGCTTGAGTTGAGAACTCTTTACAGATTTTACCTATTTCCTTTCAATTCTATGAGCTGTGAAAGAACTTCCAGAAAAGAAAAATGAATGGATTGACTTGGTGTATTTACAATTAAACTCTTCCCCAAATTTATGAAGTTTCTCTGTAATTTTTTGATTCTTTGTAAATTTATAATTCCTCTATAAATGCATCCTCATACATAGTTATCATACTCTTAAAATTAGTTTTATGTAAAGTCTTTGTTGTCAAAGACCATAGGTTAGCACATCTTAACTTAGAAAAAATTATGCAGTGTTTAAAAAGTTTTAGCATCAGAACTAGCCAAGTATTTTCCCCTCACCAAAAAAAAGCTTAGAAGTTATTGACATTTTAGTGTCCTCAAAGAGAAGTAATGACCTGTGCTTAAGAAAAGAAAAAGAGGCTTCCCTGTTAGTTTCAGTTGCAACACTATGGTAAATTCTACCAAACCTACAGACATACTTCCAGGCAGATTACAATCTGATTTGAAAAATGCTACTATCATCAGTATCCAACCATTGACATAAAGACCATTCAAACTACCCAGAAATCATCCAGATTCAGGGAAGGTAGCACATACTTTCAAGAGTTTTAGAAAGAGAGGCAAACAGGAGATAGTCAATTGCTTTATTTTGTGAGGAATTGGAAGGTCACCTTTCTTCTTAACATCCACAGCTTACTTACAAGCACTATGTAGCCAATTACTGTAGCAATCTGACTGTTAATTAACTTCAAGCCTAAGCGACCTGTCTGAGAAGTGCATGGGAGAGATAAAACTAAAGTATTCTTTATAAGCTTTTTTCCCTTTTTTGTACTGACTATCTGAATCTCTAGAACAATACTGATTCTGTCAAAATCCTTCTGCATTACTAGAAAAAGCCCCCAAAACTTTATTTCAGGAAGCATGGAAATTTCTTGAGTCTTGCAACATGTGAAAGAAAACGAATTCTCAATAGTTTAGTGCTTCTTTCCCTCAATAAACTACTGAAAAGTTTTCTACTTCTAAGATACCTACCACAGCTAAATTAATCTGACTAAACTAGTTAACCTCCAAATTTTATTCTATTAAGAACTGCTTCAGAAATACAAACCAAAAGCCATCTCTATGAGCTGTGATACTTCTTTCTATACACGAACAACACTGGAAATCTTCTGGTTTGTCAGTCTCTAATAAAAAATCCAAATGTAACCTCTTCCACAGTAGCAAATAAATATTTTCAGCAAAATCAGGAATAATTATGGAAAATGGCTTTCCTTTCTTTATTGCAAACTTTGCTGCTGATTAAAAATAAAATACTTCAACAGCTGATACGGATGCTTTTTTTGCTATGCTGTTAATTTCTGTTATCTGTCACATTTAAAAAAAAAATAAAAAAGTAGGAACAAACAAATCACAGAATATCCCAAGCTGGAAGGAACTCACAACTATCATCAAGTCCATCTCCCGGTTCCACACATGACCACCCAAAAATCAAATCATATGTCTGAGAGCATTTTCTAAATGCTTCATGAAATCCAGCAGGCTTAGTACCTCTCTGCACTCAAGGAAGTCAACAGCTCCCTGTATTTTAGTGTCACCTGCAAGCCTACTTAGTGCACATCTGAGTACTGTGTCCAGATACTTACAAAAACATTAAAGAGACTTGCCCCTAAAATGGAGCCCTGTGGAACCCTATTAGTGACTGACCTCCAGCCTAATGTAACCCTGTTTACTACGACCCCTTGTTCCCAACACATCAGCCAAACATTCATTGACACATCTGCTGTTCCTTAGTCCTCACCTAGAAGATCTCAATCATGTAATTGCCAACCGCAAGTTCTATACAACCCAAGCCCTCTAGAATCAAATCTGGAATCAAACCTAGAATCAGCTCTATAACTTAACCTAGAAACAGCTCTGGAACAGTCTCTAGAGCAAGTGAGCAGTTTTTAAACAAACAAGCAAATAAACAAACACCCATAACTTCTTAGATTATCAGAATAGCATTTGTACAAGATTACAACCACAAACACAAACCCTCATGTCCATACATAAACTACAGCCAATCATTAATAAAAAAAAGTGCCACTTTCCAGAAAAAAAAAAGTAACTGGCTGACTTACTTGAATCAGGCATAATGCGAAGGTCACCCTCTTTATAATCATCTAAGAGTTGGTACATGTACAAGACAGGATCTTTCTCATAGGTAATATAAAACCATGTGTTCATAATAGGAGCTCGAGCCAAAACCATCCCCCTCCATTCATCTTTTGAGCCATCCTCTGTCTCAAACATATGTTCCACAGCTTTGCCAATCATTGTGTCTGCCAGGTGGGCATCACTAATTCGGGATGAAGCTGAAACGACAGCATTCCGTAAATTCATTCAAAAACGCAGTTGTATGACATTGTGAAAAACATTTTTTTAATGATTCATGGAGAGTTTACTTAACAAAGAAATGCAGAATTCTAGTAATGCTGTTAAAATAATAAATCATTGCATTGCTCAAGACCAAATAATGATAATGCAAAGTAATGGAAAATCAGCTTAGGCCACAGCATTGAAGATTCTTTTTATTTTAGCTAGGTACTAGTTAGGCAGGAGGGCAAGAAGAAGGAGAGAGGCCAAACAAGAGCAGTTCTACAAAGTTACTAATGAAAGTTTTGGGATTGCTTCTTTCCTAACACCACTTCAGAGACTGCTGCTGACTGCTTTGCAGTCATAAGCAGCAACAGCTTAGTCCATTTACAATTAACTAGGTCAAATATTGAACTTCGTGACTTGAAAAACCTGTAGTTTAACAATCCAGTGCTTATTCTGAAAAATCAAGAAGCCTTATTACTAATCAAGTTATTTTGCTTTGAAAATGCTTCCTGCTATTACTAGAAACACCTAGGGAAAGTAGAGGAGGAAAAATATCATCACCATCAGACATGTATAGCACACAACATAACCAAGATGGCCTAGATTTTAAATTTTAATTGAAATATCAAAGTTAACTTTTCGTAATCTTGTTAAGGTAAGACTGTAAACAAAACCTACAGAATACACTATATACTATTTAAAGACAAAAAATACTACTGCACTCTCTCATATCATCAAATTGCTGAAATCAGTAAAATTTAAACAGAACATTTAAGATCACCTACCATATGACAAAAATTAATTCAACCAATAAAATTTAAGTGTTCAGATGTTGTCTTGGGGACGTCAGGAGGCATTAAGAGACAACATTTAATAATGTCAGCTTATATGTACGTGTATTTAGGGAAGAAAAAAAACACTTACCAACTCTGTCTGGAAGGACTTCAAGTGCTGAAACTCTTTCATCTTTGTGCAGTTCTAGTCCATACACACAATCAAATCCATCATACTTTATAAGATAGAGAGAGGGATTTACAGGAACTTGATCGAGAACTGTGCCCTTCCATTGTGTTACAGGTCCACTTCCTTCTTTCCATCCATGCTGTATTCTGCAGCCTACAATGTTTCTTCGTGGCTGAGAAATAGGTTTGCTTGGTCCCACATTGTTTCTGTGCTTTCTGTACACAGATACAAACATAATATTAAACATGTACATACTCAAAATTCTACTCCAGACAAGAAGTGTATGCTCTGCTTATAGCTTAGTGTACCTTACTGAAATTAGGATATACAGCATATTACACTACCCTGGAAAAAAAATGTACTGAAAAGTAGTGGACCACTCCTGACTTGCTTTGTAAGGTGAGTTTTATAATTGTCGTATCTAAAACTAGTTTGCTTAAGAACAAATTGGCTATGCTGAATGTCAATAGTAGAACTTACCTGGTCAGGTCTCAAAGCACAAAGTTACCTGAAAGCACTGTAACTTTATTACCTTGTTGCTCTCTCTGTGAAAAGTAGCAACTTCTTACACCAGGAGTAAGAAACACGTGGAAGTATGGGTGGGCTGTCTAAAATTTTTCCAAGGCATATTTTTTTGTTCTCCTGTAACCTCTGTTTTCAAGTGAAGAAAATTTAGTATCCTTTTGCACTTACATATATTTTTGACTTCAAGTATTTTTAGAAGTATGTCAGCAACAACATTCCTCTAGCATCTCTTTTTGTTGCAACACAATAAGTTACATGTAATAGTAATGGAAATAGACAGTATACTCCTTAGTGCAGTAAAAGATTAAATATATTTTTCTGCCTTTCCTTCATTTTTCATGGAATTTGCGTGGAATTTCTCTCTGGTGAATATCAGTTGTTTCCGTCAACAATCATGTAAGCTATTTGACAGTTTCAAACCACTCACTTTATAAATATAGAATAAAACTTGTTAGACAAGTCTTATTCTACCCAGTTATTAAAAACACTGACAATTTGAATACAAATGGAAGAAACACATGAACATTATGGCAGTATATCGGTGATAAGAAATTAGTACTATTTCTATTTCAGTATGTTACAATACACATATTAATTCCTAAAATGATTATTTATAGCATTACCCGATCAAAATTCTTGCAAATCTCAATTCTAAAATAATTTTTAATATAGTTAATACTTGCTATATACTTCATTTAAATGGCAGTCAAATATGCGCTAACATTCTTAAAAGCAATATCTAAAGAATGAAGATCAGTTGCAAACATTGTTCCTTAGAGGCAGTAGTAATCAAAGATAAATGTTTCAATGGATGATGAAAGCTCGAAGAGCTGCGTATGACAGAAATCCAAAAAAGACTAACAACAGTTTCAACAGTGAAATCTCATCCTAACAGAATAATGTACTCACTATATGAAATCAGAATGCATAACGCTGAAGATGCAATCATAATTCTATCAAAAACAAGACGTATGCTTCTTTCATCAGCTTTTCCCACATTCAGACAAAGATTTTAGAAGGAAGTTTCATAGTATAATTTATCAAAATTCCCTTTTGTGATGATTTGATCTTTTCAGCAAGAGAAGTCCGCAGTCAGTGTTTGTACTTATGACTTTGAGAGCACAAATACAACCTCTTCCAGCTAAGAGGCACTCTTCCACAGTTGGCTTTAATTTTATGCAGAAACTAGAGCGCATTTTCAAACTCTTGTCCTTGCTCAAGTATGTTTTTTTTGTGTGATGAGACACAATAAAAATGAGTTTTACATTTACATAGCTCTAATGAATCTTGATTCTATTTTAAGGCAGAATAAAAGAAGTCAAGTTGAAATAGTTACAGTATTGTCCATTTTTAACAGTTCGTCCATACTGCTAATTATCTGATTGTTGAAAAGATTAAATATGCTGTCCAACTTCAAAGTCAATTTTTGCTTTCCACCTGAAAAGTGTAAGACCACTGTAATGTTTAAACTGGAACAAATAAATGAAAATTTTCACAGTCATTTTAAAGAATATGATGAAAAAAGATCACGTAAGTGTGTTCATAAAATGCCTGGGAGAAAGCAAAAAGCATTACAGTTGCAGTTACAAGTCAAGTACCAGCCAGGTATACTTGTATACTTACTGAACAGCCATTTACTCTAATTGGCAGTGTTTTTTTTTTACTGTAGAAAATGAGATCTTTAAACTAATAAATTGCTGAGGAAAATTTACGTTTTCTTTCATCTGAGCATGTGGTAAGAAAGAATGTATAGCTTTCTAAGTAACAGCTACTGATTTATTTCCATACAAGACAATACTAATCAATCCAAGTTTTTCCTCAACAGTATGCTGTTTCTGTGATACACCAAGTAATACAAATATAACCTTCTGAGATGCTATATCCAGAAGACCACAAATGTTTTTGTTCTATTTTATTAGAATTATCTTTAAAAATTCCACACACTTTTTCTCAGAGATTCAGATAACAATTTTTCTAGATATGTACCCATGGTGCCAGCCAAACCACAAAACAGCATGTCCTGGAAAGAGCTCTCAACATATATGTTCTCATTGTAAATGGCCCTCCAGTACCCAACTTTCAGATCATCTTCTGTATCTTGATGGCATTAAGATGGCAAAGCAAATCTAGGCAGGTGAAAAGGTTTCATTATCAAAACCAAGTAATTTATAAACTTACGAGAGACTACACAGGCAGAAAGAAAACTTCCTACTTTTTAAAATTATGTTCAGATGATTCCCATACAAACTTTTATTTGGCAGCTTCCACCAGGAAAACCAGAGTACTGCAGAACTACTTAGGATAAGTAGCAGAGAACTATAATGTCAGGACTGTGCTTAGAAGACAAACTAGCATTTATAAAAGGAGCATGATAATTCCCAATAATCAGTTAAAGTTGTCTATTTAAGTATATTTTTAAAAATTGAACATTTTTTCCTGCTCATCTCAGAGAAACATCACAGAGTAGAGCTAAGGGAAGAAACAGCGAAGGATGGAAGAAAGCCAAACCCCTAAGATTTGCAAAAAAAGCCACAACTGCAAACAACAGGGAAGAAAACACCGAAATAGTGTAGGTGAAGCACAGCAGCAGTGGTCAGTACAATTTCAGACTTTCACTGTATAGTGTAGAAAAAACATTAAAAATAGGACCCCAAAGTTGTTACAATTGTGATCTTATTACAGACTACCACCAATAGCAGAATGGAAATGAGAGAATTGTTATTAACTACTTTTCAAAATATTCAGAGTATGAAGCATGTCTTTAAGTACTTTTTGTACTCCTTCAAAAGTTATCATTCAGTTGCAATGTTCATCTTATGATGCTGAAAGAGCCAAGATCACAAGTTAGTTTAAAGTGGGATCAGAAATTCAAAAGGCTAGGTTTACTGGTAGGCTCTCTAGGTACAGCCTGTGCCTTGAGGCCCTTGAATTGCCAACTACAAGAAGTATGGGCACAAGAAAGGATTGTTTGTATACATGTATCATTGCTTATACTCTCTCCTTAAGCCGTAAGGGTGGAAAAAGAATGAGATCTGAGAGACTGTTGACTGATCTGACGCCAATGAAGTCAGCTTCATATTCATAGAGATCCTCACTAACCATTAACAGAGCACTTGGAAGAACTGCCCTTTTGCAGCTGACCTATAACCATGGGAATCCTTTCCAAAAGGCTCAACAGTTAACTACCACTTAGTGACACTGGAGTAATCCGCACTGCTCATTTGATCACTTCCTTGAATCACGCCCTCTTCCATGCTCTTAGCTCTTCCCTCTGCCACAAATGTTCTGAAGTGTGTTTGAAATCTCCCCTACAGTCTTCACCAGCCAATAGGTCTGTTCCTCTTTTTTTTTTTTTTNTATGAAAGTCATGATGACTAAATCAACAATAAAGTATGCGTTACTCAGTCTACTGTAACAACTCAGAGTAGCATCAGCACACATTTTTACAGGATTATTGATATCCCATTTTCTTACTGTAAACTACACACATCAACAATTCTCTACTGGTCTCTCTTATACTCAGGGAAGTAAGTGAACAGCACACATCTCTGTTTCGTACAAAAAGTCTTTACTAAATGATTCACAAAGAATTGAACTAGGCTAAATTAACATAAAACTAATCTGGATGATTAAGTTAAATGCCTCAAAATCATATCATATAGCCTTTATGCTAACAAATGTACAACCTATTTAGGTATTTAAATAAGTGTATATCAACACAACAGTAAAGACAAATCTAGCCACCCTCAAGTACAAAAGGCAACCCACCTCTGATAGTCTTCCCATCATACACTCCTTTCTCTGAGCGGTTGAAAAAGAACAAGAGAAATTAAGTTTTAACCAACTCTACCTGCCTCTAGACAAATAAATGTTTCTCTTTGCCTTCAATGAGGATAGACAAGAATGAATAATGACGAGTTGGTGGAAAAGATTAGAATAGTTTTATATCGGGTGTTGTGTCTGGAAAACAGTTAACACTCATTCAAATATGTTAATCACAGAAAACACACTTGCTAGACAAATTGCTTTGGATTGATGCATGTTGAATACCACCATTATAGCACTTTACACTTAAAAGGCTAACTAGTAACTTTTTATTAAGTTTCACACTTCTGAAGCCAAGATTTCTCCCACCAAAGATGCAGTCAGATACATGTGTCTGTTTGACACATGATCAGTCATGTCCAGAGTATTACCTCTATTTTCTCACAGCTACTCAGCAACATTCAGCTGCTACTATTTAAAGATCTTGTACAGGAAATAATGCATGTCATGAATGTACGGCATAAGCAGATATCCTTCACACACTAATAGCAGCCTTTCAATAGTTATACTTCAGTATGTTCTTTATTTTAGAAAAGTGAAAATCCTTTTCAAAACCACAGTTCTAGTGAACGAAAGTTAGGGTATTTCTAAGATTATTTCCATCCTGGTCAATCAGTAAGTATGCTTCACAGTTTTTATCAGCTTGTTAACAATGGATGCATGTTTTGCCAGATAACAGAGATCCTCAAGTACATGCGCCCAGTTTCTGGCTTGCAACCACTTCTCTCTGAATTCCAAAGTAATTGTAAAATCGTACTCACATGGTAATTTCAGAGTAACATTCAAAAATGATGTTTAAAACTCCACTAGTGGATTATTCTTTCCTACCGCACTCCAGAAAGAATTGAAGCATGACTCTACACAAAAATACAGACTGAACACTATTTTGTATGTTTTTCAGGAGCAGTGTGACTGGAACAATACAGATACATTTCTAGAACAGTCCTTCCAGTTACAGACAGCTGTATTTTTGTAAAAATATTAACAACTTACTTGTGGGATGTTCTTTTCTTCATCATGCTGGCAGAGACTCCTGCATGACCTACAATATAAATGATGATGGAATTATTGAAAAATAAAGTGTGTATACAATGTCACAGAAATCTACTTATATAAAAGTTTTCCTTCTGAATGCCAAAAGGTAAGTAATCCAAACTTCACGTTGTGCTTGGTCAATGAACTCCAGCAATGAGAGAAGGCTCTGCAGAAATATATAAGGACTACATCCTCATGAAGCCTGGGGAATGGACTGACCAAAATAGCTAATGAGAAAGCTGAACTTCAGTCAACAGGGACACGAAATGGTCTGTGTTCTAGAAAAATGGCTAGAACAGTTGGGATAATCAGCTAGCTACAACAGTTAAGTGAATCAACTGGCTGTGTGTGTAACTGTCTGTTCTTTTGCTAACTGAAAGAATGCAAGTGCATGTCTTCCTGAGTTAGCCAGACCAACACGGAGTAAGTATATATGTGATTAAACCTATGGAACATATGAAAACTGAGCAATGAACAAAAAGAAGCATGGAGAGAACAGCACTCTTGAGCTAGCTTCAACACATGTATTCCTTCTGAGTAAACAAGAATACCCAGTATTGTGATGAGGAGTACGTTACAGATGCCATTAAAGAGAATCATATTTGCGCTGTGATTCTGCTGCATATTGCAACTACCATATTCATTCTGTCAAGTATAGCTTGTACTTGTGATTTAACTGCTGGAATATACTGCTAAATCAAAGAACAATGAAATGTCAAAAGACCCAAAATCAAATGAAATGAAAAAATATTAAATAAGGTGTTCAAGTGTTAAAACCTCCTTCTAAGCAACACATAAAAGAACCTGGCCAGAGAATGCAGTATTCTAGCCAGTAGCTGGCATCAAGGACATGAAAGTCCATGACACGACAGGGCAGATGTTCAGCTGTACTTAGAATTCTCATTCAGTATTACAGCCATGAATAAGAGCCTAAAGAGAGGTACTTCACACTGTGAGTTAGGAAAAGTACTGAAAACACCAGCTGCAGATGGGCCCCTTACAGGTAAAGGGCTATACATCACTGAGTGAAAACAAAAACTGGAAGAAGCTAGCATACAAATTTGAAGAAGAGAGACTGAAATCTTAAGCGGGATTTTTCATGGATAGAAGAGCATTGCACTGATCCAAGTGATAATTGGGATCAATTTGAAAACTGTAAAGCTTCTAATAAAATGGAGAAAAAGAAGACTAGTGATGGCTGTTACAAAGCTGCTTATGAACAGTAGTTAACTTAGAAGACTACTTTTTTCTAGCATTTGATTCTTGCATGAAAGATAACATGATGTATAAAACATGATGCACACATCTAGAAAAATCAAAATAGGTTCTTAGAATCAAAACTGCAGCCTCAGATCATTGCAAATGCCCACGTGTGTAGAGATTATTTTCTACAGTCTACTCAAATTGACTCTGTTGAAGTCATGGCTGCTATGTATATATAGAGGATGATAAATGAGGTCAAGAGATGTTTGGCTTGATTCTGATTCTCCCAATCCTCCTCATGGTGATTATTCATATGATTCAGGAAAAAAACATAAAGTGGTTACTCCTATGATGTGAATTGAGAAAGCAACAGATCCACCCTTTGGATAATTGTGAGAAGTTACCTTATCAGAATTAACCGATCTCAAACCTAAACCAGGAGATATACCTCTAGAATAGATGGCTTCTATATGGGGAAAAGAAGCAAATCAGGTTATCTGCCATATGGCTGAGGCTTAACGATTGGTACTAGAAACAAGGATACTTCTACAAACCCCAAAACTACAGCAGGTAGACTTGCTGTAGACTGTGCCGTCTTCTGTGCCAAGCAGCACCCTGACAGCTCGGGATACGGAGGACTGTGGATGGTGGTGGAGAGCAAGGGTATGAGGAGGATTGGAGAATGCCCAAGAGATGCAAATTGCCTTGCTAAAATTCGACACCTCAAGACAGGCTGCACCCACATAAGCCTGTAGGTTAGGCCAGGCAGCCCCTAAATCTCCTTAGTACTACAGTGTCAGGAAGCTTTTGGTGAGTTGTGTGCCTACTACAGGGGGCTTTATAGTGCTGAAGAGAAAAGGCAGTGAGGTTGCTAATGCCATCAGGAAGGCACTGTGCCAGCCACCATCACAGTGCAATTGCTATATTACGACTGTACTGTGCTACGTAACTGCGCTATATTATGATATTTCAGTATACTGATGTATTGCTCTGCTGAATCAAAATCCCATCTGATACCAAATACCTTCACAGGGGGTAAAGTCGGTATAAAAACATTAAAACCTCCTCGTGGGCAGTATCCAAAAGAACCTTGTCAGAGTGCTGAACTAACACGTGCAACTAATCTGGCACGTGTAACTAATGTCTGTCAGTAAATACTCGTGTCTATAGAAACATGCTCAGAATTTCAACTACGGATGCTTAAATTAAAACCTATAGAGAAATATTTAATTGATTTTCTCTGTACGTCTAAACAAACCAATGCTTCTACATTTCACAGTATGTGGATGTTCCAAGCATAGTTTTGGGATGTATTTATTAAAAAGTTCCATGATAGTCAAAGTAGTGTCACACAAGAGTCCAGCACTAAAAGTACCATTAACCTTCAGTCTCCATAAATATTCTTATATTTGCATTTGCAAATGAAAAAATAGAGGATGTACAAAGTAACAGAAATTGTAGAATTAAAAGAATACTACATCTTATGTTCATGACATTCAACCTTGAATCAAATCCTCAGAATTGTTTCCAGTTGTAATGACATCTGAAATGTCTGGGTTGCAAAAACAAACATTTCACGTTAAATACTACAATAAGGATCCTATCTTCAATTTGAAACTTCTAGGAGATCAAATGATTAGAACCGTACTTCAAGCATGTTTATAAGAACTATCAGAATAATAATGAAGAAAAGGATAACAAATGTTTGATGAGAAATTCTGAAGAATTTGGAAATTGGCTGCAACAAAACAAATTGTTTGATCATTAGCTACTTCCAGATGTGAGGTGGCTGTGTTTGATTCAGACTTAACACAAAACTTCTTTTATTAAAAGCATGGGTGTGTTTTATTAAATCCATAAATCCTAATAATAATTACAATCTGTTCTCACAGAGTAAAAGAGCTGCATTATCAGAAGATTCACACACATTTCATGTTTTACATTACTGGCTGATGAGATAAAGTAAGGTTTTAGCTAAATCAGCTCAAGAAGCTTAAATCCATTGTAGAAAAAGAATCCCCATATTACAATCACAGAATGGTTTGGATTGGAAGCTACATTAAAGATCACACAGTTCAAGCCCTCTGCCAGCCCCAACTTCTCTGGACAACCTGTTTCAGTGCCTCACCACCCTCGCAGTAAAGAATTCCTTCTGAGCATCTAATCTAAATCTACCCTCTTTTAGCTTTAAATCATTTTTCTTTGTCCTATTACTACATATCTTGACAAAGAATCCCTCCCCATCTTTCCTGCAAGCCCCCTTTAGGTAGGTACTGGAAGGCTGCTATCAGGTCTCCCCAAATCCTTCTCTTCAATAGTCTAAATAGTATCTCTCAGCCTGTATTCATGGGAAAGCTGTTTCAGCCCTCCTATCATCTTCATGGCCCTGCTCTGGACCTGCTCTAATAGGCCCATGTCCTTATTACACCTGGGGATATGGATGCAGAACTCCAGGTAGGGTCTCACCAGAGAAGAGGAGGAAAATCACCTCCTTCAACCTGCTAAACTTTTTTTGATGCAGTCCAGGATACAGTTGACTTTCTCAGCTTCAGGTGCACATTGTCAGTTTCTCACCCATCAACAACCCCAAGTTCTTCTTTGCAGGGCTACTCTCAATCCGTATACCTCCTAGTTTGAATGGGTGTTTGGGATTTCCCTGACCCAGACAGCCTTTCTGACCTGCATGAGGTTCATATGGGATGTTGTGGTTTAACCCAGTAGGCAGCTAAGCACGACATAGCTGTTTGCTCACTTCCCCCCAAGTGAGATGAAAGTGAGTGAGAACTGGAAACAAAACAGAACTCATGGGTTGAGATAAAAACTATTTAATAAGACAGAAAATGAAAATTGAATCAATAATGCAATGACAACCACATGTATTTGAGACATCCACAATGCAATTACTTGCCACCCACTGACCATGTCTAGCTAACAATACAACTGTTTGCCAACTGACACCCCACTAGCCATGCAACGTCTTACCACCTCCTGATCGACACCCAGCCAAACCCCCAGCAGCAGCCAGCCCCCTGGCCAACTATCCACAGCTTTATGGCCTTCCGCAAGATGTCACGTGTTATGGAATAACCCCATGCCTAATTTAGGCCCACTGTCTTGGCTCTGCCCCACCCCCTGATGCCATGCCATGAAGGCAGTGGCTCTTCACTGCTGAGAGGCCCTGAGTGTGCTCCAATCGCTCAGCAACAACCAAAACACTGATGTGCTATTGACACCGTAGGAAAAAGTAAAAACACGTTTAAATATCAAAAAAGTCATAGTTTTCCAATGGAAATTTTTGAAAAGTTAAAGGATTATGTCATTTATACTTCTCGAAGCTGAAATTAGTTTGATAAATTCTTCAACATTTGAGAGCTCATTTTACTCTAGACTTAAAATAATTCTTTATTCTTAACTGAGAAGAATTCATAACTACAAGGTCTGCTCCAAAAGTAATGTCTCCTATTTTATTACGTTGGACCGTGACATCAGAGGCGGATGTTGGTGGGATAGCATTAGAGGACGAACCTACCTACCAATATTCTGTTCCATTTTGTTGCCATGTGACAGATGGCAGCAGAGAGGCAGTCTGACAAAATGGCATCTGACATGGAAGTGTGGACGAAGCAAAGGGGTGTCCCTGAATTCCTCTATGTGGAAAAACTTGTAACCATTGACATTCACTGATGCTTGCTGTACATTCATGGAGACCAAAGAGTAGATGTGAGCACAGTGAGGCAGTGGCTGGTGCGTTTCAGCAGTGGTGACAGTGGGTCACCCCCACTGGCGCAGATTTTTATGACTGTGGCATGCAGGCTCTTGTTCATCACGGGCCAAAATGCACAGCTAATGGTGGCAACTATGCTGAAAAATAGAGTTTTGTAGCTGAGGATCTGCTGTATCAAACAGTGCTACTCTTTGTATTTGTTGTCATTTCCATGGAAACATATGGGAGGCATTATTTTCAGAGCAGTTGTTGTATATCTCTGCCTTCACTACCTATGCATCTCCCTTTCGTGTTTCAGTTTGGCTAAGAGATCTTGATTTAAACAAGCTGATCTCCTGCTTTCTCTACGCAGCCTCTTATATGTTGGAATTGAGAGCTTTGGTGCACTAAGAAACATGCTTTAAATACCCCCCAGCTCTCATCTGCTCCTTTACATCTGAGAGCAGTTTCTCAAGCGATCACATGCACTAGTGCCCTTAAAAGCCAAAAGCTCGCCTTCCTGAGTTTAGTTTTTAGACACTACTTTATGCCCACTCTGTTTCCCTCAAGACTGTGAATTCTACAATGGAATGATTACTGCAGCCTAAGCTACCTCCAGCCTTAACCTCTCTGTTAAGCTCCTCTGCATTTGTGAGCAACAGGTTCAGCAACGCAATCCCTCTGATTGACCTTTCTATCACTTGAACTAGGAAGTTCTCCTCAATTCACTCCATTAGTTTTCTGGACTGCTTGCAGATTACAGTGCCACTTTTCCAGCTGACATCAGGATGATTGAAGTCACTTCATAGGACCAGGGACTGTGAGGACAATGCTTCCTGTTGTTGAAGAAGTAACTCTTTGTCAACATTCAGTTGTGACATGTGGCCTGGGATGAACACAGGGGTGTTGTCTGGGGAATGCCAAGGCGCAGATGGAACTGAGTGTTGCAAGGCATGTGAAGAACAACAAGGAATTCTACAGGCACGTTGGTCAGAAGAGACAGGCCAAAGAGAGTGTACCCACTCTTATCAATGAGAAGGGAAAACTGGCTACAACAGACATGGAGAAGGCTGAGGTACTCAACAATGTATGCCTCAGTCTTCCCTGGCTTCTCCTGTCTCTCATACCCCTGAACCTCTAGGTTGGCACTGAGGAAGCAAAATTCCCCCCTCTGTAAGAGAAGAGCAAGTCCAAGACCACCTTGTGAGACTGAATGTCTACAGGGTCCAGTGACGTGTTTCAGAGTTCTGAAGGAGCTGGCTGGGGTGGTTGCCAAACCACTCTCCATTATCTTTGAAAAGTAGTGGCTGTCCAGGGAAGTCCTCAGTGACTGGAAAAAGGGAAACATCACTCCCATTTTTAAAAAAGGGAGAAAGGAAGACCCAAGAAACTACAGGCTAGGGAACTTCACCTCTGTACCTGGAAGACATGTTAAGGTACATGCAAGAAGAGGAGGTCATCGAAAACAGCCAGCTCCACCAAGGGCAGATCGTGCCTGACCAGTCTGGTGGCCTTCTACTACAGAGTGATGGCATTGGTAGGAAAAGGAAGGGCTACTGGTGCAGTCTACATGGACGTGTAGAAGGCCTTTCACATGGTCCTGCACCACATCCTTATCTCTAAATTGGAGAAAAATGGATTTGAAGGTGGATAAAGAGTTGGTTGGAAGGTCCATTTCTCCAATTTAGAGATAAGGATGTGGTATGGGACCGTGTCAAAGCCCTTGCACAAGTCCAGGTAGATGATATGATCAGTTATCACTCTGGACAGCATTTGTGTTACCGCTAACAAGATATGCTGAAACAGTATACCAATAATCCTTGCAATCCCTGCAATTACCAGTTATCCTGCTTTCAGTTGAAATAGTGTGTTGGTTGCTGCTGGGTGTTGGAAGTGCACACTGGGCTGGGTCAACTTGCTCAGCAGGGAAGAACAGCTGCCTTTATAGTGTGGTAGCAGGGAGCAGGGCAGAGTCAAGACTGCTAGCCTGAATTAGGCAAATGATTATTCCATGTCATGTTACATCATGCAGAAAATTACAAAGCTGCGGGGAGTTGGCCAGAGGGCAGCCAGTGCTGGGGCCGGATGCCAAGTAGTTGCATTGTGGCTATACAGTTGCTATCATTGCATATTTGTTTCCGTTTTCCTTTTCTGTCTCAGCAAGCAGTTTTAATCTCAACCCAAGAGTTCTATTTTGCTTCCAGTTCTCTCTCCCATCTCACCTGGGGCAGAGTGGAGTGACTGAATGGTTGGGTGATGTTTAGCTCCCTGCCAGGTTAAACTACAACAGAAATCAAGACAATGAGGGGGGGAACAATCCCAACAAACTACATATGCAGAAGACAGATAACTCAATTTAACAGTTGAGTTGTTGCAACAGTTAAATTCACAAAACAGATATCCCTGTTTGATTGCCTTTCAGTCAAAAGAAGACAAAGATGTGTCCGTGTAAAATGGTATTATGACATCAAAATTCTGACTGCTGTTTTTCCCATTATTAAGTGTATTTAAAACAAAATATTTTTAAAAAAACAACATCTAAAATAATTAAATATTATTTAAAGAAAAGAATCAAGTAAATGCAGGTTTTAGCCTTAGACGTTTCTCAGCTGAAGACCACAGGCTACATAATGCTAGAGCATATAACCTTCAAGATTGCATTAGCAAGACATACACACTCCTACTTGTGTAACAGGAGCATGTGAAAGACCATTTCTTTGTTAGATACTTGTACAAACGTCCAGAGATGGCACAGAACAATAGCATGCTCCTCAAACAAGCACCACAAGTAAAATCATAAAAATATACACTGAACAACCCCTGTCATACACAGACTAGCTAGGCACAAAAAAGCACCTACATTGTTCACCTCTTCCTCACAGAATACCATCTGACCCTTGTCAAGATAAAACATTTGCTTCATGTAGCTAATGAAAAGCAGTCTTTGAGTGGCTGCAAACATCATTCCTTTGAAGTGGTAAAATGCATTAGAACAAATTATATTTAGAATTGCTGTTCCATTTTTCTTTTCCCTACAGGAATTTAAAAAATGAATTCGAAGTACTAAAATTCTTCTGATGTTTTAGGGTATCTTAAATCCTGTATATTTCCCGTTTCCCCTCAAGATCAAAGGAATAAAGTTACCACAAAACAGACACAAAATTTATTTTTTTGTGGCAAGAGACATGATTCTTCTTCCCCTATTCAGAATTGCGATGAGCTTGTCAAGTTTCTTCATAGAGCCGTTCATTTGTAAATGAATGACATTTTAATGAATGACACCCATCATGTTGTACTGATATCTTTATGACTTAAAACATTGTTGAGAGCAAATAAAATATCTTTTAACATACATATTGCTGCTATTCTCCTTCAACTAATAACTGTAGAACATAACAATGCAGCAATCTGTCTTATATGAATTCTCCTGAAATCTCTGGTATTATCTAAACCACTTGTGACAGAAGTATAATTAGCATTAATCATTCTTAGTCAAGTGATCAACTCACAGCCAAAAGTTAATTTAAAAAAATCTCAATTTCAAGGAGCCATCTTTACAAAAATTTTTAAGGGGAAAAAAAAAAATTCATACCAAGCATTTTGGGGTCAAGCACTTTGGTCACATGCAGTGATGCGACTGCAGAGATGTTAACAGATGTTAATGCTAAGTAGAGACTAATAAGGAGAATCATGATATTCTATATACCACAAATGCCAATGACTGAATAGGTTTCGATTTACATTCTTCACCTCCTCATAACTCTGAAATGACAAGTTCTATCAAACAAGAACACTACCTACATGAAAAGCCATCTTTTAGGTAACATTCAAAATGTTCTGTACAAATAAATGGCCCTGCACATAAAAACAGATGAGTAAGTTAATAGTGAATAAAAATTAAATGTATTAGTTTTTTACTTCTTTGTAACAAGCAGCAAAGACAAAGTTTGGTGGCTCTGAGGAAGAAGAAAATATTTATGGCTCTTATGAGCACAGAATTATGTATTTCTCATAACAGAAAGTGAATACAGACTCCAGCTCCCAGTCAAGAGCAAGAGAACTAAGCATTTGATTGTTTATGTTTTTCTGAAGCCAAGTTAATTCTGCTCAAAACAGATTATTAAGATAGATCTTTAAAAATTCAAGAGCAAAACTAGAAGCTGTTTCTGAGTAGCTCTGCTTTACTCTAGACAAAGATACAGACAAAGGAAAACAATAAAATAAGACACATTAAAACATTCTTTTAGGATGCTGACTTCAAGGAATTTATATATTATTTCAGTGAGGGAGTACTGTAACAGAGATTAGGGATATGCATGGAAGAAAGCTACTGGTGATGTTTTTATTGTTTACATAATGATGTCCATTCAAAACACAGAAATCAGGAAGCCTCTTCAAAACACACCATAGCATCTTAGTTCTCTCAGTATCCTCTGCATTTACAATTAGCAGCAAAAGCTGGACCTTTTAAAGGCATATTTCAGAATCTGCTGTGGAAACCAGCAGCTAATCCCATGGGAATTATTCTTGATCCAACTGCTATTTCATAATTACTTTCAGGGACCTCAGGGCATGCTTCTGTGCACCTAACACTGCCCAATCTCAACTTAAAAAGGGCTTGGGGAAGGAAAAGGGTTCTTTCAATCAAAACAGATGAAGAATATGAAGTTAAAATAAATTCCCAACTGTTTAAAAATACCGCTGAAATCTTAAGCACTGACACATCTTGGACTGAGACCTCTTTCCTCAGTTAGAGGCAGCAACCTACTCAACTCTCTTAGAGCCAGTAACCTACATTTGATTTTAAGAGGGAAAAAATACCTAAGCATGTCCGCCACTAGATGTTTCCTAGATTTTTTCTTTACTAAAATAACCTACTTTGTTTTCAAAGCATCCAGTAAAGGCATTATGATTGTTTCTGACCACCATAGCTCGGTGGGACTGTGCCTCCAGATGACAAATGCTAGAAAGGAGTGTAGAAGACCATACAGTTCTACAGCATTAACAGGCAATCAGTAACTAGACTAGCAAGGGCCAAATGTAAACATAAATACAACAAGGGTAAAGACAACTTATTTTACAACCAATTATATAATGTTAATTAAAAAAATCATGAATTTAAACTGAAAGAGGTTAAATATCAGGAAGAAATTCTTTACTCAGATGGTGGTGAGGCACTGGAACAGGTTTCCCAGAGAATGCATCTCTTCCTTTACACCTACTTTACAGCAAATAAAAGCAGTTCCTTTGTAGACAAGCAGGAAGGACAGATGAAAATAATCTTTTTTTCAAAGAAACTGTCATATCTGCAATCTTAGTGACTGATAAATCTCTACCACTGAATGAAATCAAAATCAATTGCAAAAAGCTTTGGTAATTTTTTAATTTTTTTTAAATGGTAATCCTCATCACGTGTGACAAGGAAGTGATCCAAGACAGCCAGCACAACTTCACCAAGGGCAGATCATGCCTGACCAATCTGGTGGCCTTCTATGATGGAGTGATGGCAATGTTGGAACAAGGAAGGGCAACTGATGTTACCTACCTGGACTTGAGCAAGGCCTTTGACATAGTCCTGCACTACATCCTTATCTCTCAATTGGGGAAATACGGATTTGAAGGCTAGACTATTCAGTGGATTAAGAATTGGTTGGATGGTCATAGCCAGAAGGTAGTGGTGAACACCTTTATGTCCAGGTGGAGGCTCATGATGAGTGCTGTCTTCCAGGGTCCATCTTGGGACCAATACTCTTTAACACTATCAATGACACTGATGACGGGATCAAGTGTACCCTCGGCAAGTTTGCTGCTAACATCAAGCTGGGTGGTGCTTTTGACAAGGTAGAAGGAGACGATGCCATCCAGAAAGACCTACACAAGCTCAAAAGGTGGGCTCACATGAACCTAATGTGGTTCAACAAGGCCAAGTGCAAGGCCCCACTTAGGTGGGGCAGTCCTAGATATGCACACAGACTGGGAAAAGAACTTCTTGAGAGTAGCCCTGTGGAGAAGGACCATGGGATCCTGGTGCATGAAAAACTGAACATAAGCAGCATTGTGCTCTTGCAGCTCGGAAGGCCAATGGTATCCTGGGCTGCATCAGAAGAGAGATGGCCAGCAGGGACAGGGAGGTGATTGTCCCTCTCTATTCTGCTCTCGTGAGGCCCCATCTGGAGTACTCCGTCCAGGCCTGGGGCCCCCAATACAGGAAAGATGTAGAACTGCAGGAGAGGGTCCAGAGGAGGGACACAAACATGCTCAGGGGGCTGGAGCACCCCCATACAAGGACAGGCTGAGGGAGCTGGGCTTGTTCAGCCTGGAGGAGAGAAGGCTGTGGAGAGACCTCACAGCAGCCTTCCAGTATTTAAAGGGAGATCATGAACAGGAGGGAAATCAACTTTTTACAAGGGTAGACAGTGATGGGACAAGGGGGAATGGTTTTAACCTGAAGGAAGGAAAGTTTAAATTGGACATCAGAGGAAAGCTCTTTACCAACAGAGTGGTGAGGTGCTGGCACAGGCTGCCCAGAGAAGTTGTGGATGCTCCATCCCTGGAGTTGTTCAAGACCAGGTTGGATGGGGTCCAGGGCAGTCTGATCTAGTACTCAACTAGGAGATTGGTGGCCCTGCCTACAGCAGGGGGTTGGAGCCTGATGATCCTTAGGGTCCCTTCCAACCCGAGCCATTCTATGATTCTGTGATTCTGCTCCCAGATAATGGCAATTCTATAGGGAAGACTTTAAAAACTTGTTTTCCACTGGAACTATCTAGTTCTGTAAAAAAGAAATTATCTGTTCACGTAGTTTCTTGGAAGCAGCAGTAGTCTTTCAAGAAGGCAGGCAATAAATGTCAAAATAGCCTTGACATTTGCATCAATACTGCTGTAAAATGCAGGATATGCTGTTAAAAAGTTACTTACGAACACACAACATTTTCTTTTACAGTTGTTCTAGAAGTATTATGTAGGTAGCAAATATCATGTTTTCCCGACATTGTTAATGTTGTTATCAATCATTTTTTACAAAATGTCAAGTCCAGTAATCACTTATGCGCATTCTTCCTTCTGAAAATGTCTAGTAGAATAAATCCTAGTAGTATTATCCTTAGTACGATCACTGCTATCACTGGTAGGGTAAATCTTTAACATTTCCAAGTTAAAAAACAGAACAAAACAAAACAAGTCAACAGAAGGTCACAAAGATCACTGACATACTAACACACACAGAACAAATGGGATTTTGTGACAGCTGCAGGGCTAAGTCATTCTTCCCTGGTAAATAAACTTGCTAACATACAGCTGGAGAAGAACAAATCTTATTCTGTTTCCAAGCAAAAATCTCCTTCTTAAAAAGAGGCACAGTCCTCACTTAACCACTTTGACACTTGATCTGGCTGTACTTCTGATAGCTTTCTCTGTCAGAGTCACTTAAACGAAATAAATAAATACAACTAACTCACTACAATCTTAATTTGTACCACATTGCAAAGCCTCTCTTCTTCCTATCTTCAAAATTATTTTTTAAACTGATTAACTCAATTCTTATTTTTGCTGATCTTTTCAGAGGGAAAATGATCACTCTCAATAAAACTACTGCTGTGTGAAACTAATGCTCTCTTTACTACTCAGTAGATGTTTTTAAAGTAAAATCTCTTGCCCAAATCTTCATTGCAGAGTGGGCTATACAGTCCTTCTAATGACAGCTACCTGCTGTCCTACCTACCCATAATCAATAAATAAACAGCAGGTAATTCCTCTCACATATTTTTTTTTCTCCTAAAAAGCAAAAGATGCTATCAAATATAATAAGGAGAAACAAGAATAGCAAGGTGGTCAGCAGTTGTCTACCTCATGAAAATAAAATCTAGAGGCTGAAAGCTGCCGACACCCAAGCCTAGGCAGCAACTATGCCAACAGTTCAGGCTGACGAAATGTGTATAACTTACAGATTGTATTTAAATGACAATGGTATTACATTCATCAAATGAACACAAATTTAAGAATTATTCAGTTAAGATTAGAAAACTTCATTGTGAAAAAGATTTGATTATCAACTGTTGTATAGGGATATTAAAAAGAATAAAAGGCATCTCAGGAAATCTGGGTGTCAATTTTAATGATTTTGTGTATGATAAACAATTGACTATTAATGAAACATGCAAAAACGTCTGAAAATAAAATCATAAACAGTTAAAAGAACAAGTAGGAAGCAGTATTTTCTACTATACTGAAGTAAAATTTCACTTTTTTTTTTAATGTAAATTCAGCCACATTCTCATCCTTTAAATAAGTTTCCATTTATGACACTTCAAATCTGTGCTGTAATTCTGTTTTTAATTGCAAAATTAAGTTATTAGATAAAAATTCTTCCAAAGGTTTTCTTAAAAAATTAGTTTCTGAATTCTTTGAACGTGGATGCAGTGCTTCATTAATGCTTAGAAGTTAACAATACTGAAATTAAACACCAGGACAAAGTCCGTTTTCCTTTCTCTTCTCTCACAAATACAATTCACCTTTCAGGTATTCTACTAGTGTCAAGAAGAACGATCGTTGGATGAAAATTCATTGAAGTAAGTGTCTGCGATTTTGCAATGGACCACTCCTTTGAAAGCATTTATTAAAAATATTTACAGAAGCCACACTCAAAATCAGTAGGCGTTTCAAGCTAATCATATGTAAAACCAGTAAGGTACCTAAAGGTTTCAGTGAAGTTTTCCATCATCACTTGCTTCAGTTCAGAATGAATTGGACAAGTACTTCGAAGCACCAGAATGGACTGTTGCTTGGGTATTTTAGAATTTGACTGACCTTTCTCAGTTTTAGGTGATGTTCATTTGGTTTATTGACATTTTTAGAAAAGCACCTATTCACAATGGTTGTTAGTTAGATAAGATGTTATACCATGCATCCACAAAGCTTTTTCCTGTGTAGGTCATTAGTAAGTTTCATTTTCACTATGAAATAAGAACGGCCTTTTTACTTTCCCCTGAAAAACATTAATTTCACAGCAGAAAAATGACCCGTTACATAGAATGGTTTACATTACTTAAACAATAATTGAACAAAAGACTGAATTGGCTTAGTTTCTAAAGGACCAAGTAGAAAGGATACTCAACAATTCTTGGTTAGTCACTTCACGCTTTTGTTGCATCATTGCTAATATTCCTTACTGCTGAGCCCATAAGACAGATTCCTTAGTCTATCAAGCTGTAAAACTTTAAATAAGCCCAACTGGTCACAAAATACGCTTGCTCCTATTTTCCATTACTCTTAATTATTTAAAAATATTTTTGACTAATCTTCAATTTAGATAAGAAACACAGTAGCAGTAGTCTGTACATCTAGACAAGCCTTTTTGTAATGCTTAAAAGATGCTCTTCTACAATTACTAGCTGATAAAAGTTTTACAGCAAGTTATAAATATATAGAGAATACATATCTATTTGTTTCAGCACTTCTGAGATGAGCAAAAGAGGAAGTCTCCTGAGAAAATGTCAGAGCAGGTCTACAACAAACTCATTTTGTTCCTCCTTAGAATTGTATTTAACTTACAGTTCCGCTAAGACTTACACATTATAGACTACTAAACACTCCTTCTATACAGGTCCACATTGTTAAATTAAATTTGCTTATGTATTTTTGATTTATCAGCTTCTGTAACATGAGTAACTGCCTTTTTAAGATACAAATAATAACACCTCTATAAAGCCATTAATACATAAAAACTATCCACAAAGCAAGAACACTTTTAACCTACTGAAAGCAAACAAACAAAACCCACAAACTTGAAAACAGGCTTACCTGCATCAGCTCTGGATCGCTGACCTGGTGATTTTCCAAATGGGGTCTTCATTCATCTGTGTTTAAGTGAGCAGCAAAGCTGCTGAACTAGGGTGAAAATCCAGTTCTTTCCAGCTCTCAGGATACCTTCTTATTCTTGGAAGAGAAACAGCTACTTAATCCACTATTCAATCATGAATTTGTTCTTCAAATGTAGAAGATACACATTCAGTTATATCACTCTGAAAAACAAAATAGATAAAGTATTTGGTTTGAGACTCAGATAAAATAAGCATTAAAATGGAACAAAATATTTGTTTTCATTCTTAAAATGAAGTCTCTTCATATCCTGCTGTTCTCAACACATTCAGCAAACAGAGGGCACATAGACCAGAAGACAAAACAAAAGGTAAGGATGTTACTTCTCCCTCATAATCACAGGAAAGTTCTGTATCAGATCAAAGTCAACTTACACACAAATGTACATAGGAAAGCTTCTTTAAAATAACTTCACTTAGCTCATGAAAGAATAACTACTAGCCTAAAAACATGGACTTAAACAAGAAGAAATTGCACTACTTTCACCAGAGGTAAAGCTCAAATCCACTATTCCCAGTTATTAGAAATAAAATACTTCAGAACCACAGCACACTCTTCTCTACAAAGAGGTTGAAAAAGAAATCTGTAGAATTAAAATGTAATCACATTTACTGCATCAAAAACACAGACTCCACTGCTATAAATACTCAAGACATCAACAAGCTGAATAAGTCATTGGTTTATGGAAGACCTGCTTAAGTTCTTGGTAATTCTCTACATCTAAATTCATTTGATTCCTGAAATATTTAGTTGTTACACTAGTTTAGATGAAGGAAATAAGTGAATTCAACTTTTTAAAGTCCCATTGAAGATTCAAATTAAAGAAACCTCACGATTACCTAGAATTTTGAAGAACTGAAGGTCAACAAGCCAACATTATCCAAATTTAGAAAAAAGGCACAAGAGAAAACCCTAGCCTGTTAGTTTAACTTCAGTGACTGAAAAAAATTGCATTTAAAGGACAATCACCAGGCAGTCAACACAGGTTCATGAATGGAAAGGTATGTCTCACTGATTTGACAACTCTCTTGGTTTCAGCTAGGACAGTTATTCTCCTCATGGTGTCTGGTATGACGCCATGTTCTGGCTTTAGAAGAAAAAAAACCACTGATAACACAGGAATGTTCTGCAACGTTTTAGTTGTTGCTGAGCACTGCTGCACAGAGCCAAGGACATTTAAGCTTCTCATAACTGTCCTGCCAGTGAGGGGGCACAAGGAGTTGTGAGGAGACAGAGTCAGGACAGCTGACCAAAACTGGCCAAAAGGATATTCCATATCATATGGCATCATGTGAAACTATAAAGCTGTGGGGTGTTGGCAAGGAGGGGCAGCCACTGCTCACAAACTTGGCACTGGTCAGCAGGTAGTGAGCAAATGAACTGTGGATCACATGTTTAATATATATAAATATATAAATTATATATATTATATACTATTTATACATATATACATATTATTGTTATTGTCATTTCTCTTTTCCTTTCCTGTCTTAGTCAAGACAGCTCAACCGATAAGTTCTATTTTTTTTTTTCCTGATTCTCTCCCTCCTCCTACTGGAGTAAGCAAACACCTGTGACGTGCTTAGCTGCTTCCTAAGTTAAACCTCAACAGTAAGACCAACCACTTAGCGGATTAGAAGGGAAGGTTTGGATGTAGTTTTTCTAGATTTTAACAAGTTTTTTGATACTGTTTCTCACAGTACCCTTTTGGACAGATCATCTAACTGTGATGAAGTAGCTGAAAATTGGAGCCAAGGATGCTTCAGTCTCTCAGCTTCTTGTATTGCTCTCCCAGCAAGGGGGCTGAGGAAGGCACAAGGAGCTGGGAGGGGACAGGACCAGGGCAGCTGACCCAAACTGACCAACGGGATATCCATACCATATGACATCGTGTAAATAGGAGGGAGGGGAGTTAGCTGGGGACTGGCTGGGCATGGGTCAGTGGGCAGCGAACAACTGCTTTGTGTATCACTCATTTTCATGTATATACATCGCTATTTCTATTTACTTTCTTTTCTGTCTGAGTAAATAGTTTTTATCTCAATCCACAAGTCCTACTTTACTTTCTCCCAATTCTCTCCCCCAGCCCACTGAGGGTGGAGGGGGTGAGCGAATGACTGNTATGGCATCATGTGAAACTATAAAGCTGTGGGGTGTTGGCAAGGAGGGGCAGCCACTGCTCACAAACTTGGCACTGGTCAGCAGGTAGTGAGCAAATGAACTGTGGATCACATGTTTAATATATATAAATATATAAATTATATATATTATATACTATTTATACATATATACATATTATTGTTATTGTCATTTCTCTTTTCCTTTCCTGTCTTAGTCAAGACAGCTCAACCGATAAGTTCTATTTTTTTTTTTCCTGATTCTCTCCCTCCTCCTACTGGAGTAAGCAAACACCTGTGACGTGCTTAGCTGCTTCCTAAGTTAAACCTCAACAGTAAGACCAACCACTTAGCGGATTAGAAGGGAAGGTTTGGATGTAGTTTTTCTAGATTTTAACAAGTTTTTTGATACTGTTTCTCACAGTACCCTTTTGGACAGATCATCTAACTGTGATGAAGTAGCTGAAAATTGGAGCCAAGGATGCTTCAGTCTCTCAGCTTCTTGTATTGCTCTCCCAGCAAGGGGGCTGAGGAAGGCACAAGGAGCTGGGAGGGGACAGGACCAGGGCAGCTGACCCAAACTGACCAACGGGATATCCATACCATATGACATCGTGTAAATAGGAGGGAGGGGAGTTAGCTGGGGACTGGCTGGGCATGGGTCAGTGGGCAGCGAACAACTGCTTTGTGTATCACTCATTTTCATGTATATACATCGCTATTTCTATTTACTTTCTTTTCTGTCTGAGTAAATAGTTTTTATCTCAATCCACAAGTCCTACTTTACTTTCTCCCAATTCTCTCCCCCAGCCCACTGAGGGTGGAGGGGGTGAGCGAATGACTGTGTGGTACTTAGCTATCTACTCAGTCAAACCACAACAGCATGTTAGAACAACACAGGAGCACTCCTAGGAATAAAAAGCATCAGGTAGACAAAATTACATACTAACTTCTGGGGCTCCTAGTTTAAGCAAGCATTTGGCAATTTGCAGTTTTTGAAAAGATCTGTGTTTTGAAGAGCTACCTTTAACATTCAGTCAGGAACTTGTACAAATTTGTGAAATTAAAGTTCAACATTCTTTTAAAGGAAGGTATGATTTTTTTTGCATTTCATCTCATCCTGAAATCTACCATTGTATACACAATGACGCTGAAAGACAACAGGGCAACAATACTGAAAGTTTAAATACTACTTCAAGATGCAACAGGAAGGAATTGGTTTAACCACTTTACTAGAATACAGCATGAAGATAACTTTTCCTTACCAAACTCAAAAACAATTTAACAGAGATTAAAATACTTTAGTATAGAAGTATTCTTGATCATGAAAACAAACTCCGAATTCACAGCAGTCCTCTGATGTATCACCATATTGAGTCTCACAGGCACTGTGTACACATTAAGAGAAATCCACCTTTTTTCCTACAGTATAAACAGAATCATCTTTCACCTGGTATATACTTTCTACTTATCAAATAATAATAATAATAATAAAATAAAAAAATAAAATCAGTATGTGTTATATGTTGCGGGTTTTTTTTTCCCCAGCTTTCCAGTCCAGTGCAAAAATATGACATACTATGTAATTTAACTGGTTGTTAAGAAGCTATTTTTACAAAGATAACTAAAGCACCAGAAAATCTTTGGTTTTCTACCAGTTAGCTAGCATTTTATTGAAATGACTTGTTCCCAATCACTCCTATGCCATAAATTTAAGTTCCCTTCTAAAATAAAAATGGATTCCTAATCCTTTAGAAGTCAAAATTTGCTAGCATTGTTTCACTGCACTCTCTTAAACTAAAAGCACAAGACTACCGAAATCACGGGCTGATTCAGCCGTTCAATGGAGTAACTTCCACCAGTTAATGCCTTACTTAAGATATTTGCTGAAAAGCAATGAAACATGAGTTTTTCTACAGCTAGCATTCTGAATTCATTTTACATTTCAGTTTCACTCTGACAGCTGTGGAGACATTAACAGGAGGGATAAAATCAGGTTTTCTGAATGATAAACTGATGCACTTTGAGAACATTTTAGAGTTAGGACTCTTCAGCCTGGAGAAGAGAAGGCTGCGGGGGAACCTGATAGCAGCCTTCCAGTATCTGAAGAGGCCTGCAGGTGTCGCGATCGAAGGGAGACTCGGACAGCCAATTGATCATTCAACAAGTCTCGCTTTATTAGCTTTTCGTGCCTGCTTAAGTACAGTCGTTAATGAAGCTCATGCATATTACAAAAGTAAGGCTCATGATTGGTAACCAGCTCTAACGTTAACCTCACCTTGTTGGAATTTCCCTATCATTCTTATAGATACATCTTTCTCTGTTCCCACTCGGTCTCACTCTTCTTATGAATACATCTTCCTCAGTTCCCATCCTGTTTTGCTCGCTTATTAAGCAGCTTCTTTATCCCTAAGATAGAATGCCCAGGACTATTACTTCTACTCTAAGTTATGCAGCTGTATCAAATTCTCGGCGCTGTGCCCTTTATCTCTTAGCCATTCTGTGAGAAAACCCTCAACATGCAGGAAAGCTGGGGAGGGGCTTTTTACAAGGGTAGATAATGACAGGACAAGGGGGGATGGCTACAAACTGAAAGAGGGTAGATTTAGACTAGATGTAACGAGGAAATTCGTCACTGTGAGGGTGGTGAGACACTGGAACGAGTTGCCCAGAGAAGTCGTGGATGCCCCCTCCCTGGAAGTATTCAAAGCCAGGCTGGATGGGGCTTTGGGCAACCTGGTCTAGTGGGAGGTGTCCTTGCCCATGGCAGGGGGGTTGGAACAAGATGATCTCTAAGGTCCCTTCCAACCTGAACCATTCTATGATTCTGTGATTCTATCTTTAAAGCATATGTAACTTCTCAGTCTCATCTGATTAAAAAAACAACACCAACAAAAAAACAACAAGAATTTTTGATTCTTAATATGACAAATGACAAAACATTAATATGGAAAATCAAATAAAAAACCCTCATGAAATGCATAAAAAAGGACTTTTTTTTTAAATTACAATCACACAGCAAATGCAACACAAACAGCTTTTCTGAATACAGACTTCCACATACAAAACAAACTACACTAGTCTTTTACAGACAGCTGTTACCTTTTAGAAAAGAAGTGTCATTGACTAATGATGTGGTACCGACTTGCCCCACACCTGACAGCACATGTCACCAGCAGCTCAGCTGCAGATTTCACTTAAAAGATGGCACACTTCTGATTTGTAATCAGCGGCAACTACTTATCAACCCAAATGTCTGGTTTCCTCCCATCCAACCCAGACTCTCCTAGATCAGAGTATACGTATGAAAAATAATACAGAAATTAGATGAATATGTTCTCTGATATTGTTCCATCACTGTGGCATGTTTCACACTAGAAAGTGTTAAGACTAAAACCAGCAAGCCCTACACACTGTCAATCATGCAGTTTTAATAATACAAACATCCTATCAGAATAAAGAGAAAGATGCATCAAGACTGAAATCACACAGCTATGTTAAAGCAATATTTTCCAGCAAAAAGGTAAAAGAAGGAAAAATAGGATGCATTTAGAGTACACAGCTTTGTGCAGCATTTAACAACCCTTTATAAACTCTTCACTGTTTAGGGAAATTATATCACTTTTTGTGAGCTTTTAGCTCCAGAAAAATAAATTTAACCACTTAATGCTCTAAACCTTAACTTTTAGTTAATGTTCATGCTCACATTTCCACCAAATTATATGCATTTCACTTCAATACACAGCACAACAGTTGTTTACTGCATTCCTGTGAAAGTAGGACCACTCTACCACCATGGAAGAGGGGCGCTAGGTAGCACAAAAATATAGCTGCAATAATTAATACTAATAAATACAACCTTGAATGTTTCAGCCCTAAACGGCATATCTAACCTTTTAACCACCATGAACACAGAAGGAAACAGTATCAGCAGATTTGCCGATGCACTGCTTTAGTCAAGGAGGAAACGTTTGGAACAAGACAGAGGACGACAGCACACATTCTTTGCTGTTACTCAAGATACACAGCTGTAAATTTAGGATATACATCTCTCACATCAGCTGCAGTCTTCTGCCTTCCAAGGTCTGCTCCAGCTCTAAGAGCTATGGGTGAGCAGGCCTTCTAGCACCACCTAGCGGGCTCTTAAAATTTCAGATTGGTATAGAAAACATTTCTATTACTTGCAACTCCCCACTGGTTTGCAGTGGCAGTCTGCTCAGCAACAGACAGCAACATGGCATGAGACTACTTAGGGCAAGGAGTCACTCTGAAATGAAGCATGTCAGCTGAAAGGAGTTCTTGATAAGTAACATTTTGGTCTCCGGAACTCAGCTCAGAACTGCCAGTACACACCACAGCTGAAGTAGAACCATGACTTCAGCATTAACTAGTTAGATGAGACAGGTATCTTATTTAGGCTCCACGTATAATATAATGTGAGACTTCCCAGATGTTTTCCCAAAAACACAGTGGATGGATCTGACTAGTGCCACACCAGCTAAATCAACAATTCAAGTTTAGCTGTCTATAAAATAAGAATGGAAGGAGGGAAAGTCTTTCCAGTTATTAAGTACTGTTTTTGAAATCTAGTATATCTAGAACTGAAGTGTTACTTTTTAGAAGTTCAGTTTCAGGAGTTCAAATCTAGCAAGCTGGCACTCCTAAGACATCTAAGCCCTACTGCAATCAAAGAGTATTTCAGATTTTCTGGTCATCTAGAAATTACAGCACTTGTCATCTCTTTCTCATCTGACTAGCTTGATAAGGTATGTTAGCCTTAACAATAAAGAAATTTTATATCCAACATCTTAGCTTTAAAATGCAGGAGCCTTTACAAGTGACACAAAGTAGTTCAAGGGTTCTGCATGAAATGCACTGCATTTTCACCTATCAAAGACTAACCAGGCCACAAGTAAAACCTGTAAACTACAGTAAACTGTCAAAGAATTTGTCCTGAGATAACTCAACTAGCAGATGACCTGCCCGTCAGAGTGTTATAGCTACAGGAACATCTGCACAGTGAAAGCACAGATGTACCTCAGATATATTTGAGCTTACTTCTTCTTGTATTCCTATCAACAGCTAGTACAGAATGCTAACAGTAATTTTTTACTCTAACAGCAGCCAAAAATAAGGCATGCGCACACAGCATGCACAGTAGTGCAGCATATGGGCTTCACATCATTTCCTTCACACTTGGGCAATACATGAGTCACATTTTGTATTCAAAACTGCCTGAAACTACTACTTACAGATTCTGTTAAAAGAGTAACATCTGTGAAATCAAAATGAGAGGGGGATCTAGAACACAAAGATGTTTTTGATTGAAGAAATCTGATAAAGAAACTTGCTTCAAAACATATCAGTCAGATTTTTACAGAACTGCAATATGAACTCCTAGCTGCTGAAAATCCACTTTCACTTACCTTCCTATTTCACAGCAGTAAAATAACCACACTAAATTATGCAATCTAAATACATAGACAAGAAGCAGTATATAACACATGTTGAAAGCAATTAAATATTTTAACCTTAATTAAAAATTATTAGAAAAGTGCAATTCAAAAATCAAATCCTGAAAATACAATTCAATACAACCAATACAATTAAATTCAACTTTTTTTTTTTTTTTAAAACAATCATTGCTCAATAATTTATAAAGCAAGAGTTTTATTCTACAGAAACTTCTGGAAAATTTTTCTGCTACTCTATATTAAATCATTACGAACTTTTATTCCTGCAATAGGATCCTTGGTACTTGCTTCAACATATTGCTATTAAACAAGAGAAATACTGAGAGGACAGTCTTCCACCCATCACATTTGCTCCACTCTTGCATCACAGAATATCCCACGTTGGAAGGGTCCCATCAGGATCACTGAGTCCAACTGCTGGCTCCACACAGCATCACCCCAAATTCAAGCCCTCTGTGTAAGAGCAGTGTCCAAATGTTCCTTGAACTCCAGCAGCTTGGGGCCATGACCACTGCCCTGGGGAGCCTGTTCCAGGGCCCGACCACCCTCTGAAGAAGCTTTTCCTAACACCCACCTGATTGACCCCTGACACAGCTCCATGCCATTCCCTCGGGCCCTGTTGCTGTCACCACAGAGCAGAGCTCAGCGCTGCCCCTCTGCTCCCCTCGTGAGGAAGCTGCAGGCTGCTATGAGGCCTCCCCTCAGTCTCCTCTGCTCTGGGCTGAACAAATCAAAGGACCTCAGCTGCTCTTCATATCTCTTGCCTTCTAGACCCTTCACCATCTTTGCTGCCTTCTCTAATAGTTTCATGTCCTTCTTACATTGCAGCACACAAACCTGCACCAGTGCTCGAGGTGAGACATCACCAGTGCAGAGCAAAGAGGGACAATCCCTCCCCTCACCTGGCTGGCAGCGCTGGGCCTGGGGCACCTCAGGACATGGAGTTGGCCCTTTCGGCTGCCAGGGCACACTGCTGACTCATGTTCAACTTGCTGTCAGCCAGAACCTGTGGATCCCTTTCCATGGGACTGCTCTCCAGCCTCTCGTCCCCCACTCCGTACATATATCCAAGGGCTGCCATGTTGTAAGTGCAGAATTTGGCACTTGTTCATGTTAAACTTCATGTGGCCCTCTAATTTGTCAAGATCTCTCAGCAAGGCCTCTCTGCCCTTGAGGGAGTCAACAGCTCCTCCTAATTTATTCTTGTCTGCTTCCAGTGGTATTTCAGCATTCAAGTCCTGCATCCAAATCATTTACAAAAACATTAAAGGTGACTGGCCCTAAAATGGAGCCTGCAGAACCCCACTATTGACTAGTTACATCTGCCTGATGTAACCCCACTTCCCGTAACACTGAGCCCAACCAGTCAGCCAATTACTCAATCTAGTCCCATACTGTTTTGAATGTAAAACTACAGTTAATTCTTGCCATGTTCTCTAGAGCTCTGCTCTTCTCCTAGTTCACTATATTTTCAGTGCATGGATAACAACTGTTTTAGATGTGAGACAAACCCTAAGATGTGCACAACGAAGATGTCTGTTAGTACATACATTAAAGCACTTCTATTGAGGTAATCAAGTTAAGCAGTCTCTGTCACTGTCAGCACCAAGCTTGTCTGGCTCTGCCCACACTCATTACAAATCAGTGACCCCTCCAGACTGCCTACATCTCTTCAATCACCAAAACCATTTGTTTTTGTACTATAGTTTCTAAAGCTATCTGCCCCTCCAAGCATGCTGAAAGCAAGCAAAACATAAAGTTTTCCACCCCTCTCTAAACATGGTTTAAAGACCTCCATCCCCTAGCACTGCCTTACACTCTTTCCGCATCACTCTCCTCCCCAACAGCTTCGAACCTTCCTTGCATTTACTGAAGTTATTTTATCATTGCTTAGTAGAAAAATCCCAGTGGTCATTTGACAATGGCCAGTCCAATCAGCTGCCTAACTTTTTTACATAGTTCCTCATACCAATGCTCTACTGGAATAATTGCAGCTTTTTTTTTTTTTTGTCTATTTGCAAAGCTAGCTGCAATACATGTTTCCCTGTGGTTTTCATTCTCTCACTGAGGGCTAATTGCCACAAATACCTTTTAGCCATCATCTCTGAGAAATCTGCTGTTTCAGTCAGTAACAATTCCACTAAGAAAAAGAAAAGAAAAAAGAAAAAATGCAGAACATAGAATACAAAGTCTCTCTGGTCTTCAGCAGCACAACAAACACCATGCTCCCGGATTATGGTCGCAATCCTACCCAGCCCACACAATGCTGGATAGAAAGAAAACATATGTAAGGACTTAGAAAGCTCTGCTGCCAAACCCCAGTGCTAAATATGCATGAACAGGAATTGCTCAGTACTTAATTGCTCAGAGTTGAAGTTTTTCATTATTAGCTCACTACTTTTTCATTACTAAGAAACACACAACATCTTATCAAGGTTATACATTTATATGTACTCTCATATGCCTCTGCTTTGAAGATTAAATTAGATTCAGAAGGCTACAATTTCTTCTGAAAAACAATCCCCCACATCCCTCATTTTTTCCTCGTTATATCATTATGAAGACAATTAAGCAACTTTGATTGAAATTTTCTTAGAAGATAAATTAGCTTAAAGAATATATTCAGAATAAGAGACACCAGTTTTAATGGTCTATCTCGGACAGTCGAAAGCAATTGCAAATAAGCCCTTTCAAATTTAAACACAAAGAAGCTTCCAGCATACACACAATCATGGACATACTTACACTACCATAGTTCCCCAGTACCGCTGAATTCTTAAATAGCTTCTTTGGCAGCATTTCGCAACCACAGAATCATCCCACAAGCACACCACATTAACACCAAAATAAAATAAAAGGAAACAGTTTTTAATCTCTAATCTTACACCAGTCAGTTCTGAGCAGCTCCTACATAGTGGTGTTTGCATCACTTGCTAGAGAAAGCATGTTTCTCCAAAGTTTTCAAATCAGTGGTCTCCTCCCTCTTTCCACCCAACAAAGTAACCTTTGTAACTCACAAGGTCGACCACATTCATAAACAGCCTAAAACAGAAATTCTGTTCATCAGCTACTACTTAAGTGAAAATCTAAAGGAGTATACACTTTTTAGCATTTTGACAGCTCTTAATCCACATTCATTGCAGTTTAGTACCAAATTTTCATTAATGGATCACATCTGTCCAAAAACTTACCCTGATATCTGAGACAAATCAAGTCATAAATCACTTTCAGTTAAGTATTAAACAGCTTTAAGCCATGCTACTACAGCAAGATATAGGCCACATGAAAGCAGTTTCATATATTTAAGAGAATATGTTTTCAAAATATTATTTGGAGTACAAAAAAAAAAAAAAAAAGAGAGAGTTAAGCCACTCCATCAAATATTTAATTGCAATACATAAAATTCAGTGGTTCACAGTTTTCATATTAAATGACTAGTCACAACTTTAAGAACAAAAGAAAAGGATTTGGAAGTGTTTTTCAAAATTATTCCAGTTTAAAATGAGTGATTCTATCAGATTCTTTAAAATGGACAAAAGTTACCAATATTAAGAGGCAAAGTCCGGTCAAATAACACTTAATTAGCCCTAAACCTACCAGCCTCTTTCCTTTGATGAATAAATATGAACAGAAAATAGTTCATTTTCCTCATTGCTTAAAGCAAAAAATTAGGAAAAGAGCTAATGAAAGCAAGCACTGGTCAGAATTAATTTTAAGCACGTGTATCCATGCGCCCATGACTGTTTACAGCAAAAGAGAACAAACCATACTAGTAGCTCACGTGACATCATTACCTTATGGGTATGAAAGGCAGAATAACTCTAAACCAGAAAAACTTCAGCAAAACAGACAAAGTTAAAATTTGATATCACACAGACGAACAGTTTGCATACATTAAGCAAGTGACAGTCTTTATGTATACAGAATGAATATGATCATCAACGTTTCTAGTGAAAGATATAATAGTTTTTCTATTTTATAGTTAAAGTCAGTGGATTAATTAACATTGTCACTTGTAAAATGACAGAAAATCTATTCCTGTTCCCACCTTGGAGAAGAAAGGCAGGGAAAGGCAGAGAAGACAAGTTATTACACAGGAGGCAGTCATCTAATACTGTTCTGACTCTGTGCCTAAAGCTGGCTTAGAGTTCCTTTCCCTCTTCCCTGTACCAGGGAGTGTAGTGATAGGAAAAGCAGTAATGGCTCTAACCTAAAAGAGAGCACATTTACATTAGATATAAGGAAAATAAAACCTTCATAATGAGTGTGGTGAGGCACTGGAATGTGCTGCTCAGAGAAGCTGTGGAGGTCTCATCCCTGAAAGTGTTCCAGGCCAGGCAGGATGGGGCCCTGGGCAGCCTGATCTAGTGGAAGGTCCCTGCCCATGGAAAGGGATTCGGAACTAGGTGATCTTCAAAGGTCCCTTCCAACCCAGCAATTTCTACTATTCTATGACCTGGCTACTATTCTTGTTTTCTTGAAGTTGTGTATACAAACAGGCAACCTGTGACAACAAATTATTGGTATTATGCTTTAATTATGGTAAAATGCTTTAGACATTGTCAGTATCCTTCTAGAGACCAAATATGCTAGCTTTGCACAATACACTAAACACTCGGCCTGATTTTCCAGCAAGTCAGCATTCACCTCTCACAGTATTTCTAATAGAATTTCATCATTACAAAATCATTCTTGAGCTTCTCTACTAATACAGCTATTTCTAGAAAATCTTTAGAAGCACAAACTATTTCTCATGGCTGCTACTGGATCCTAGCAATGCATCCTAGCTGCAAATGCATCCTAGCAGCTAATGCATCCTAGCAATGCACTGAATTGCTATTTTTGATTTTTTTTAAAAAATGAAAGATTACTGCAATTCAGCCTCAGTCATATGAGCTACATCTCCTTTCAAAAGTCCTACATAAAGTTTGGTGTTGCTAGTTCTCTAAAACAGAAGCTAACTTATTTAGATATAAATACTGAAGCTGAAAGGTTCTCCAGACCACCCTTTTTAACATTCAGCTTGTGCAGTCATATCTTCTAACACTCTCCACTTCCATTGCAATTAAGATCTGTCCACCAGAGCTGGATGGAATCAAGTTCCATGACCAATAAAAATGGTGCCGAGGTGCACTCCTAACTCAGTATAACACATGAAAATGCAAATTGTGATGTAATATTATCTTATTTCTGCAAAAATTATTAAAGAAGTATTAAAGAGATCTTTGACAAATGTCTCTGCTGTAGTAACATTAAAAAAAAGTGTAGAATTTGGTGGAGAACAAGTCTCCTATTCCTTTAATTTCCCAGGACACCTGAAATTATGATTTCACTAACAAGTTGGTGAATTTTATTTCTTCCATTATAAGCCTTAACACTTAATTCTACTAATATGTAGATAGTCCAGTCCTGACAGAGTATGACAATCCTGGCTTTCTAGGCAAGATGATTTTATCACATTAATTCTGTTCATATGGCTTAAGAAAAACATTTTCATAACTATATGTTTTCTTTCATTTTTTTTTTTATAATAGTGTAAAGAAGATATCTTCATTAATTAAACTTGAGTTGTACTTATCAGTATTTTCTCTAACTAATGTTTCTAGAAATAATGGTTATCAGCTTATATGAAAACAAAGCACGTCTTCCTAAAGATGTCTACATTACCAGTCTAGTTTTTCCAACTGTTCCTGAACTATTGTGTATGCAGAAGGCTGCAGAGACACGTTAAGTGCTTTCCCCCCTCCCTGCAACACTGTGGGAATGAAGTGACATGGTCCTTGCTGGCTCAGACTCTATGGCAACACTATAGGGAACTGTAACATTGTGAATTCTTGGTCTCTCTCTCATTGGTTAAGAGATGGACCTGTGGCCAACCAGCAATTATCAAAACAAAACTGTAACAATCTTGTGAAGGCCTCAGAACAAAAACTCTATTGTAATGCTCCCCTGAAAGTTGGAGAATTGCTGAGTAGTTGGGTAAACCTGTGAGCAGCCAGAACTAACCATGGTAGGAGGGATGCTTTGTGATACTCTCCCAAGCAGGACAGTGAAACCTGAGTAACTGGGCAAATCTGTGAGTAGCTGGTACTACAAGAGGCTTAAATTGATTAAAATTTTCTCCCTCTTTCTCCTTCCACGTTGTGGTACTTCTCCGTGAGCAGGGCAGCTGGGAAAACTTCAGAGCAGCCAACACTAACCATGGAAGGGGTAAAGCGCAATCCTCCTAGCTCAGAGTGTATCCTGAAAATGTTGAGGGACTTTGATTCTTGCCCCTCTCCCCCAGGGCTTAATTGAGCAAGACATAATTGGCAGAGCACACAGGTGATATGCAACCAGGCAGCGGTCTCACAGGCACAAAAGGAATATTGCCAAGGGAAAGGAAAAGCAGCAGGGTGTGCAGTGCTCGGACAGGCCCTAGTGACAACTCAGGAGTACCACGTGCAACAACGGTCCTCAGAAACCAGCGTTCTCTCTTCATTACAGGAGATGGTAGGGAAATCACAAGAGCAGCTGGCCGAATAGCAGGAGCAGTCTCCGCGACTACAGGAAGTGCTGATGAAGCACTTAGAGAGGAGGAGCCTCCTCCCCCCTTCTATCCCACGGCTGAAGTAGCATAGGCTCAATAGAATTGATTCCCCCAGGCCTGGGAGACCTCTAATTAACATGGAATACAATAATGAGGAAGAGGACAGGGGTGGTCAGCTGACCATTACAACCAAAGAAATCCCATACTCAGACCAAGAATTGGCTAAATTGCAGGAGAAGTACAGCAGTAATGCTAAGGAGATGGAGACAAAATATGCGTGGAGAGTCTCCCTACTGGCAAGGGAGCATGTATTCTTAAGCTAGGAGGAGATTAAACGCTATTGGGGACCTGGTGTTCTCTTAACCACCAGGAACAACTGAGCCCCATGGTCCCTGACTCAGAGGGCAGCTTACTGGGCAAGAGGTCTTAAATCCCTGGAAAGAGGGGACCCAGTTACAATTCCAAGGGGACTTAACCAACTGACCCAGAGTATTCAGAAAGCAGCCTGCTTACAGTTGATGCATGGAAGAGCCTTAGTGGCAAACCATTAACCTCCAATGACGATGCTGGTAGACCCAGAGCAAATAAGCCCCCTGATTCGGGTCTCCCTGACATGCTGAAAACAGTGGGCATACTGTTACAAGATCAAATCCATATCTGTACTGAGCAGAGTAGGCTTGCCATCTTGTAGCACGGACCCTGGCACCAGATGAACCAGGGCAGAAAAAGGCTTGGAGCCAGGGGCAACTGGCTCAAGAGCTAATAAATTATGGGAGAAGATATGGCACTCCTTCTGGAACCATAAAGGGAGCCTGGAGGACCCAGCAATGAAATCCCCCTAGACCTCACCAGGAAAAAGACAGGAAGCCCTAGGAATCACTAGGTGGCAGGCATCCACCCCTAAACTGGAAGAGAGAACTGTGGGTAAAAGGCATAGAGCAGGGAATTCCCAGGACCCTTACAAACGCCCAAACTGATAAGGATTTAGAAATGTTCGTTCACTACTGGGAGAGTAAAGTGGGCAAGACTCTTTCATTTGCCTCCTCAGAGTGGAGCCTGCAAATCACAATCTCATCCATGCTAACTCCCACTGCTGCCCCCCCTCCTCCCCTTGGAAGACTTAGTTAAGTTGGATGCCCTAAAATGCAAGTCAAGGATGGATGGAAGTGGGGGATGGTGGAGTTTTGGCAGTCTCCCCTCACTCTCACCTCAAGCTGGTCCAAATCTTAAGACTATTGGAGGCAGCCCCAGCCCTACCTCTGTCCAAGACAATGATGAAGTCCTACCCTCTCCTGTTAGGAGCTAAGGAAGGTATAGCTCCTTTAAGAGCCAAACAATGTAACCAAGTGAAAATAGTGCCCACAAACTCCCCACATGGACTTTTAATAAATCTGTGCCAACACAGCCTGGATGGCCCAGCTAGACTGACTGGGTTTTTCTCACATAGCTTTAAGGATTCTGAAAGATGATACTCTGCCTGGGAAAAGGGGCTCTTTGTGGTAACTTTCGCATTCCAGGAAGCAGAGCAAACAATCGCGCAGCAGCCAGTTATTCTGTATGGGCTCTTCAAGGTCTTAAGGCCAACGCTAGCTGGGACACCTCCGCTTGTTGGAGTAGCACAACAGGAAACAGTAAGGAAGTGGTATGCTCAGTTGGATTACTGTACCTCATCAATGTTACGGAAGGGCCACCTATGACCCTCCCCATATAGCAGATTGTTAAGTAGGAATCTTTTAACCCAAATTGCTGCTTTTCTGATACAGAAAGCCCCTCCATTCCAGGAAGGAATGAGAAACGTCTGGTTTACAGATGCCTCCACTAGGCACAAACGAAAAGTATGAAAATACCAAGTCATCGCAGAGCAAACAGAAATCTGAGACAAAGAGGTTAGTGAAAGGGAAAGCAGTGCCCCAGGTCAGGGAGTCAGCTGCAGTTTGGTAGATACCTAGGAGAAAAAAGGACAACCCTGAACTGGTACATGTATATACTGATTCCCATGCAGCCTTCAAGGGGTGCACTGAGTGGTTCTCCTTCTGGGAGAAAAACGCTTGGGAGGTAAACTGAATCCTGGGGTGGCAGAAGGAGAAATAGAAGGATATCATGGACACTGCAAGGGTTAAGGAATTTGAGGTAGGCTGAGTGGCAGCCCACCAGACAGGGCCAGACCCAGCACACAGGCAAAACAATGAGATGGATGGTTTTCCATCACTAACCTTGCTGCTTCCCTCCAAGCGAAGTGAGAGCATTTGTTTTCTTCTTTTCCAGAATGAAGAGGACACGTCACAGCAGAGGAATCCTGTATGACGGATAAACATGACGTTCTCTTGGGAATATTGTTTTTACTGAGGTTGACTTGAAATGGGAAAACTATTCGCCAGATGGATCATCCTAGCTTGGATGAGAACATACAGGAGTAGCTAGCTCACAAGGTGGTTAACGCTACTGCCTTTTGTATGACAGGAGGACAATCCGTTTTGGAAATTTTAACCACGTGCATGTGTTTTAGTTTCTAACAGAAGTTACGCTTCTCGTAGTGTCTAGTATGAATTTATCTTGTACCTCCGAGATACTGATAACATCCTGGCAGTGTTGAACGGAGCCGAGGACATAACTCACTTCCGCATTCCTCTGCCAGTGAGATAGTTAAGGGGGGCATAAGGAGCTGGGAACTGGGAGGGGACAGGACCAGGGCAGCTGACCCAAATTGACCAAAGAGCTATTCCATCCCATATAACATCACGTGATTGGTTCGGGGGGTTTCCGGGTTCTCTTCGTTACGGAGGGGCTAGCCGGGAGGAAGGGTCACCAGTGGCTGTGAGCCCTTGCTCTGCGTATCCTCTTTGTGTATATATGTACTGTTATTTCTTTTGTTCTCTTTACTATTTTAGTAAACAGCATTTATCTCAACCCACGCATTTTACTGCATATCTCTCTACTTCTCTCCCCGTCCCATTTGGGGAGGGGGGAGGGTGAGTGACTGTGTGGAACTTAGCTATCTGCTAAGTCAAACCATAACAGCATGACAGGGGTTTCAACCTCTTCTTACTTATTCCAGAACTACTCCCTTTTTGGATGCTTTGAGCACAAAAAACTCCAGGAATGTTCACCTTTAGACTGGAGAACATTACTTCGGTGGCAGGTAGTAAACTGTACCTCACCGCAGCATAACCTCGCTAACACTGATATGCAACGCAATCATATGAGCAGTGCCTCCTTTAATTATGCCCTTATCACTCTCCTTTGGGGGTGGTTCTGCCTTTGTGGAAGGGTAGCATATTCACACCTGGCTCCAAACTCCACAAGGGGGCCCCTGCTAATCGGGAAGAGTAATCATAGCTCCCCCCACTACAACCATACCCAACATCACGCAAGATGAAATGCTCTTACACTAAGGAGTGACTGTGATGACAAGGCTAATCTTGTACTGCCTGTGGAGGCAATGGCACTCATGATCTCACTAGTAGGTGGGACAACTGTCCATAACCACAGACAGCTCAACACTTAGGCCTGCATGCTTGCCAAAACCATTATATTACTTTGCAAGCCATTGGTGCTATAAGCCAAGAATTAGCACAAGTCCACACACCTGTACTGCAGAATCGTGCCACAACTGATTATTTGCTGTTATGTGTTATTTCTATATCTCTCATGAATCCCAGTTATTAGAGGTGAAAATTACAGACTCAAATCATGGATGGACTTAAAAAAGGTGATGACAGCTGGCTCACCAACTTCCTCCAGGCATTGGGACTAACGGGGTGGGGACCCTGCTTGACATGAATTGATGGGTAGATTCAACTTTCTAATGCCAGGCACTGGCCTAGTGAAATGTTGTGTAAGCACGCTTGTCTCCTTTCCTTACCCTTTTCCCTCTTCCTTCTGTATGCTATGTATGCATCACCGCTGTGAATGAGCCCAGCGACTATGGACATTCATCTGCTGACAAGCGAAGAGTCTGAACTATAGGGTGGAATGTAGGAATAAAGTGGCATGTTTCTTTCCGACCCAGACTCTACGGCAACGCTATAGGGAACTGTAATATCCTGAATTCTCAGTCTCTTTCCGATTAATTAAGAGATGGATCTGTGGCTAACAGGTGACTAGCGAAACAAAACTATAACACTCTTGTCACAGCCTCAGAACAAAAATTATATGTACTGTAACACTACCCTGAAAGTTGCAGAAGAAGCACCTGGTGCCAAGAGCAATGGAGAAGTCAGGAGTTGGTCAACTTGCTTAAGGTGGTCTTGGGTCCCCCCTCCACCCATGAATCTCCACAAATGCCATGTGAAAGAAGAAGTATGGCACATGCATGGTGCGTTATATCAGATATTCTCCACCTGGCAACAGCTCGTGGCCCAACTGGAAGGGGCCATCACAGGGCATAAAAGGCATTGCCAATCCCACTGTTTGCAATGCATGCCCCACCAAATCCGTGACCACACTGAAGGTAAGAGGACCCTAAGGACATTAGGATCCACAGTGGTGAGTTTCCTTTTCTTTCTCTTTCTCTCTCTGCCCTTTTTCTTTTTTCCTCTCCCGCTCTCCTTTCTTTCAATAAATAAAGGCATGCTCTTGCTCGATCAACACCTTCACTCTGTTCCAAGTCTTAATTTGTAGGGATTGGGATCAACATAATGAACTACAAGCCACTACAGCTTGTAACAAACAAATAGCATCTTAGAGAAGTAGGCCTTAAAGACTTCTCAAAATGATCGCATCTATTTTAAAATGTTTACTTAACAGAATATTGACTATAGCTAAGCTCTATTTTGTGTTCTCTGTTGACTATTCCTACATATCTTCCATCTTCATTTTTAAGGAAGCATGCTGTCTAAAATTCTTCTCTCAAATTTTGTAAGCATATTTCTATTTTACTTCTCACTAATGGAACTTGAATGAAAACTAATTCAATGATATGCTAAACGTGGTTTATTAGAACTCCCTAGAAGACCATTTTACAATGTATATCTACAAGAACCACCTACAGCTGGAAGAAACTAACCTTCCTAACAAAAACCATCTCTTACTGCACATCTGTAGTTTACTTACAGCTTTCCTAAGCAAGTTAAAGCAAGCAGTGTTTTTGATTTTAAAAAGAGACTATGTGAATGACGAAATAAAGAAACTTCATTCTTTTTCAAATCAGTGTAAGAGCTGCATCGCTGTTTAACTGACATGGTACTCACTGCATCTTCCAGCAGCATCTACCATCCACCAAAAAAAAAAAATTCACAAGTTTTACCCTTACATCCCAACCATGCCGGTTACTATTAAGTAAAGGCTTTATTAAACAGACATTTTTAAGAATCTGAACTTTAAGATCTTTGGATTTTCTACGGAATACCTACAAAAATATGTTAGCAGATTACGCAGGAAACTTCTGGTGACTTACAGATATACAATGATGTAAATTGCAACAGCCAGCTACCTGTTTCAACACAATTTTCCCCCATACTTCACTATACTTAAGAAAAATACTTCTAGTGAGTTACACATTTTCTTTGCCAAAATTCACAAAGCTGCTTGTAACCACTGTAACCAGACCCTTAAAGAGCAAAAATGCTGGCAAGCTGGTATACACAAACACCTGAAAGATCACCACATTCAGTGCTTTAAACACATCTCAATACCTGCATGAACACAGACAAAAAAAAAAAAAAAGAAAATCAACCCAATGAACTTCAGCAACAAAGTTCCTCTTCTGCCTTCACAATCTTTTAATAAAATTGATTGACTGGAAAGACAACTTTCAACCCTCCAATAGACAGCAGTGAACATACCTTACTAAGTAGCAAAACAACTCAAGAGGTAGAACAGTCAGCTATTGAAGCCTCTTTTCTAAAGAGTGTTAAAAGATAAAGAGTTACTTGAAGCCAAGGTAAGCTCAACATAAAATAAGAAATCCCTATAGATAAGGGTAAACAAATTTGCAACATTCCAGCCCACTAGCGGCAGATAGTGTTGTTGAAACTGTTCAGGGAAGAACACTTAACTGACAGGAGAAAGAATCATCTTTTGGCAAAGGTTTCTACAAGTCTTCTGTAAAATCTCTGAACATGAAATTGTCCATAAAATACTCTAGCACAGCTTTTTTTCAAGTTGCAGCCTTATTTAAATATTAGGAATAGCAAACGCTAAAGGCAAAGCGATATAAAAAAAATATTTGTACTCAAATTCGTCTTGAGCATAACCAGCAAATAAAAGCATTTTCCTGAACTTCAGGAACTTGCACAGCATGGAGACTGTCACACATGGATATACACATGTACACTCAAACTCTGTACATCTGTACTTCCACTGCTATTGCAAATAACCTGATCCCCCCTTCTCCCTGCCACATATCCCCACCTGCCAATAACAGGCTTATCAGAGTCCAGATAATTTTCCTTTTGTGAACTTTAAAAATATGGACAAAGGACAGAAAGGGGATCATTAGCTTTACTTTCATTGCAAGAAACATGCTTATCTAATTTTCATGCTGTTTTTCATGTAAAAGGCAGCAGAACTTCTATGAGTGGATGTATTATTCAGACTGCTACTGTTATGCAGGAATTAGCTCGTCTCTGCCCAGTTTTTCAAAGTTCTTGATCTACCCTGGTGTAAGGGAAACATGAGGTCACTGCCTGAAGTAGTGATTGAGCACCTGGTGAAGGGCGGTGGCTGGCCTAAGGAACACCTGTACCCCCCCTCCATGGGACCAGGAGGGGTGGACCCAGGGAGGGACTACCCTGGGTTTATTTAAGAGCCAGCCACTGAGGGGAAAGGATCTCCTGCGTGGGATCTGGCTGCTCCTCATCTTGGTGGGAGAGCACTATTGTGTAAGTTAAAATCTTTTGTTTACAATCATTAAACCTTTTAATACTTTACCTGGGATCGCTTCTGTGATTGCACCACACCTTGACAGGTACATCTGCAAAACATGTTTCACCTTGGCAGGTCCAGCTCAACAGTTCACGGATTAAGGTTTCTCCCACTGTTCTGAGCTTTGGATAAACTGGAAACAGTCTGGAAACCTCTGATCAAATCCTTCTTCATTACATTACCCACTGCTCTAAATATCTCTGGAGTTGTTCAGGGAAAGAAGAAAGGCCTATAATCCACTGCTGAAGGAATGGTACATCAGTGAGTTTTACATTCAAAAGGCAATAATCTTTAAATGCCAATCAAGTCACGTGAGCTTACCATAAGTAACTGATAGTGGTAACACTATGCATTCACTAAACCAGACAAGCTATCAGTATGTCACCTGATAGTTAAAACTAACCATAGGCTTAGGATTTTTCTTGAAAGGGAAGACAGGCAGACATCAACACACATGCAAAAAAAAAAAAAAAAAAAAAAACACTTAACAAAACTGAAGTGATTAAATCATTAAAGAATGAAATTCCTGAGGTTAAAAGGCTGGGAATGAGAAATCACATATGTATGCCATATTAAAAAAAAAAAAAGAGAAAAAAAAACACCACAACCTTGTTTAAATTATAGGTTTGAAGTTTGGCCTCATACTAAACAAAATCAGCTTTTTGAAATTTGCGCCAGGTATCAAGAGAAAGGACTGCAACTTTAAGAATACATAAATAAAATACCTCGAGAGCAGAAGACAATTCTCCAAGGGAATGTATCGCAAAAAACTTTGCAGCTTTAGTCTGCTTTTAGGGCTTATCAACAGTCAAGTCAGCTAGTCTGCTTTTAGGGCTTATCAACAGTCAAGTCAGCTATTAAAGCCTGCCTCTCACTGCATATAATAAATATCTAAAGTATGGGAGTCAAATGGATGAGACCAGCCTCTTTTCAGCAGAGTGCAATGACAGCACAAGGAGCAACAGGCAAAAACTGGAACATGGGAATTTTCATACAAACATGAAGAACTTCTTTACTGTGAGGGTGACAGAGCATGGGAACAGGCTGCCCAGAGACGCTGTAGGGTCTCCTCTAGAGATACTCATGACCCACCTCAGTGCTTTCCTGCATGACCTACTGTATGGAACCTGCTTTAACCGGAGGTTGGACTAGATGATCTCCAGAATTCCCTTCCAATCTCTACAGTTCTGTGATTAATTTGTCTAAAGTTAAAGTGATTTAAATGTAATAGTTGCTTATTGGACATGTCTCCAACATTGGTAACATCCCAGCCACATTCAACAGTATTTGGTTAAGGGACTAAAGGACATCTCGCCATACGGTTGCTCTTCGAAGAATTCAGTTTCCCATACTAATCCAATTAACACATACCAAAACAGAACGTGAAAATCCAAAAAAAAAAAGAATTTGAAGTTCGTTATTAAAAACATACACTGGCTGTTCTACTGAACACAAATCAAGCTAAAAAAGGAAGAGAATAGGCTAATGATAAATGACCTTGCAATAGCATAATTACAAAAAAAACCAAAGTGTTACTCCTAATGGTTCAGCCAACTTCAAATTATCTTGCATTTAACCACAGGGCAGGAACCCATACAGACATCGGGGTAACATGTTGTTAAATGCCAGTTTAATTGCGTTAAGTGGCACACTTTTGTATTGTGGCATATATCTTAGGTTCTCACTACTAAGAGGTAGCCATCTTCCTCCTCCCCTGAACCCAACATACGCACAAAGAACCACTGCCCAGGATACTTCATATAGGTGCTGTCAATCATTGTAGCATCATTCTGTGGTAAATGCAGCTTTAAGTCCTGTAACGCAAGTGTTTTGTCCTTACTTACTCTTTTACAGGTGGAGTTGACATAAGCAGGTTTATTCAGATATGCTTCGTTAACTGTTAGAAAGGCAGAACTCTGGAAATTAGAGAAGGAAACGTCAAACTAAAAAGTGAGGTATTTTTCTGTTCTCAGTTTTAGTGTCTTCTCGAAGTCTTGTTAGAAGACTAGGTTTAACTGCTAGTGTCTAAGTTGGAGAAATGCAGCCACAAGGATGTCCCAAACATTCTGAAGAACAAGCCAAAGGTAAACACATCTAACCTTGCCGTCAGGAGCTAACGGAGTGGCTAAGTTGCCACACTGACTTTAGTCTTACGTAAATTAAACTCTTGCATTCACATCTCTTCGAAAGGCTGTTTGATCTTTCACTAATAGTTTTACACATTCAACATCCAGTGCTCTCAGCAATTCAGGCTAGCAGACGCTTGCCATTGAGGGAATGTAAGTTTTATACCATATTTTTTACGAGGAGGATAAAAAATAGACTTGCTATTTCACAGACCACTTTCACCAGTGCTCCATGGACTTTAAGTAACACTTTTTCTTGAACAAGTGGTTTGAGAACGTATGAGCCCAGTATGCCTGAACTCTCTTAAGATATACTGGACTAAGAAAAGCCACTGTGACACTGAACTGAAAAGAAGCATAAAGTATTTTTCTAAGCCAGTCTTAAGAATTTCCGACATTTGCTTCCTAGAGCAATTACTTTGCTGACACAGTTGGACCATTTTTTCCCAAGTCTTCAACAACTTCATTAATGAAGTTCCACAATCAATAACATTATTTTGTTTCCTGTCTTTAGGCAGGACAGTCTTCAAGAATTGTTGATTCTTAAGGTCTACATTCAACTTCTGCAGCTGTTTTCTACCTCACAGAGAAATCAGTCTTTGTCTAAGATAAGCAGTGGCAGATTACCAGCTTAGAGAATTCAATGTCAGAAGACCCCATGACTACAACAGCATGCAGAACAGTAAGTAATTATATCTCAGTAGTTAAGACACTTGCCACAGCAACTAACCTACCAATTTTAAAAGCAGGCAAAACCAATGAAGATTCAACTTTTTTTTTTTAACCATTACAAGCTATTACTTACAATGTCAGTTAAAAAAAAATAAATAAATCATTGCTACAAATCATAATCTAAATAACCAATAAGGATACTGACAAATAAGAAGTAATTTGACACAAAAATACAGAGCCACAAAATAATTGACAGGGGGAACAGTTCTGAAGAAGCAGTTACAATGCATTATCTCTATATACAACCAAGGAGATGACAAGCTCTTCTATTCCTGGATTTGAAACATGCATGCTTATACTTCTTCCATAATTAACACCACAGTAACTACAGTCATAAGATACAGTGCTGAATGTATCAGAGGCATTAACTCGCATCTCTACCTTAGCCACATATTAACAGTGTAGACGCAGTCAAAAATTTGGTTCTCTTTTTTTAAATTGGCTGGAATAGGAGTTAGAAGCAGTGAGTAAACTAAAACTGAAGAAATCTTCTCTAGTCACATGAAAAATGGACAAGTCATTTCATTAAAAGTTACTGTAATGAAAGATTAAATACTAACATTTTGAAAGGTAATGCTGATGACATTGATAGAGATCCTAAGCCACTAACTGAAGTGTAGAAAAAGGCATTTCTCCCTACACATTTGATTCTAAGAAAACCTTGTGGATGTAGTTAGACAATTTAAATCAATAGCAATCACTTTCATCCTTTCTCTGATAGAAGAAAAAAAAACGAAATAGGACTCAGGGAGAATGGTCTCTTGTATTTTATTTGTATCTCGAAAAAGTTTAGCAACTAGTAATGAACTGAATTTGTCTCATCTATCTTCTTCACTTTCAGCCATTTAAACTTAAAGCAGTTCTCTTGCAAATGCACTCAAGTAACTGCATTGAAAAAGTATATCACTTAAGTGAAAGCATTTGCAGGTAAGAATTTTAAGTCTCTTGCCACTACTGACCAATAATGTGCTTTGTTTTTCAGATCACCTGCAGAGTATTCACTCTGCATCTATGATATTAATAAAATATCAGGATAAATAGACTATCAGCTTTATTTGGTGAATAGCTACAATAATTGTCAAAGTTATCATACGTAGCAATAGCAAGACAAGAACAAAATTCAGCATTATACTAGCAGCTGCGGGTAAGTATGCTTGGGTTTGTGCTCCTCCTCTCTCCCTCAATATTCCTTGACATCTTATCTAAATCTTCCCTCTTTTAGTTGAAAATAATTCCCCTATGTCCTATCACTATCTAGGAGTGTAAAAAGTTCATTTCCCTCCTGTTTATATTCTCCCTTTAAGTACTGGAAGGCTACAATGAGGCCCCTCAGCCTTCTCTTCTCCAGGCTGAAGAGAACAATACATTAAAATGAAAGCTGTTACTTGTAGAAGAGTTGTAAAGCTCTAGAGAAAAAAAAACAGATCTCTAATACTGATCATTGAAATATTCCAGTCAACACTGGATTCATGGGCAAGGGAATGGTAAGAATTTAGTGAATAGCTGATTATACTGCTTTGTTTGTTGTTGTTCTTGTTTTTAAATAAAAGATGAGAAACCTCAGCATTTTGTTTACAAACAAATCTTTCCGATCTTTTGGTGGAAAACAAAACACAGCCTGCATATGCAGAAATTGAGAGGGAAAAGTGAAAAAATGAGAGCAAGAAATCAAACCTCTAAGAACAAAGATTACTTTGAAATCATTGTTGTTCCTTCACAGAAAGAAAACATGCATTCATTTCTTAAGACTTTGGCAGTAAGCTCTGGTCAAAAATCTTGTGTTCAAATTATTTTGTGTATGAAAATAATTTATTGCACAAATGGAAAAGAAATGAGAAAGCACACAAATCAAGACAGGACTTCAGAGTAACAATTCCCAGCAGCAACAACAGGTAGACAGATATAGGTCCTTCTCTTTCTTTTAGCTTGGCAATCTCTGCAGAAAGCTTTGTATCTGACCTGAAGCAGATCAGCAAACAACACTGAATTATGCCTTATTTCCTCATATTTCAAATCACTCCAGTTATCGATGGTAACAAAAAAGAAAAAAACACAATTTTTTCTTTTGGAAGTCATCTTGTCCCCCTCGGTGGGTCGCAAGGAAGGTGAATCTTTGGAATCCCACTGAATGGGAAACACCCTGCTCAAGGGAGTCACAGAAGTGAGGGAAGTCAGACAATGACTCAAACAACACAAGGCTTGTGAGCTTTCTAACAACAATTAATCAACTACTGGCAAAATTAGGCAACTTTCTAACAGTAATTAATAAGCACTATGGATAAGGGTACTTGGTGTAGTTGTTATTTCCTTATCAACTACTTGAAGGCGAATTTAGACAACAGCTACTGAAGAAAAACATGTAAAAGAAGGTCCAGAAGAGCAAGAGAGTGAGATATTTCACCACTCCTTGGATTCAGCGTTGTCTTGAGTTGGAGTCTCGAGTGGTGGGTCTATAGCTAAATGTACGTGCTCACCTTTCTATAGTCTAGTTGGTTTGAGGCTGCTCTCAGAGTGCCAACCCCCTTCTGTCTAGAACGTGTGGAAGTTTTAAACGAGGGTCTCTGTTGTTCATGCACTCCCTCCTCTGTTAATACTGATTTTTTTTTTCCCCATCAGCTGACGTTTTTCCAGCCGTAAGAGGCTGAAAGATGCTGTCCATGAGAAGAAGCACAGATAAACAGCCTACCATCCTGCCTCTGTTGGGTGAGGATCCATAAATCTTAAGCTTCCTTCTTGCAGCTTCCAACTCAAGTCTGTATTGTTCGCTAGTTGTCTGAGTTGGCACAAGTCAAACTCCTCACTGGTCTCATACAGAAATACAGGCTTACTTGCAGAGGGAGAAACTAAGCTGACCTTTAGTACTGAAAGAAGGTTGAGTCTATTCATGGAGAAGGGGAGAAAGAAATCCACAAAAGGAAGAAGATAGGCATCTTACAACGAAAACAGCAACTCAGAAGGCAAGGTATCCACCCCCATAAAAGCAGGCTTGTCTTTTTGGATATCTGTCCAACAATTAAGCACAGAGTGCACAGAAGAACAATCACTCCTGCCTTTCACGTTGTTCCCTGCTTTGTATTGAACGCAGTGCCAACCCTATCAAATGTACAGTCTCCCAGAGATATGGTTAGAGACCTAAGTATGACTGTGAACTATGTTGACACACAGCTAACAGACTCACTCCCTATTTATCCTCCTTCAATTAGCTAAGTTTTGTACATACAAGGAAAAATAGAACAAACAAAAAACCTTTCAAATTAATCAAAATAAACTCATCATGCTCTAGACTACAACATTTATGTGTAATGCAATGAGTTTCCTTCATCCTCGTTCCCCACAATGCTTGCAGCAAGTATTACCACAGTATGTCATGCATGCGTTATTGATACAGCCACATCTCTAGTTGTATAGAAAGCACGATGATACAAATTTGCTACACGCAAGCCAACACAGACTGAAGGTAGGAGTGAATCCTGTCCCTAAAACTTGAACTATAAAGGACAGCACATAAACCAGAAATCTGTTTTACCATCACTGCCTTACGGCTGGCACCCAACATCACGCTTACTTAAAATTAAAAAAATAAAAGAAAGGGAGGTACAGAAGATGGGTTAATTACTCTTGTCCAAGATACACTCCAGCAGTCAAGGGACTAAAAGAGATTTCTGTCCTTATGCACTCCTAGAAAAGCCTCCTCTTCCTCATCCCTTCAGCAGCACAGAGATGATGACCCTGATGAGCCTTCGTGAATGTTCCACCTACCTATCAAGCAAGAGCATCTAACAGTGGTTTCTAGTTATATCAAACATAGGCATATCCCTTAACTCCAAAAGCACCCAGGAGTTGGATTTTTATGAAGTAGCTGAGTGACATGAAAGACAGAATTTTCTGCCATTTTTTGAATATACTCTTGTCAAAGCCATGTATTTTAGCCAATCAGATCTTTCAGAACTGCAGTTCCACTGATGGTAAGACAACCACTAACAAATTTAAGTCATCTTTCAAGATGAAGACAAAGACCCTTCAAAGGCAATTAATGAACAGAAAGTTAGTCCATTAATAAGGCCCTTTGTAACTGAAAGGTTTTGAAAAGGAAGTAGTAAATTAATCTCTAATGCATTTGCTCCAATTTTTATTTCACTTTGCTATTCACATTATTGCTTAAAATGTGTACCAGTATGGAACATGATGGGCAAGCAAACATCCAGAATTACGCAGGCATAGCCAAATGTCTGAGTTCAGCATGAATTACATGATCTACCTCCACCAAGATTTAGCTTTATTGTTCATTTGTACCATTCCTACAAAAAAAGAGAAAAGATAGTATACTCCCAAACGTTTTTACAATTAAGATCAATGTATCTAAGTTACAGACATGCAGAAGAACAGACAAGACTCATCAACAGTATCTGATAAACACATACCATTTCAAACTGGAGACCCAAGCAGTGTACTGAATTTAAGCAGATGTTATGTTTGTCAAGGCATTTGAAAAAGGTTAACTTAACCTTAAACTTAATGGAAATGTCACCATGGAAATATTCCAGAACAAGCTCTCTTCTATGCTATTCAGTTCACAACACTTAAATTAAATCCAGAAAGCTGGAAACGTCCGTATTTAAAAATCTCAACAGCAAACACAGGATTATACACTGCACCTCAGGTAACTGTTCAACGTATTAGGGAAGAATTCTGCATGAGGAAAATACAGTTAATAAAATGAGTTCTTACAACAAAAATAATCATTTAACCTTAATAAATACCAGACCAGAAATTTGATAAATCTTCCCATTTTTACCCACTGAGAGTACGAGATCAGAAACTAGTAAAATTCATTTTTACATTTACATTGGATTAACGCAACAAGTTCAAGGAAAAAACAGTAACTTGATTTTTTTTGAAAAGGTGTCAAATTGAAGTGTTTAGAAGTACTGTTCCCTGATTATTTCTTGACTTCTGACATTTCCTGGATCACAGATTGAGAAGGGCTGAGATGACTTAACATGATAATTATTATCTATGAGAAAATACAGGACATGAACTAATTATCTGGATTTTACCCATGATTAGAAGGGATATCCTCAGGCTATAAAGTCAATTCCCAATCACTTTACAGAATTTCCTTAGTTAATAATCCCTGACCACAACTTGGAAGAATATTTTGCTTGCACAAGTGAGATCTCCCTTCAGGGTAAGTCACTGCAGGGTTCCAGATCAACAGAAAAGGTTCTCACCCAGTCCTAAATACCATTAAATGATGGTTGCTTTGAGCTCTTCTAAAGCAATGCTCCTATTGGTATCTCTTGTTCAATAAGGAAAGGTTTGGCCATTGTAATCATCTAAAAATAAAACAAAGGCAGCATGAACACTTTTGTCCCGGCACACAAGAAAATGGTTTCAAGTTGTGCCACAGGATATTTAGACTGGGTTTCAGGAAGAATTTCCACATGGAAGAGGTGGTTAAGCATTGGAACAGGCTGCCCAGGAAAGTAGGGGAGCAGCCAGTCCTAGAGGTATTTAAGAGAAGCGTGGATGTAGAACTTAAAGATACGTGGCTCAGTGGTGAACTTGCAAAACTAGGTAATGGTTGCACTTGATCATCTTAACGGTCTTCTCCAACCTAAGTGACTATATGAGGATAAAATTTTACAGACTTCAGCATGGTTACATACATCAGCTAGAACAGTTTGCTATGCTTCAGAACAAGTCAATGAACACTACAAAAAAAGTACTACGTTACTGCTTTTTAACAAATGCTGACAACATCTGTGCAGATTAGCATCACTTTAAGAAGCAGCACCAGTATTAAGACATGAAATTGCCAAAAATGTTATATTTTATAACCTAGTTTGCACAGTAACCATAAAACAGATTTAAATTACAAACATTCTCCATATTCCTGTTAGAGCAGAATAATTAATGAATCTAAGGGGGGAAAAAAAAAAANAGCAACTCTCCCTTGGAAAGAGACCATGAAAAAAAAAAAAAAAGACAAGCAACACGATGGGTGGGGAAAGGAAAAAACAACCATCCTTGAGGTACTGTTGTGGTTTAACCCAGTAGGCAGCCAAGCACCTTCGGCCAACACAGCCCTTTACTCACTTCCGCCCTCCCACTGGGATGGGGGAAGATCAGGGAGAAAAAGAAGTAGAACTTGTAGATTGAGGCAAAAACTATTTATTAAGACAGTAATGGAAGAAATAAGAGTAATGATATTTTTTATATATGTATACATTACAAAACAAGTGATGGACAACATTTTAACCACCTGCCAACTGACTGATGCCCAGCCAGTCCTTGAGCAGTGGCTGTCCCTCCTCCGACCACCTCTCCCCAGTTTTATAGCTTTTTCACATGATGTCATATGGTATGGAATATCCCTTTGGCTAGCCTAGGTCAGCTGTCCTGGTCCTGTCCCCTCCCAGCTTCTTGTGCCCCCGCCCCAGCCCCCTCATTGGCAGCAGGGTAGGAAAAGCTGAGAAACTGAAATGTCCTTGGTTCTGTACAGCATTGCTCAGCAACAAGTAAAACATCCCTCTGGTATCAGCATTGTTTTTCTCCTAAAGCCAAAACATAGCATCAGACACTGAAGAAAATCAACTCTGTCCCAGTTATAACCTGGACAGGTACACACTCAGAGGGAACTATCATCTTAACAAGATACTTACTCCTAAAGTTACATGGTTATTTCATCACGGTTGGGAATTTAGGATGCAAGACTACCTCTGAACCACAAGGAAGACTCTGAAAATAAGAGGAAGGAAAATTTACCGTTGACCTTAAATACAGCAACACATTTTACTGGTGCACTTTAATTAGCAAGGATTTCCAAACTTGCAGATACAAGCAGTCTTAGACCTCACCAGACTAGCTCCCCAATAGTTTGACACCAAGCGAAGAGATTAAAAAAAAAAAAAATTGGAAGCAAGTATTAAGAGCTGATTTGTTACCACATGCCACCAATCACTAGTGACTGAACCCAAGGCTCTTCAGTTGGGATAGCTGGCACAGTTACACAGGGACTATCAGCTGCAAAATGATCTGAGAATATTATATGCATACAGCAATGACAGCAGTGTAAACAAAGATGTCCTCAAAGAGGACTCAACAATTAGTTACCATGATAAAATAGGGCTTCCATAAAGTCAGCAATGTGAGAACAAGTGCAAAATTAATGGAGAACAAAACACAGGAGCAAGTAAAATGATACAAATCTGTTGTTCAAACTACTACCTGAAATTAAACATCTACAACTCAACCATCAGTCTAAATCCCTGAAATATATATCTACTCTCACTAGTGTATGTAGGTGCATGATTTGAACTACATATCCGAGTATTCAACAATAATGGAAACAAACAAAAAATCACAACTAAGCAATCAAAAAAAAACCCTTTTACCAAAAGGCCATAAAAACCTGCCTGTACGTGCTTACAGCGTATTTTAGTAATTCTGTAGGCAGATACCAAAAATTTTTTTAAAAAAAACATTAAAAAGATACCTCAACATTATCTCAATCACCTTGCAATAAGTACAAACATTAGAATACAACAAGGTGGCACAGTTAGTAACAGTTTCTAACTCAACATTTTGTGAAACCATTGCAATCAAGTTTGCAAGTTAGCATGTCAAACAAGACCCCACAAAGCTTGGATTTACAGCAGTTTTACAAAACAGAAGCAAATAAAAAAGGTATTTCCATATCTGTGGAGGCATACACAGCAACATAGCTGCCAATTCACCTCCTAAGTTCTGCACACCTTCGGCAAACGCACATTTTACATTATAATAGAACGTAACTACCACATGATGAAACAACTGTTTGAAATAAGCGACTTTACCATAATCTGAAAACTGCTTTAATGACGAGGCCTCTTTGTCACTGAATCAACTGTACATACACAAATAAAAACTAGTTAACTACACTGTTTCAAGGAACTGAACATTTGTCCATGTCAGGGAGATGTGGATAAGGGGATTGAAGCAGTCTGAACATTTAGGTCAGATTCCCCATTCTTTTACGTCATGTGGTATGCTGACATCTAAGTAGCATCTACATAGCAAGTGAGACATCTTGATATACAGAAAATACTTGCTAGGAAAACCAATAAAGATCAACATCTGCCTTCCAATTGTAAAACTACATAATTCTTACGAGTAATCGGAAAAAGAAAATGAGAAAAACAAACTATAAAAAAAAACCATCTCCCACCTCACAAGAAAAACAAGCTATCCAATCACAGAACAGAAAATAACCTCCCATCACAATGATTTTCTTTTGGTTCAGCTTCAGTTAACAACTTCCAAAGATTTTTTAAAATTATTTGTCCTATCAGTTTTAGAGTCATTTACAAAACCATATTCTCATGCCATACAATCAGGAAGTCAAGTTTGACCTTTCCAACACCTGAGAGGAAAGCAAGCAAGGCAAACAAAATGAAAGCATGTTTACAGCAACAAGCCTGAAAGTCTACAAAGCCTGGTCTTCTCTTCAGAATAGAATCATAGTCAGATTCTTTCATTTGTCAAACACTAAGCAAATAATATGTTACATTAAAAAAAAAAAACCTAAACACTTTAAAGCAGCTATTGCATCAGCTGGATATTTACAGATCTCAACACGTCAAAGAGTGCAGAGCTTGGCAACTGTAAGCAATAGAAGATACAGGATAAGAAGTCAGTGAAAGAATACGACATAGATCAGAATAATATACTGAAATTACTGAAATATGACATCAACTGAACGCATTTGTTACCTTCAGGACTTGACATTTTAAAAGATGATTTCAGATACGTAGAGCTACACCGAGTTGCAACTTGAAAGAATTCACTGAAAAATATTATTGTAAAAATAAATCTGTTCATTTCCAATGTAAACAACAAACTGATGATGAAGACTCTTCCCTCAGGTTCATTTCCCAGTATGAACAAGTTAACAGTTTTGAAAAAGGTTTTACTAATATTTAGTTTTTAGTTGGCTAGACATAGCCTAACATCACCCAAAACAAAAAAAAAAAACACTTGATTGTCCTCACTTGGAGGCACCAAAGGCATACAGATTTGGCAAGTTAATTAACTAAATCAGATTGTCAAGGGACACTTACACCAATAAGAGGTTTGTTTTTTTTAAACCAACTCATCAACACAACTAAGACAAAAGAACAATATTCTAGGTGTCATACAAATGCAAAGATGCTGCCAAAAAGATACTCCAAAAAAGTGAGGGTGAATTTTACAGAATAATAACTCATATTCCTTGAAACAAAACTAGAATGTAATAAGAAATATGATTACTGAAGAGATTATTTTCAGATCAAATCCATTATTTAAATGGATGTGTTGGGGACGGTGTCTTTTTATTTTGTCGACTTTGTTCATTTTCTCAGTAGCATACGGACCAGCTTAAGTATCCAAAGGCCTATTCAGAGGGAGGAGCTACATACCTCAGTTTCCTTTCAGTAACATTCAATACAACAGCAGGAGAGCAGTGCGATAGCAAAATTTAGTGGCTATGATAATGAATGACAAATTAAACACAATTGGTAAACTATTCTAGTGGCTTTACCAATATCACCTTCTTGGACATGTTAAGAAAAAAAACAAGTGTCTGCTTCAGAAACCTAATGATGTATCAAGTTACAGACTTTTGCTCAGACTTTTCCATCCGAGTACTACAGTTGGTTCACGAGCTATGACGTAGATACACATTCCAAAATGATCTTGTAACTTGGATGACTCCGCTCCAGTTTTATGTTGCTCTAAACACATTACTATCCTTTATTTTCTCCTCATGCCCAGTTGTCCACACTAGTTCATGTGGACAGAAAAAGCAGGTGAAAGAAAGTCACAATATTAGGAAGTCTTTACATATATTACTACACTTCAATGCCAGAATTAACTGTTTATGTTTCAGTAAAAGCCATAATTGCCATCCCAGTGCTTCCCTACTAGAAGCTTCCAAAGCAAAGCAGACAAAGATACAGAGCTACAGCATTTGTTACTTTAGAGCAATGCTCAGGTATTAAGAGAAACCATGTCTATCCATGTGTGTACGCTCTGAATAGAGCCCAGGTCTTTAAACATAACCTTGGAAGAATTCAATATTTACCATAAGCTACAACAACACTTCCTGAAAATACAAAGAGGGATCTTTGTGCCTTCAGTATTCAGCCCAACAGTTACAACTGACATAAATCAGTTCCACACTAAATCATTTTAGATAAGCCCAACAAACTACCTTACTTTGGTTTTAGGCCGTTATAAAGCATTAAAATGAGCAATTTTCATTGAAGCCAGAAGGGGGTGCTCTGCTTAACCGAGGCTGGGGGGCGTATGGCACTGAGCATTTGCCTTGTGTTCGGAGAGGTCAGCAGCATGCTGTCTTCTGGTAGCCGAGGAGCTCACCCAAGTCACGGCGCTGTACCTTCCAACAAAAAAAGGCAGCTGCAAAGCACGAGTGCTCCTTTTAACAAGGAGGAAATGCTTCAGTTTGCTATTGTCCTCACAAGGGCAAATTAATCTGTGACAGAAAACTAGCAACACAAAGACCTGGCAAGCGTTAATTCCAGTTTTGTATCCCATAGTCTGCCAGCTATCCGAGATACTGACAACATGAAACGGGGAACGCAAAGAATTACAAAAAGCCTGTGCTGCAGATTTCATCTACACAATGCCTATTCTGACTCAACTAGTTCATGTCTTTCAAACGTGACTGCGCCGAGTTGTTACCTTACACTGAACTACACCCTGAAATGAAACAGCCCTGGATCATTCCGCAAGTGTAATACAGTACCTCATCTCCGCAAGCACTCTGGAGCATCGGCCTCCCCCCACCCAAAAAGAGAAAATGATACGCACATTCCAATCGAGCCTCTCAGTGGGGCTCGTCCACCTCTCCCCCTCCCTCCTGCCCTCCGCGGCCTCGCCAGGTTCCCGAACCCCTCGCATTTTAGGTTTCATTTTGTTGTAAACAGCAAAACGAAAGGAGAAAGCACCCAAAGCGAGGATTCTTACCCTTGAAATCCCGCCATGCACGCAATAAGGAGGGTGAACTGTTTTTCCTCCTTTTTTTGGACGGGAGCTGAGGGGGGAGGGGGAAGAAACAAAGCCCACACGGAGGAGAGGCTTAAGCGGCGGAGGGAGAAGGCGGAGAGCCCGGCAGAGACGCAGGGCGAGCGTCAGCCATGTTGTGTGTGTGTGGCTCCAGTATTTACAAACCTGCAGCAGCGCCCGGAGCCCGGCAGCGAGGGGATAGAGGGAGAGGCGTGGAGGGAGGGGAGAGGCACCAGCAGAGCGAGGGAAGGGCGGGCGGGAGGAGGGGAAGCGGCGGCGGTAGACAAAGGAGCGCGCACCGCGGCCGCAGCGCACTCCCGCGCTCACGCACACGCTCGGGCCCGCCCGGGCCGTCCCCGCGCCGCAG